>CM052363.1:8310847-8835043 GCA_028551485.1 Casuarina cunninghamiana | reverse complement strand
ATCAAATCTTCCCTGAAACAATTTTAGTCAGTTTGATTGCTTGCTTTCATGAGTGGATGGAGCCGCTGGTGCCGCAGCATTTTTTGATGGGGTATGCCGCATCAAGTTAATAATGGCCTATGACTTAGAAGGAGTGAAGGTGCTAACACTACGGATTAATGTTTGTTTTTCAATAAACCTCGCACAGAAAAAGGAAATGAATGTAAAGCAAGCCATTTTGCAACAGATTTGACTTAACAAGTAGATGGTTCAATGTGTTAAGAGGCCTTTGACATATGATTCCTAAATTATGTTGAGTGGCAATAGCTTCAGCATGAATGCCCCCAGCAGAGCAGAAGAACATCCCGTATTTGAATATAATTGATAAATACTATATTCCTATAAAATTTCGTGGCATTTATTAGTTGGTATGCAATTTACTTTTGATATTCAACAACATCTACTTTCCTACCTGTTTGACTATTTATGTTACGAATTACCGCACATTACTAAGACATACATTTAAGGTAGGTTTTAAACATCTAACATGCTATTTGGGCCCATACTTATCTTTTGTCACCCTTATAAGCTCACTGTTTAGCATCATTGATGGTCAATATTCATTCATCATGATGAAAAAATGTATTAATTATGTGAATTATCCTATATTATCAAGACATGCTCTTGTAAAACTGTTTGAAGAAATTGATGCTGTTGAAAGTGGAAACTTGTCACGTTCCAGCCACGCTGGAACCTCCGCATAATCTTAGGAGCCACTTGGAGGGGGAACTGACACTTTTGGAACATGTCAGTATCCCGTGAACCACCGAAATTCCTTCTGACTCCAAAACGGGAATAAGAGCGGATAGCAAGGTAGGGTTCTCGCAGAACCAGCATGGGGCGATAGGAGAAGGCGTAAAGCAACCGAGACGATGGACTGTTTTGGACGTATGCATGCGGACATGCAGGCTCTACCCGTTCGTAGAACACGCTTTGACGTTTTGCAGGAAAGTTGCTTGTAGTTGTATTTTGTAAGTAGCTTGTAAGGAAACCGAAAGGGAGTAGAAAGTAGAAAAAATGTCTATCTGTTAACACTTTTGGGATTCACCCGTTTATGCAAAAATCTCCTTCCAATCCTTTGGGGCTTTCTTCTATCGAGTTTATATTACGAGGGGTTACATTCTACCCTATTTATTCTTTTAGTAGGTCTAATATTTCAGTCAACTTGTGTTGTTAGCATAAATGACAAAGGCAATGTTCTTATTTCATTGAAAGAAATTAAAAAAAGAGGAAGAAGAAGAAGAAGAAAAGGCATAAAAGCTCTCTTTGGGTCTAACGATCAGCCTCTAAACATGCCGGATTACAAGATACTGGTTACATGCTTACAAAACTATTTATCGTTTCTTTTACTTTTCGTGTGGCTCTGCCCAATTCCGATGACATTTCCCTTTCCCATGCAAATTATGATATGCCACTCTTTCTTGATAGGCTTCAACATGTGCGGCTGGGGACAGGGCTGCATACCATCGAACAGCCGCATTCGGGGATGATGTTGTGATTGGGGCGTAAGTTACTTGGATGGGGAAATATAGATATTAAGTTGTTATAATAATCTTTCTTAATACTTTATGTCCCTTCTATCTACAAATGATTGACAAGCTTCATATTTAATTTTAGAAACTTCCAAGATGCAGAAGAAAGGCATTGATTTTTTCCTTTAACTTCAAATTTGAGTTATTGAGTCTGTGGTCTATCACTGCCTTCTGGAAGCGAAACGCAATACATACATCTTTTCATGCGTTTAACTAGGAAAATCAACATGAAACACCTCCGTCATATTGGGGTAGTACAAGCCAAAGTTCTGCTCAGTCCCTGGAGACTTGAGGTTCTCATTGAACAGGGCAAAAATATAAGACTCTATGCTTGTTCCCGGCCTCTTTGGTGTACCTGATGTCCCTGATACATGGGCAATCAAGTTGTTATCGTACTTTTGTGCATTAGAGATTGTTGCAATGTCACCATTCTCTTTCGATGGCCATCCACTCTCGGAAACAACAATCTGAACTGTGGCAGCACCCACCTTCTCCAGTGCCGAGTGAACTGCATCAAGTATAGCATCAAAGAGGTTCCTGTACTCAAGCTCTCCATCTACCACCACATCAGTGCCGTTAAAGAGAGCATATGATAATGATATCTGCTGTTGATTATATATGTATGCAAAGTACGGATACACATTCACAAGAAGTGGGCTTCCACTTGCTGCTAAGAAAGCTGCTATTGATCCCATCGTATCAGCCACATCTTTGGAAAATTCCCCTTGAGAAGGCGGGTATGATTGTCCAAGAATGACAGTTGCCACAGCAGAACTCACAGGAATATAAGATAGTCCAGCAGCGTTTAGTGCTGCTTTCAGATTCTTCATGGCTGGGAGAACAAAAGCAGCCAAGGGGCCAGGGATGACCTCGTTGCCAGCTGCTATGTACCGAAAGTGAATAGTATTGGAATATGGAATGACGTTGGTACTAACCCAGCTTGTTGCGAATGAGAGATCATTCGCAAGGCTTTGCAGATCCTGGTTTAGTGTTCCAAGGGCGACTTCAATTCCTGAATTCTGTAAAGCTTGAAGAGCATCATGATTGGGTTCAAAAAGGCGAATCCGGGTTATCCCTCTGGATTTTAGAAGTGCAACAGCCTGGCTTGGGGGCGGGAGGTTGTCCCCCACCATCCCATAATTTACTCCAACAACTCCAGCTTCTGCATCAAAGCAAAACTAGGTTAATCAAACATGCAAAGTGCTGCAACTCTGAAGAAACCATTGCAGCTATGCAGGAAACAATATGTACCAGTTGGCACGTTAAGCTCGAAAATCAGGAGGATTAAGGCAGCTATTGACCAAAAGAATCGCCCCATTTGCAGCTAGTTTTTGCTCTCAGGAAGATGATATTCAGCTGTTAGTCCGAAAGGAGGTATCTAAACTTGGTGAAGTAGTATTAAAATGATAGGATATTGATATGCATAAGTACTGTTGATGACAAGATGATGATTTTTTGGGTCTTGAATTACGAATTAGTTTTGTTTGGGTCTACGCTTTTTAAGGCATACAACCAGAGGAGGCCGGAAGCCTGCCAGTAAACGGAAACAGAAAAGATAAACAAGGAACAGGAGAAAACTGAAGGAATGCTGCTTAGTATTTCGATTTACGATTTGTTTGCTGTACACCGCTTTATATTTATACGGTTCCTTCAAATCTATGCAATAAATTGTATGATAGATGTTGAATCTTCTTGCCGAAAAAGCATCTGCGGAAATAATGTCAGTTTCTGTTTTTCCTTCTTGATGACTGGAGAACAAATCTGTACAACTGGGATGCAAATTATCACCATTTGAGTGCGGTGATTGAAGACCTTCATAGCTGTCGCTGATCTTCATTGAAGCTTGAGGAATAACTGTGAGAACGGAGAAGGAAACTTCCAAGGGGTAGTTTGAAAGATTACCAAATCAAGGCCAAGACGCCAAAATGTTTTGCTTTCATTTAGTCCAAGAATCTCGCCGTTGAAGATAAGGAGCCGTGGCCGTCATCTGTCTCTGTCCTATGAACCTTGGAGACAGCGGCTTGCTTGCTTGGCCCTAGGGCTGACTTCGATCAAGGTTTCCTTAATGTAGATGCAGGCATGGCTAGCAGTTTGACACGTGTCATTTTGTTTTTATCCAAAATCACAAACTTATTGGGGTTAAGAGATCTCAAGCAATACTTAGTTTCAACCAACTAAAATGCTTGTCCACATGTGTCATTGATTAGGTTTCTATTAGTATGAATTAATCAATTGGAAAAAGAAATGTACAAATAATAGAAAAATATAGCTTAATCACCCCCTAAGTTTGGCATAGGGTAATTTGAACACCTTTTATTAGTTTAGGAGATAATTAAGCGACGGTTGTCTATTTTTTATTTATTTGTTACAAAATATTTAAATTATTCAAATTGGAATGCAAAAGAAAATCATGTATGTCACATGTTTAATTTTTGTTTCTTGACTATTTTAATTTTAAAATTAAGGTAATATATAAGATACAACAAAAAAATAGTTTCGTGTAAATTCAAATATGTTAAATTGTATATTTACACTTTTTTTCTTATTTTTATCGTTTCTACTTTTTTAAGTTTAGAGACTTCAATGCAAATAAGATGCAAGTTTGAATATGTCAATTTTTATTTTTCTTTGTCTTTTGTTTTTTTGTTGTTGTCAATGCTGCGTCTTAACATCATGTCTCTTCATTAGTACATCGCCGCCTAGGCATCTAATTGTGTTAAATATGTTTTCTTGTTTCTTTTGGTGGCCAACAAGGCCTTTCGTCTTTATTTCCTCATAAATTTTAACAAGAACTTGTAAATTTCAAATATGTCTTAAAAAATTATAAAAGCATTAAAAATGAAAAAGACATGCAATTACAACTAGGGTGATGTTGACCTCCCCTAAAGTTTGTGTAATCCATCATATGTGCACTTGAAAATATAATTTAATAAATAGATCTATAATGGCCAACTAGAAAAGAAAGGAATATGATTATTCTATATTAAGCATTAAGTCCTTGGGTCAAATCCAATAATTGAGTAACCTGGAAAATTTGCAGGTTCAATGAAATAAAAAAGGTTACTCATTTTATTAAGACTAACTTATAGCAAATGTATATATATACTTTAATTTAAAGATGTTGCCCATATAAAATTTACATAATAAAACATTGTCCCTCGTTAAAATAAAGAGTAGGATAAGTAGTAAAACATGTGGCCGATCCAAATTGATTAGGTTAATTGTCGAAGATGGTGGACAATTCTAATCACTTTCTCATTGATTATATTCCTTAGCTTTCACTTTGTGTTGAGCAATTATAATATATATTATATGGATTTAAACTTATAAGTGTGGCTGATCCCGTGTCAAAAGGCCTTGGCAAGGACTTAGTGTCTAGAACATCAAGTGGGATAGAAAAGCCACGTCCCTTATTTTGCTTTAGTCATTACAGTGAGTTATCACATTCCAAAATGAAACACTCTAAGAAGAGGACATTGTTCCACATTGACAAGACATGTAAGTGAACTAAGTTTATTTTTTACGATTAACTACCCTTTATGCATTCTGTTTGGATTTAATTAGTTTGCGTTCACCTAAGAAAAGGACTCCTCTTTGTCTTTTGATGATTAGAAAATGAATAGCAATGACATTATCCATCCAGTAAAATCTCCTACTTCAGATGCATGGAAATCCACATTTTCATATTTTCTTCAAATCAAAAACTTAATTGCTTATGAATGGAAATAAGCCAAAGTTCTTGACATACGTGAACAACGATCAAAACAGCAACATAGAGAGAGATGGAGACGCTGCCATAACTGCTACTTTTCAATCTTGGTTAATTAAGGGAGAGAAAGAGCTATAAAAACTATCCTTGTAGGGTAAAGAGTGAAGAGATGGTGAAGGGCTCAATGAAGATTGATGAAATCTTGTCAACTTCAGTAAATAAAAGGACAGGGATGGAAAGAACAAGCCATAAAAAGTTATTTCTAAAGTAAGTAATGAAGAGACAGATAAAGAGTGAAGAAATGATGTTAAGAATGTTAATGAGATTGATGGCAAGGACTTAACGAGGATCAATGTGAAAGCTTGGAAAGGTAAAAACAACAAAGGCGCGGTGTCATTTAAGGATGATTTGGATGTTCCAAGATTTAGTAGGTTGAGGAGGGTTTTGGGCATCCACAGCTGCAGATAAAGGCCAAAAATGTTAACACACAGATCAGCAAAGCGAAAGCACGTGCATGGAGAATCGTCGCTGCATGTGATCACTATATTTTTGTACGCGTAGTAAAGATTCACTGTCATCTATACTGCCGTTTTCAGCTTCTGGTTCATTTTGAACACATATTCAAGCTTTACTCCTGTATGTGGCTTCCATGGCTGATTAATGCTCCTACCCCAAGGCAACTCAAAGACGCCAGTGTGTCAAAGGAGCACGGAGGGATGGCAGAAACACACTACGAAACCTAGGAGTTGCAGACTACTGCGTCAAGATTCGTATCACAGTCAGTTGAATATAGTTAAATACAATACATTACGTATTCATTAATGTCATTACAGTGCATTAGAAAGTATTCACTAAAAAATATTTACACTCCATAGGTGTTTGGAGCCTAGTGGGTCGCTTCCTAAGCGTGCCAACATGTTGAAAATATAAAAGGAATTCGAATCAAATTACTTGTTTTGGAAAATCATTTCTATGATTTTTTTTTAATTACTTCAACTATAATCCAAAGACTTATGATGACAAAAATTTCTTTGCTTATTTTCTATTTTTTCATAAAAGAAAACACTCAAATATGAAAATAATAATTTAAATAATTTATATATGCAAGATGTTATTGTTTATTAATATCAACAAGACTAGAGTAATAACTATATCTTAAAAAAATATGAATGCTAGAGTTTAAGGTCAATTCTTGAAAAAGATAAAATGCTTTTTTGTATTCCCAAATAGGAACTTGTTGGTAATCCTAAATAGGAACCTAATTGTAATTTTAGTTTTTAATAATACTTATGACATCAAGTACAAAAGGCTTGTTCATTGGCAAAGCAAATGCATATTGCTTTTCTTGTTAGTCATATTGTTAGTATAGCTATTTTTGGCCTTATTCACATGGATGTTTAGGGTCCTTACAAGATACCTACACATGCCAATGAATGCTATTTTTCAATCATAGTTTTCAAAAACTTAAATTTTTATTTCCATGGTACAAACTCAATTTCATACAGTTATAAAATATATTCGCTTCAACAATGAAACTTGGATAGTTTTCTTCTCAATATACCTCATTTCTTTCAAGTACAGGTATACTTTATGAGATTTTTTATGTTCACAATCCATAACAAGATGGAGTAGTTGATAAAAAATATTGTTACTTACTAGATGTGGCACAAACCTTGATGCTTCAAGCCTATATGTCTTCCTGTCATTAGGTTAAGTGTTTCTTACTACCATAAACCATGTACCTACACCAACGATAGGTGCCACCATACCATTTATGAGGCTATCTGGCAAACCTTCTCTCATAAAGCACCTTCATGTTTTTGGATGCTACTAATATACCACCACATTAGATGTACATAATAAATTTAGGTCTCAAGGCATTCTTAGAATTTTTCCAATTGATTTAATGGATATACCTTACCTTCCAAATACCATAGACTACTCACCTAGCTTAAATCCTACAGATAACTAACTACTAGGTCACTTAATGATCCATAGTCCTCCACCCAACTATGTCATTGCTTCGGTTTTGCAACTTGCCCTCCTATAAGAACTTTAGACTATATATGTCCCATCTTGCCCTTAAGCCTCTTTAGCCTCCCTTTATCCTATCTCTTAGTATGTCTCCCTTAACCAATGCAACCCTTGCCATTGCCATTTTGTGGTATCCATCCCCATTCTTGAACCCCACACCTATTAAGATGCACTTATGGAATCTCATTGGATTGATACTATTGATAAGAAGCTTGTAACTCTAAAGGTGAATCACATATGAGACATGGTTCCCTTACCTCCTATTGATGTTTTCTTTTAGTTGTAAATGAGTGTATAAGGTTAAATATCGAGTTGATGGCATTATTGATTGTTATAAGGCCATATTAGCAACTAAAGGATATAATTAACGAGAAGACATTGACTATTAAGATACTTTTCTCCCATTGCTAGCTATATATACTACTTATTAAATTAATGCAATTGTAATTATTCATCATTGGTTTTTTTATGAAATGGTCACTTAGAACACCTTTTTGCATGGTGACCTCTTTAAGGTAATGTATATGGCTCTTTCTTGTAGATTTTGTAATCAATGGGAGAATTTAGTATGTCCATTGTAGAAATCCTTTCATGAGTTCAATTAAGCCTCACACCAATGGAATGTGAAGTTCACAAAGATTCTTAATGCACAAAGTTTCAATTAATCTTGTTATGACAGTTTCTCTTCATAAAGGTCTCACAAGAGTTCTTTATTTCCAAATACCATAAATTACTCAGCTAACACAAATCCTATAGATGAGTCATCAACTAGCTAACTTGATGAGCCTAATTCTTCCACACAACCATGCCATTGCTTTGGTTTTGTGACTTGCCCACCTAGATGGACTTTTGACTATAAATGTCACATCTTCCCCTTAGCCTCCTTAGCTCCCTTTATCCCAACTCTTAATATGTCTCCCTTAACCAATAAAACCCTTGCCATGACCATTTTGTTGCATCCATCTTTCCCATTCTTGAACTCGACACCTATTAGGATGCACTCTTGGGTTTAGATTGATACTACAAATAAGAAACTTGCAACTCTAGAGGCAAATCACACGTGAGATGCAGTTTCCTTACTTTCTGTTGATGTCTTGTTAGTTGTAAATGAGTGTATAAGGTTAAATATCATGTTAATAGCATTACTGAATACTATAAGTCCATATTAGTAATTAAAAGATATAGTCAATGAGAAGATATTGACTATTAGGATACTTTTTCCCCCATCACCAAGCATATATACGATTCATTTGATTATTCTAGTGTAATTATTTGTCATAGGTCTTTTTATTAGATGGACATTTAGAATGCTTTTTTTGCATGGTAACCTATATAAAGAAGTGTATATAACTCTTCCCCATGGATTTCCTAATCAATGAGAGAATTTGTTATATCAATTGTGAAAGTCCTTTCATGAGTTGAAGTAAACCTCCCACTAATGAAATGTAAAGTTCACAAAGACTTTCAATGTACATGGTTTTTGCCAATCCTATCATCACTAGTTATTCTTCATAAAGGCTTAAGGGAGTTATTTTGTTGCTTTAATAATTTATGTTGATGACATTATTATCATAAGGTGCAATGAGGCTGTCATCTCTAACTTAAAACACCATCTTTCATTCCACTTTTCTTATGAATGACTTGTGATGATCAAAATTCTTTCTTAGAATTTAAATTATATGTTCTCTTGAAGAGATTTGTTTTAGTTAGTGCAAGTACCCTTTGGAATTTATATCAAATATAAGATTATTACGATCCAAGCCCATATTGATTCTGTTAGCAAAACCATCACCGGCCACGTCAATGCCACGTGTCTCTTCCACGTCAGCATCCAGTGCCACGTCAGCCGTCCAGCCACGTCAGCCCTAACCCATGTACAGATGGGCGACCCGACTGGATCACTCGACCCGTGTTGCAACCCAGTTCCAACCCGCACTGCGTTCTGGGTTCGTGCCGAATCTTCTCCATCGCCGGCGTCGAGTTCTTGCCATATTTGGCTGATTTCTCTTATGTAAAGTTTTGATTTTGTAAATCATGTAAAGCGATTATATATTGTAGATTGATTGGAAATAAAAATCATTGGGAATTTTCACACAATTGAAACACACAGATCTAAGGGTTTTGTCTCTCACCTTTACCTCCCCAGAATTTTCATTATTCCGGCCAACCCGTAGGATTTTAGTTTCTTTCATGGTATCATCCGCCACCGGCTCACGCCCTATCCCATCCCGATCCCTCCCAATGGCTTTCGCTGTCTCATCTCCAACCGTAGATTCCTCAAACCCTAATCCCATTCCTGAAATTCTGACCCTCCTGACAGCCTCTTCCAACTCATCTCACCCCGCCACCCTTTCCCCCTCCTTCCAAGAGCACTTTGACAGCTTCAATTTCGTCATCTAGCGCACCCATCTCCTTCCCTTCCTGGTCTCCCATCGTCTTCTTCCAATCCTTGAAGGCATGGAACTCCCCCCCCCCAAAACCCTTCTCTCTTCGACTGGGTCCGAGAGTCCCAACTAGCCTACACCGACTGGTTAATGCATGACCAGGTGGCACTCAGCTGGCTTTTCGCGACATCCACCAACACGGTGGTGACGTAACTCTCGGACATTTGGTCCTCTGCCGCCGCATGGGATTTCCTTAAGAAATCCTACGCCGCCTAATCCTCTGCCCGTGCCTCCTCCCTCCGCCTCCAACTCCACACAATCACGATGGGGTCTCGGACTATCACCGAGTTTCTCCATGAGGTCAAGTCCCTGTTGGGTCAACTCGCCACCATCGGCTTCAAAATCGACGACGATGAATATGTCGGCCAGCTATTCCGAGGACTTGGGGAGGATTACGATAATCTTGCAACCTTTGTTTCAGTCCAAAATCAGCACGCCCCCTTCAACTGTGAAACCATTCACGAGCTGATTTTGGCCCAGGAAGGCTGTTTATGCGGTCGTGGCATTGCCGCGGTCTCCCCGACGGCTTTCGCTGGCTATCTTGGCACATTCCAGGGTCAGCCACTTTCCGAACTGCTTATCCCGAACCTTAAGCCCGACCCGAAGTCCTCACCCGCTCACCCGAACAACTTGGCCTCTACCCAGCCCACTAGAGATGGCCTCCTACCCACTCCCCCAGCCCCGCCCTGGTCCTCGCAGGCTTATAATTGACGCCGGCGCTGCACTGGGCCTTTCTGTGGCCTGTGCAAATGGGCCGAGCACCACGTCAGCGGGTGCCCGGAACACTTCAACCCACAATTTAACCCACCCCGCTACCCGCCGACCCAAACCCACTCAAACCCGAATGCACACCTCACCTATCCTACACCCTACCACAATGGATCCCTACTTCTCCCCCCCCCCCCCCCCCCCCAACTATAACTATCCTACACCCTACCACACTGAATCCGCCCCTCCTCCACATCCCCACTATAACTCCCCTGCACCGTACCCCACTGAATCCTCCCCTTCTCCGCATGCCCACTATAGCTATCATGCACCTTACCCTACTCAATCTTTCCCCTCAGCTCACTTTTCCTCTCTCCCACCCCCCGTTTCCCACTATGGTCCTCCCAACCCCCCTCCCTTCGCCTTTGATCTTGCCTCTTGGCTCCCTAACTCTAGTGCCTCTCACCACGTCACGGACTCCACTACTAGCCTTTCCCATGTGACCCCCTACACCGGCTCCCAGCAACTCACTGTCGGTGACGGTGTCTCTCTTCCCATCACCCACACAGGTACTCTTCGTACTCCCCTTTTTACTTTATCACATGTCCTTGTTGTTCCATCCGTCACCAAAAATCTTTTATCTGTTTCCCAATTTGCTTTTGATAACCATTGTTATTTTCTTTTTTCCTCCACTCACTTTTGGGCTGTTTCTTCTCTTACCGGCCAAGTCCTCCTCCACGGAACCCTTTTTCGTGGACTCTATCGTGTGGCCCCCTCCGATGTCTCCTCCCCTCCCAGGGCCTTCGCTGTCTCCAGCCCCAGTTCTCTTACTTTGTGGCATCGTCGCCTCGGTAATCCGTCATCAGCTGTCCTTCTTCCGTTTTTGAAGTCTGCTACAATAAATTACACTACCCCCCCTCCCCACCCTGTATGGCATATGCTCTTAGTAAGAGCCATTGCCACCCCCACCCCCCGTCCCCATCTAGGTCATCATTTCCTTTACAACTAGTTCATTTTGATGTATGGGGCTCTGCCCTCGTTGACTCTTTTAATGGTAATAAATACTATGTGTGTTTCGTTGATGATTTCTCCTGATTTACCTGGTTATACCCTTTCCATACCCGCTCTCAATTTCTTCACATCTTCTCTACATTTCATACTTTTGCTGAGAATCAACTTCGCCACCGCCTCCAAGCCATTCAATGTGATGGTGCCCCAAAGTTTCTCTCATCTATCTTCCAGCTGTATTTGCAACATGGCATTCATCAACGCCTCTCTTGCCTGTACTCTCCGTTCCATAATGGCATTGCTGAGTGCAAGCATTGTCATATTGTTGAGATGGGTCTTGCCCTCCTCACTCAGGCTACTGTCCCCTTTCATTTCTGGGATTTTGCCTTCGAGACGGCTGTCTTCCTCATCAACCGTCTCCCGACTCCACTGCTTGGTAATCGCTCTCCGTGGCAAATACTTTTTAATCAACATCCCGACCTCTCACACCTTCAAGTATTTGGTTGTGCTGTCTTCCCATACCTTCGGCCCTATGCCCCACATAAGCTAGCTCCCCACTCTCAAGCTTGCATCTTCCTTGGCTACCTACCTGGTTATCGTGGCTACAGTTGCTATAACCCTCAAACCCATTGCATTTTCATCACTGCAGATGTTGTCTTTCATGAGGAGGTCTTCCCTTATACCTGCCCTGCCTCTTCTATCTCCTCTCCCACCGACCTTGGTCCTTGTCCCCTTACCTGTATCCTCTCCTGATCCTTCCTCACTCACTACACCTATTGCCAACCCCGACACCCCCCCCCCCCCCCCCCCCACTTCCTCTCCCTCTCCTCCACCCTCTCCCCTTTCCTCCCACCACATCTCGCCTAGTCACCCGCCTTCAAGATGGCACCATTGCCCGTGGCACCCTTACCCGCAATCAAACCTATGCTCTCACAGCCTCCGCCCACCCGTACCCGGAACCCTCTTGCTTTTCCCAGGCCGTTTGAGACCCTCGCTGGCATGAGGCCATGGCTGCCGAGTATACTGCTCTCATTCGCAATGGCACCTAGGTACTAGTTCCTCTTCCTCCGGATGTGCACCCCATAGGCTGCAAATGGATCTTTAAGGTCAAGTTGTGGTCTGATGGCTCCCTTGAGCGCTACAAAGCCCGCCTTGTCGCTAAGGGCTTTCACCAGCAAGAAGGCATTGATTTCATTGAGACATTCAGCCCTGTTGCCAAGCCTGTCACGGTTCGCACTGTTCTTTCTCTTGCCTACTCTCGAGGGTGGACTATTTACCAGTTGGACGTGTCTAATGCCTTTCTCCATGGGCACCTCAGTGAAGTTGTTTATATGGAGCAGCCCCAGGAGTTTGTTGATCCCTCTCGCCCAAGCCATGTTTGCCGCCTCTACTGCTCTCTCTACGGACTTAAGCATGCACCTCGAGCTTGGTATCAGCGGTTAAGCTCCTTTCTTGTCACCATTGGCTTTACCATATCTACTGCTGACACCTCTCTCTTCACTCACCACACTCCCCGGTATAGCATCATCTTCCTTGTTTATATTGATGATATTATTCTGACCTCGTCTTCCCAAGCCTCCATTCCTGCTCTTTTACAGGTTCTTCAGCAAGAGTTTGCTCTCAACAATCTTGGCCCCATTCATTATTTTTTGGGTGTTGAATGCAACCCACTGTTGATGGACTTCTTCTCCATCAGGCCAAGTTCACTCATGACATCTTGGCTCGAGCCAAGATGATGATGCTAAAGCAATTTCTACTCCGTGCACCACCGATGAATCCCTCTCCCTTTGGAGTGGTGAACCTCTTGCTGGCTCTCTACCGCAGCATTGTAGGTGCTCTTCAATACCTCACTCTCACTTTCCCGGACATTGCCTATGCTATCAATACTGCGTGTCAATTTCTTCACCACCCACCACTGATCATTGGCAGGCCGTCAAACGCATTTTGCGCTACTTGGCTGACACTCCTCGCCTTGGTCTTCGCCTCACTTGGAGTGCCTCCACGTCCCTCCATGCTTTCTCTGACGCTGGTTAGGCTGGTGACCGTGATGATTGGCACTCTGTTGGTGGCTTCTGTATTTTTCTGGGGAACAATCTTATCTCTTGGAGCTCTTGGAAACAATGCACTATGGCCCCATCCAACGCTGAGGCTGAGTACAAGTCCCTTGCCGACACCACTGCTGAACTTATGTGGATTGAGTACCTCCTCCGTGATCTCCATGCCTTACCGCCCCACCCGTCAACCCTTTGGTGCGACAATCTATCTACTCTCTACCTGATGGCCAATCCTGTGTTCCATGCTCGCACTAAGCACATTGAGATTGACTTCCATTTTGTCCATGAACACCTGGCTCGTGGTCAGCTCTTCTTGCAATTCATCTTTTTCGTGGTTCAGCCGGCCGACATTTTCACCAAAGGTCTTTCCTCTGCTCGATTTCGTCTCCTTCGTTCCAAGCTGACGGTGCATTTTGCCCCTTTAGCTTATGGGGGCCTATTAGCGAAACCATCACTGACCACGTCAACTCCACGTGTCTCCTCCACATCAGCATCCAGTGCCATGTCAGCCATCCAGCCACGTCAGCCCTAACCCATGTACAGATGGGCGACCTGATTGGATCACTCGACCCGCGTCACAACCCAGTTCCAACCCACGCTGTGTTCTGGGTTCGTGCCAAATCTTCTCCACCACTGGCGTCGAGTTCTTGTCATATTTGGCTAATTTCTTTTATGTAAAGTTTTGATTTTGTAAATCATGTAAAGCGATTATATATTGTAGATTGATTGGAAATAAAAATCATCGGGAATTTTCACACAATTGAAACACACAGATTTTAGGGTTTTGTCTCTCACCTTTACCTCGCCGGAATTTTCATTATTCTGGCCAACCCGTAGGATTTTAGTTTCTTTTAGATTCCTATAGAGCAAAACAAAAAATTGACCACTATAGAGCATGATAAGGGAGCAAAAGAGAAGGTTAATGATATACCACTTAAGGACATTTCAAACTATTAAAGATTGTTTGGGACATAAATCTATCTCAAAATAACACTACCTGACATTTGTTTTTTAGTACTACTTTTAAATCCGTTCATGCATGTACTGAAAAATTCTTATATGGAAGTAGCCATGAAGGTGATTAGATACCCCAAGAGTTGTCTAGACCTTGTTATGATAATTTCCATCCTCCTCCAAGTTAGAGTTAGCATCTTATTATGATTTTGATTATAGCAGATGTTCTATGACAAGGAAGTCCACTACAAGTTTTAAGTAAAAACTTAAGGATTTTTAAATTTCTTGGAGAACTAAGAAGCAAGCTATTATCTCATTATCATTAATAGAAGTAGAAAATAAAGCAATGGCCAATATAATAGTAGAGATAATTTGGGTTATAGGATTGCTTAAAGATTTTGGCACCATTATTAAACATTCAGTTCATTTGTTTTATGAGAATGAAGTAATAGAAAAGTTAGTAGTCAATCCCACCAATCATGAGAGAACTAAGCTTGTGCAAGTAGATTGTCATTTCATATAAGATAAGTACAAGAAAAAATCACTATGGCATGACATATCTTTACAAAGGTGCTCATGAATTTATTGATAAAAGTACTTTGCAATAGATAAAATTGACATTTTCTTTTGAAGCTCAAAATATTTGACTTATTTAAATTTCTAGCTTGAGGAAAAGTGTTTAGGGACGATGAATATTCTGAGGTTGGTGAATTAAATATTAGCATTGAGCTAATGGAAATATTGTACTTATGGTACAAATTTTGTGATTATGTTAGGATTCCTTGTTATTTCTTGATTAGATTAGGATTCCCAGTTCTACATATGTTGGTTATTTGGCTGTATAGCAATAGATCTAAACCTGTATACATAGGCATAAATGCTGTATTGTTTTAACATGTTGGTCTTCTCCTTTTTTTTTGGTTTTGTGACACATTCATACTCATATCAGAAGGTAATATAATGTAATAGATCAGATGTCATCCAAAACGACTACTTGGTACACAGAAACAAAAAGTAAAGACAAAAAGAACGCACCCACCCTCGCTTTGTCTCTTTCTTATTTTCCATTGCCCTTCCCGTAGTAGCCTACAGCTGGGAACTGGACACATAATTCATCAAAATTTTATCAGTAATATCATTATTTCAAGCTCCTTATTCTTTTTTACAGGATTGAGTTAGCGGTCGCATGGTACTACACAAAACGAACTACGGTGAGGATCTTCAAAAGTGCTTCCAGCCAAAAAGCCGTAACCAGAGCCGGTAACCCTCTAGCGATGTCTTTGCTCTCTTCGTTCTCGTCCTCGTCTTCTTCCTCCAATTCCCACAGAAAGTGAGCGTACGACCCCAACACCGTGCTGCATATTTAAATAGTAAAATCAAACTCCGATATTGTATTAACAAGAAATCAAAAACTTCGTGATAATTTTTTCACTCAAATCACCGACTTGCTTGAATTGAGGTACCAGTTATCAGGGGAGGCATGAACAGCCCGTTCGTAGTAAGACTCGGCTCTCTCTCCATCTCTTTGTGACTCCCATATGAGCTTTCCGTAAAACGACAGCAACTCTCCGTCGCCAGGATCCGCTAGCAACGCTCTGCTGTAATACTCTTCCGCTCTCACCATGTCCTTCTCCACCTTTCAATTCCACAATCACAGTCAAATAAAGCGAAAAAATAAGATTTGTGCACTGGTATAACTTGATGTTTTACGTGAAATTGTATTACAAGTTTTTTTCCAAGCACTACCTCGTGCAAGAATTTGCCGTAGTTTCGAAGCAAGAGCGACTCGCCAGGGTTTGACTTCAGCATTTCTTGATAGTACTCTCCAATCTTGATCCGGTCCTCATTGTTTCCGTTCCTGTGATCTCCGCAATCTTGTTTACCTTCGAGCTCCTCCAGTGGAATCTCGCATTCCGGCCAGATTCCCAAGCCTTCAGACGACAAAGAGATACCGTCTTCTTCGCTTTCCCAGTCGCTATCCTCTTCCGGTATTCTCGCCGGAAAGGACTGGGGTCCTGGCCCGCTCAGTCTCTTGACACCGGTTTTGGACCCAACAACATCGCTTTCTGACAACGCTCTCCCGATCCCCTTCCCTGAAGAAGCGTCCCTCCAGTGCAGGGAGATCATCGGGGAACCGAGGGAGCTCCTTTCCCCGCAGATGACGCCGGAGACGTGTCGAGAGAGGGATACACGGGGGGAATCAGGGATGGACTGAATCAGTACCGAACCCAATGTCAAAAGAACAGCTCTCATGGCTGCGCTAGTAAGCTTTTCGTTTTCCTCTTGATTTAGACGTCTGGGAAGGCCTTGAGCTATTCTGAGTGAAAGGGCATGGGGGTTTATATATATATATAGGTGACGACTGCTCGCAGTGAGATATCGTGACACTTGGAATTGAGGGCCGAAGCAGATGGGTCCACATGTGGAAGTGCACTTGATAGTGGCTGAGAAGTAGGCAAGCCCGGTGGAGCCGCCTCTGGTTACCTCTTCGGGGAGGAGAAGAGGATGGCCTCGGCAACCATAAAAAGAAACTAATCAAGTCACCAGGAGGGTCAGGCGACCTTATCAGCTCATGACACGTGCAGATCTACCCTAGACGAAGTTGATTCTTTGTCGGACACCAAACGTTTTTATTGTTTTTCTTAATTCTATGTTGGACTTTGATTTTTTTTATTTTTTATTTTGTAACCTAAACTCAAATGACTAAATCTCAAAAACAGTGGTCGTAGCCGAAGAAAATAGAATCCAGAATATTTATTTTGTAAGCTCTCCCTATTATCTAAATTATACTTCAAGGGGCAATTACATCATATATTATTTTCGATAAATGTAAATGATTAGAATTTTGGAACATTTATTTTTTCCTGCAGTAACCGTACATTCATTTTGATGATTGTCATTGTTCTATTTCTGCATTATGACATGCAAATCCTAAATATAATTATCCCTCATAATTTATAAGGTCTAAAGTAATAAGAAAATTCGTACCCTCCAATTCTTTTTTCCTATAACTTTAATTCTCAAATTTAACATTTTTTTTATTAAATAGAATAACATTGTCTCTTTTTTTTTCTAGTTAGGTAAAAGAGTGTTCAATTCAAGACTTTAAAGTCATTCATCAATAATCTTACCATTAAATTGTGTAATTTATCTTGCAATATGGATATCTAATTTCACATTGTTAAGGTGTGAATTGTTTGTGCTTGGTTAAATATAGGTATATCCATTCATTTTGTGAGCTCATTTTTAAGCTGAAAGTGTGATTCTTAATATGTTATCAAAATTTAGGTTCTCACTTAACACCAATATGAATATGGGTAAGTCTGAAGTTTACATGGAAAGTAGCACTATAGAATGATCAATGTTGAACCATCGCACTAAAAGGGTGCATTGTAGTGTAAATGTTCAATCTCACAGTAGTAAGGTGTGAGTGTATATATTTGGTTAAATATACATATGTTCATTCATTTTATAAGTTAGCTTTTAAAATGAAAATAAACTTTTTAATATGGTATCAAAATTCAAAGGCTCCTTTAATACTCTTCTAAATATAAGTAGGCTCAAAGTCAGTGCAGAAAGTAATACTACGAAATGATATGTGTTGGATCATTACAATGAAAAAACATATTACAATGTAGATATCCCATATCACATTGCTAAGGTATAAATATGTGTGTCTAATTAAAAATAGCTATGTCAATCCACTACATCAACTAGCCTTTAAAGTGTGAATTAGTTTCTTAATAATCTAGGACGAAATAACGTTGTTTTTATCAATGAATTACAAAAATTGAAAATAAGCAAAATGTAGGATCCAGTTACTTTCTATCTTTTCTACATTGGAAACAGACAAGCTCGTGTATATACAATAAGAGTGTCATTATTTCGGGGCAGAAGTAAAACCCGTGTTCCCAAATCCAGGGCTGCACTGAAAAGAAAAAACTGGTGTCTGGAAGTGGAACATTATATGTAGTACTTCTATTTGTAAGGAAAGTGCCAAACGAAGTTTATGGAGGACTTCTTGTGTTTGTAAGGAAAGTGCCAAAAGAAGTTTATGTAGGACTTCTTCTGTTTGTATAGAAAGTGCCAAAAGAAGTTCCTACGGCTTATATTAAAGCTCCAAATTTGCAGATCAACTGTTTGCTCTGAAACAAAACATGTCGCCTTCACTTCAATCCCATTTTTGTCCCTAAGGATGAGGTTAATCTCCCACTTGCCTTGCAAGTCTTTCTTTTGTGTGTACAGAAAAAGAAAAGGCCCCTCCATGATAAGGTCATCTCCCCTTATCTTTATGCTTTTCTGTTTCCAAGTGGTGTCTTGATTTCATGTGTGAATCTCCAAGTCCGTGGCCCTACCATAGCATAAAGGCAACTTGAGTTTTATGTTTTGTCTAAATCATGATTAATTTTTGCCTTCATTGTTCTCTATCTTGCTTAATCAAAACGTGATTCTAAAAATAACACTAAGATATCTTATCTTTCTTCAAAACGTTATCTTTATCTTGAAAAAATCAGCAAAAGATTCACCCAGTGACAACAATCAACTATGATATGATACAACTTTGTCATTATTAAAAAATGAGAAAATGTAATGAATAAAGTAAAGGTATTTTTAGGCCATCCTCTGGTGACAGCCATGTAACAGTATCCTTGTTTCAATAATTGGGATCACAGATTCTCACAATTTTACAATGTCCATGTCAAGGCATCCTTGTCACTTCACATAAAGTCAACATTAGTAGGGCTTACCTAAAAAAGGACAGCCTTTTTAATTTGCCATTGCCAAGTGGCTATCAAAATTTATGGAGTAATAATAATAATAATACCAACCTCTTTAATCTCTTGTCCATTGATTAGAGTTTTGACTTTTCTTTTCATTTTGCCTAGAGAATCAGATTATATAAAGATAAATAAATAAAGATAAAAGTAAACCTTGACAATTTGTGCCATGATTCTTTAGAAAAATATGTATCTAATTTGATCACTAGAAAAAAAAAAGTAATATCAACTGCTTTAATCTTACTATCATTCTCTTTTTGTTTTATTTTAAGGAGTTTTAAGTGGGTTTAAAATAAAATGAACTAAGAATTTCTTTAAATAAAATATGTAAATAAATCCCATATGATAAACAAATCAAATGTACTTTTAGTATTAATTGATTCAACCTTACACAAATTATAGATGCATTTTATCCATTTATATGTAATTCAAGTAACAAAACGAGTCGCAAAGGTGATAGAAATTCCATCCTCAAGATTAAAAAAAAAAATTAACAGAAGAACTATTTTGTCAAAGGGTGCAAACTTGAGAAAAGAATTTCCTTTTCTAGAAACCTTAGAGCCTTTTTTAATTGAGTGAAAATCCAATAATCAAGATTTTGGTTATTATTTCAAATCGATAAATGTAATCTAAAGATGAATTTTTCTTCATTTAATGGCAATATTCATCTATTAGTCATCATTTCATGTGTATTTCTTTTTTGTTTGAAGCCAGTTCTTAAATTCATTTATTTCTTCCCTGTTCTCCACTTGGTTCCTCTAAATATGGGGGGAAATAGACGAGATTTGACTTCAGCAATGCTCCAACAAACCCACCCCTTCTCTTGCCATACCCCATTTGTTTTTTCTTTTTCTTTTTCTTCTTTTTTGTTTTGAGTTGCAATAGACTTCTAAAAACAAGATATTTGAAACAAGAGCCTTAAGAAGCTCTATTAATGGGATAAATAATATGTACAACATTTATTTTGACCAACAGAATTCATAGAACTAGTTAAAGTTTCCAAATATTTTCATATTTTCTAATCAAAGCTAGGGTTCATCAAATGCAAAAAATTCATAGTAGTATGCAACTATTAGCACTATAGAAGGTTTTGGCCTACTCTTCACTTCCTTTTGTGAAACAGGTCATCTACCAAGGAGGAAAAACTACAAAAGCATAAGTCCATATATTAGAAAAAGTTCAAAGCATGAGTTAAAAGATGACAATGCACCAAAAGCATACTCTAGGAAATGCCAAGATCACTACCACTATATATTTTGCTGATTTATTTGAACAAATTGAGCACCCTTGCCAACAAGGCTACATGCCCTATCTAAGTGAACTGTCCTACAATGATATCAAAAGATCTTTGTAAATGAGATGGAATAGGTTGAGAAATAGGGGAAAAAGTCGAGTCTCTTAAGATAAATGTTGTTGATTCTTCTTTAGCATGGATACAGATGAAGATGGCCTAAGATCTTTGATGGATGTTCTAAATTATGAACGAAATGTTTTGACAAAAATAGCGGTAAAAATAGCCTGGCCGAAGTATTTCTCAACTTGAATTAATCTGTGGTTTCCAATCTTATTTATAGGTCTGGAATACAATTACAAGAATTAAATTCAATTATAAAACTTCAAGATTTGCAAATCAATACAAATTGCACCCCAGTACAAAAACTTTCAAATTTATTATAATCAATCAAATGAAATTTAATTACGTAAACTTCAAATCTATGATAATAAATGGGATGAAATTTAACTACGTAAACTTGATTAATCCTATGGACTGCTTAAAAATGGTTTCTCTAACAATTTTTCCAACCAATCCAAGAATGCCTCAAGCAACATCCTGCCAAAGAGACTTAGGCGTATTATTGATTTTAGAATTGTCATACATGTAAAATCCAATATTTGATCAGAAGATTGTCCAAATAATCACTATTTTTGACAAATATTCCAAATGGAGGATTGAAAAGTGTACTTAAAAAAAGAGACAAAGGGGTAGGGGTAGATGGACTTACCCCAAAAGGGCTAGTGGGAGATGGAGCTTGATTAGGGGCCAAAAGTGGGGTGAATTGAAGGAGACATGTTTTCTTTGATGCAGACACTTGATCTGCAAGTTTGGGGCTAGAGAGGTGGAGCTTAATATGAGCCGCATGAACTTCTTTTGTTGTTTTCTATGCCCCTGATTCACAAAACTTCCTCAGAACCAAACGGATGGACAATATGTACAGTTTTCAGCATTTTGGCTTGAATCACGATGGGACACTGAAAAGAAACAACACCAGACACCAACTCTTTCTTTTCAAATGCAGCGCCGCCTTCGGCGTTTTCCTCGAATTGTGCCAGCCTCTAATCGTATATGCATGAACTCAATAGTTTCCGATAGAAACAACAAGAGACAGAATATACTATCTTTTACTGGTTTTCAATATTGTAAGAAGGAGAATTTTAGCATAGTAACACAATTAACAACTCATTGATAAAAAAAATGCTTTTTAAATCCCCTCACAACTCCTTGAAAAAGAAAGGGGTAGTTAGATTAAGGCGATTAATATAAATCTTTTCCTATGATGACAAACTAGATATGCACTTGGTCTAAAGGGTCAATGGACAATGGGTTAAAATGATCGGTATTATTATTTCTTCTTTCCATGAATTCGGATATACTCCCAGCAATGAAAAATTGAATTTTTTTTTCTTTTTTCCTTTTTGTGATATTAAAGCCATGGTGATAGTGAATTGATTAAACCTTACACAAATTATAGATATAGTGTATCCATCTATATATATTTGGAGTAGCGAAATGAGTTGCGAAGGCGAGAAATTCCATCCACCAAATAAAAAAAAATTAAGAACTATTTTCTCAAAGGGTGAAAACTTAAGAATTCTTTTTTCTTTTAACAAACCTAAGAGCCTTTTCCAAATGAGTGAAAATCCAGTAATCAAGATTTTGATTATTAAACCAAATTGATAAATATGATCAAGAATTTTTCTTCTTTCAATGGCAATATTAATCCATTAGTCAAAATTTCATGTGAGTTTCTTTTTTGTTTAAAACCTATTCTTAGACTCATTCCTTCCTTCCCTATTATCCATTTCTTCTAAATATGGGGGATGAAAGATGAGATTACCTGGAAAACGTTGGTTAGTTGAAAGACAACCACACATAAAGTAAGTATGCAGCACCTTCTCCAAGCTTTGTATTTGGCTTCAGCAACCTTGCACCATCATTCTGTATCCTCTTTTTGTGTTGCAATAGACTTCGAAAAACTAAATGTTTGACTTTGGACTTTTCCCCAACCTTTGTGACTTCATGGTATTATCATAAGCCTTATGAAGCTCTATTAGTGGGGGAAATATTTTGTACAACATTTAGTTTCAGCAAGAGAGTCCATAGAACTGGCTACAGTTTCTAAATATCTTCATGTTTTCTAATCAAAGCTAAAGTTCATCGAATGCAAAGATTGACAACAGTAGACAAAAATTAGCACCACAAGTTTGGGCCTAGTCTTCACTTCCTTTTATGAAAATATTCATCGATCGGCGGCCCCAACCACCCCCCCCCCAAAAAAAAAAAGAAAAAAAAAATCACAATCTCTCTCTACCAGTTGACATATTAGGAAAATAGGAGATTAAGGCAGTTATTGACAAAACGCATTGCCCCATTGCAGGTAGTTTTTGCTCCAAAGAAGGCGGAAATCAAGTATTAGTACAAAAGGAAGGTATATATACTTAGGAAAGTAGTATGAAAATGATGGGATATTGAGATGCATAAACACTGTTAATGACATGGCGAAGGGGACCAGGAAAATGACTTTGGGAAATGGTGGGTCATAGTTCACGACAACAAAGATAAACAATCCTTTGCCTTTTGTGAGGAATTACCAAGGTTTTGGCTTTGGTCAATTAGTTTTGTGTCTAATTAATTACAAAAAGAGCTAAGGCAAAAGTGCTGCATCTTTCTGGAAATATCAGCTCAGAACACAGAATCTCATTTGGTAGAACACTTTTATAACACTGAAGTTTGTGATTTGGCAAACCAAGTGAATTCCCCAAGTTTCTAAGCATCAGTTATGATAGTTTGGAATATTAGAGGAATGGGGTCTTCACACAAAATTAATTTTCTCAATGAACTCAATCGTAAAGGTAGTTCTTTTCTTGCCATATTGGAGCCAGAGCATGATGGCAGCACGGTATAAGGTATGGAATTGGAGATTCACTTTGATCAATGCAACCATTTTAATCCTGCAAAACACTCACATTTGGAGTTTTTAGCAAAATTATCTAAAAATTAAAATGCTATTGGTGCATGCTCAATATACAACTATGAAAGTATGTTCACAACATAAGTCTTGGATACTTATGATAGTATATGCTAGTTATCAAATACATGTTCAAAGACAGTTATGGGATTCTCTTATGCATTTGAATATTGGAAACAAGGTATGGATTTTGGGTGGTGATTTCAATACTATTTTTTCAAAAAGTTATCTTTATCTTGATACAATCAGCAAAAGATTCTCTTAGTGATGCAAAACAACTTTGAAATCATACAACTTTGTCGTCACTCAGAAATGAGGAAACGTTATGATTAAAGGAAAGGAATCTTTATGTCATATTTAGGTGATAGCCACATAAAGCATCCTTGTTTTAATAATTGGGATCACAAGTCGCCACTATCTTACTACATCTATATCAAAGCATCCTTTTCACTTCACCTAAGCCACCACTAGTTAGGCTTAATACCCAAAAAAAAAGACAAAGCCTTTTCAATTTGCCATTCGCAAGTGGGTATTTGAATTTACGGAAAAATAATAATAATAACAACACCAACTTCTTTAGTCTCTTGTCCACTTATTAGAGTTTTGTCCTTTATTTTCGTTTTGCCTAGAGAATCAGATTATATAAAGATAAATAAATACAAAATAAAAGTAGACCTTGACAATTTTTGCCACGATTCTTTAGAAAAATATATATCTAATTTGCTAACTAGAAAACATCTCAAACATACTTTTATTATTAATTGATTCAACCTTACACAAAGTATAGAAATATTGTATCCATTTATATGTAATTCAAGTAATAAAACAAGCTGCAAAGGTGATAGAAAATCCATCCTCAAGATTTAAACAAAAGAAATTAATGGAAGAACTATTTTCTCTTAGGGTACAAACTTGAAAAAAGAAAATTCCTTTTGTAGAAACCGTAGAGCCTTTTTCAAACGAGAAAAAAAATCCATTAATCAATATTTCGATTATTATAACAAATTGTTAAATGTAATCTAGAAATGTAGTTTTCTTCATTTAATGGAAATATTCATCCATCAGTCAACATTTCATGTGTGTTTCTTTTTTGTTTGAAGCCGATTCTTAGGTTCATTTCCTAACTATTCTCCACTTGGTTCCTCTAGATATAAGGGGAAAAGATATGAGATTTGACTTCAACAACCATCCAACAAAACACACCCTTCTGTTGCCATACCCCATTTGTTTTTTTTTTTTTTTTCCTCTTTTGTGTGTTCTTGTTGAGTAGCAATAGACATCTGAAAACTTAATATTTAAAACATGAGCATTAAGAAGCTCTATTATAGCATTTATTTTGAGCAATAGAGTTCATAGATTACAATTTACAAATATTTTCATGTTTCCTAATCAAAGATAGGGTTCATCAAATGCAAAGATTCACACAATAGACAAAATTTAGCACTTTAGAAGATTTGGCCTACTCTTTACGTGTTTTTGTGTTAAAGTTCATCTACCAAATGGGGACAAACTATAAAGACATAAGGGCATATAATAGAACAAGTTCAAGGAATGAATCAAAAGAAGATAATGCACCAAAAATAGACTCCAGGAGATGCCAAGCTCTTTACCACCATCTATTTTGCTGATCTATCCACGTAGCTTGAGCACCCTTGCTAATAAGGCTACATACCCTAAGAATGTCTAGGTGAATTGTCCAACAATGTTATTGAAAGACTTTGTAAATGAGATGGAACATGTTGCAAAATATAAGAATGAGTCTACTCTCTTAAGATGAATTGTATTGTTTTTTTAATTTTTCTTTAGTTTAATGCAGAAGAACACATCCTCAAATCTTTATTGGAATTTCTAATAGTATTGGGTTAGGATTCTTATCCTTATGTGGAAGTAGGTTTTCCTAGTGGTATTTCAACTAGGATTCCTTTAAGGTTTTTTTATAAATAGGGGAAGTATAGAGAAACCTAGTGGGTGACTTGAGAGAGTCCCCATGAGGGGCTAAGTGTTGAATATTATAATGTTCTAAACTTCTTAAATTTGTTGTGTTTAGGTGTGTGCGTTCTTATATTTGTGTGTTCAATTTTTGTGTGGTTAATGCGACTTGGTTAAATTCCCTTGACAAGTGGTATCAAAGCCAGGTTTGGATCTCAAAAGGTGGTATGGGAGACAAGCTTGGATCCTAACAAGTGGTGCAATGAGTGTGGACCATAGATGATAGATCGAATATGGTGAACGTAATTGAAGAAGTAGATTGATGCGTCTGGAGGTAAGATTTTCTCTTTCCCTAAATCCAATTTGATTTTGGATGATATTGATGTAAATCAACCATAAGATGTTGTTGGAGTTGTGGATTGAGGTTTGCAAAGTGCGTATCTATGTCTTTCTATCTATATCTGAGCATTTATAAGCCAAAATTGAAGATCTTTGTTGACGAACATGATGTTTTGGAGATGATCAAACTGATCATATTGTTTGTGATAGTTGTTATGTTCTTTGGCTTAAGTTGTGGCACCAGATGACAGAGAATGGTGGAGATATTGGTGTTTGAGGGGGAATACTTTGTTGATTTTGTTGATCAATTGTTGTTTTAGGAGGAGCTTGTTGTGCTCCTATGTTGATGTGATGCTCCTATGTTGATTTGATATCTAGATGAGGTGTATTGAGGCTCCAATGGTTGATTATGAGGAAGCACCAACAAATTTTGATGGGAGATTGACTTTTCGAAGATGGATTCCGATGAGAGATCTCAATTATGTGGAAGATCCATGATTTTTACTTTTATTGAGGACCTCATGCTGGAGGACACATTTGAAAGGAAGAAGCCCATGATGATGTATAAATGCTTGGAGAGAGATATGACTTAGGAAAGGTGTAACCTAGAAGAGGTTGCAATGGAAGTGCCTGAAGAGGTATGACCTAAAAGAGGCATGGTTCAAGAACAGATAGAATGTCACAGTTGATGAGGGCTTGTTTTGAAGAGAGTTTTATCTAGTCTTTCTCTATCAAACAAATTGTGGTTGTAGAAGTTTAAGAGAGTTTTTTTTCAGTCTTTCTTTATTAAAAAGATTGCGATTGAAGAGATTTCTTTAATCTTTCTCTACCCAAAGACTACAATTATGGAAGTTGAAGAGAGTTTCTCCAATCTTTCTCTTTCCCAAGATTGCAGTTGTGCAGTTGATAATTTGAAGAAATTTTCTATACTTTTCTATGGTGTAGAGGTGTTACACCAAATTTTTCTAAGAGAGAGATTGTTAGGATTAGTGGAACAATTAGGTTAAATGGTATGGTTGTCATTACAATTAGAAGTCTTTATGTAATTGTGGAACCAGGAAATATCTTCTAGATGTAGTGGGTTTTCCTAGTAGTATTAGGTTAGGATTCTTATCGTTATGTGGAAATAGGTTTTCCTAGTGGTATTCGACTAGGATTCCTTTAGGGTTTTTCTATAAATAGGAAAAGTATAGAGAAACCTAGTGGGTGAGTTGAGAGAGTTCCCATGAGGGGCAAAGTGTTGAAGAAGGCCCCTCTTATGGATTCTAGTTTATGAGAGAATCCATGAGATACTTATTTGAGGAGAAGGAATGTATGAGAAAATCTAATGAGAAGAGATTACAGGGAACGTAGGACATTATAATGTTCCGAACCTCTTAAATTTGTTGTGTTTGGGTGTTTGCATTCTTATATTTATGTGTTTGATCTTTATGTGGTTGATGCGACTTGGTTGAATTCCTCTAATAAGTTTGACTTCAGCATTTCTTGATACTACTCCAATCTTGCTCCGGTCCTCATTGTTTCCATTCCTGTGATCTCCGTAATCTTGCTTACCTCTGAGCTCCTCTAGTGGAATCTCGCATTTTGGTCAGATTCCCGCATCTTCGCCAAAGAGATACCTTCTTCTTCGCTTTCCGAGTCGCTATCCTCTTATGGTATTCTCGCCGGAAAGGACTGGGATCCTGCCTCGCTCAGTCCCTTGACACCAGTTTTGGACCCAACGACATTGCTTTCCGACAATCCTCTCCCGATCCCCTTCCCTGAAGAAGCTTTCTTCCGGTGATTGTTGTCCAAATGGAGGGCGATCATCGGGGAACCGAGGGAGCTCCTTTCCCCACAAAAGGTGCCGGAGACGTGTCGAGAGAGGGTTACATGGGGGGAAATAGGGATGGACTGAATCAGTACCGAACCCAATGTCAGAAGAACAGCTCGCATGGCTGCGCTACATAAGCTTTTCGTTTTCCTCTTGATTTAGACGTCTGGGAAGGCCTTGAGCTATTCTGAGTGAAAGGGCATGGGGGTTTATATATATATATATAGGTGACGATTGCTCGCAGTAAGATATCGTGACACTTGGAATTGAGGGGCGAAGTAGATGGGTCCACGTGTGGATGTACACTTGACAGTGGCTGAGAAGTAGGCACGCCCGATGGAGCCGTAGCTGGTTACCACTTCGCGGGGAAGGAGGAGGATGGCCTTGGCAACCACAAAAAGAAACTAATCAAGTCACCAGTGGGGTCAGGCGACCTTATTGGCTCTTGACACGTGCAAATCTACCGTAGACTAAGTTGATTCTTTGTCGGACACCAAACCTTTTTTTTCTTCTTAATTCTATGTTGGACTTATGAATTTTTTTATTTTTTTTATTTTTTATTTTGTAACCTAAACTCAGATGACTGAATCTCAAAAACAGTGGTCGTAGGCGAAGAAAGTAGAATCCATAATATTTATTTTGCAAGGTCTTCTATTTTGTAATATTTATTTTGTAAGCTCTCCTTATTATCTAAATTATACTTCAAGGGGCAATTACATCATATATTATTTTTGATAAATCTTAATGCTTAGAATTTTGGAACATTTAATTTTCCCTATAGTAACCATACATTCATTTTGATGACTGTCATTGTTCTATTTCTGCACTATGACATTCAAATCTTTAAATATAATTATCCCTCATAATTTATAAGGTTTAAAATAATAAGAAAATTAGTACCTTCCAATTCTTTTTTCTATAACTTTCAATTCTCAAATCTAAAATTTTTTTATTAAATAGAATAACATTGTCTTTTTTTTTCTGGTTACATAAAAGAGTGTTCAATTAAAGACTTTAAAGTCATTCATCAATAATCTTACCATTAAATTGTTAATTTATGTTGCAATATGGATATCTAATTTCACATTGTTAAGGTGTAAGTGTGTGTGGTTGGTTAAATATTGATATATCCATTCATTTTGTGAGCTCATTTTTTAAGGGGAAAATGTGCTTCTTAATATGGTATCAAAATTTAGGTTCTCACTTAACAATCTCACATTAGTAAGGTGTGAGTGTATATATTTGGTTAAATATACATATGTTCACCCAATTCATAAGTTAGCTTTTAAGATGAAAATAAACTTTCTAATATGGTATCAAAATTCAAGTGCTCCTTTAATACTCTTCTAAATATAAGTAGGCTCAAAGTCAGTGCTAAAAGTAATATTACAAATGATCTGTGTTAGATCATTACAATGAAAAGATGTATTGCAATGTAGATATCCTATATCACATTGCTAAGTTATAAATATGTGTGTCTAATTAAAAATAGGTATGTCAATCCACTCAATGAACTAGCCTTTAAAGTGTGAATTAGTTTCTTAATAATCTAGGATGAAATAAAGTTGTTTTTATCAATGAATTACAAAATTGAAAATAAGAAAAATGTAGGATCCAGTTACTTTCTATCTCTTCAACATTGGAAATAGACAAGCTCGTGTATATACAATAAGAGTGGCATTATTTCAAGGAAGAAGTAAAACCTATGTTCCTAAATCCAGGGCAGCACTGAAAAGAAAAAATTGGTGTCTGGAAGTGGAGCATTATATGTAGTACTTTTGTTTGTAAGGAAAGTGTCAAAAGAAGTTTATGTAGGACCTCTTCTGTTTGTATAGAAAGTGCCCAAAGAATCTTATGTAGGACTTCTTCTGTTTGTATAGAAAGTGCCAAAAGCTTCAATTTTGCAGATCAATTGTTTGCACTGAAACAAAACATGTCGCCTTTAGTTCAACCCCATTTTTGTCCCTAAGGATGAGGTTAATCTCTCACTTGCCTTACAAGTCTTTTTTTTGTGTGTACAGAAAAAGAAAAGGCCCCTCCATGATAAGGTCATCTCCCCTTATCTTTATGCTTTTCTATTTCTAAAATAGAGTGACTTGATTCATGAGTGAATCTCGATGTCCATGGCCCTATCATTGCAGAGAGGCAACTTGAGTTTTATGTTTTGTCTAAATCATGATTAATTTTTTCCTTTATTGCTCTCTATCTTGCTCATTCAAAAGATGTTTCTAAAAATAACACTAGGTATTTCACTTGGATATCTCGTGTTTCTTCAAAAAGTTATATTTATCTTGATAAAATCAGCAAAAGATTCATCCAGTGACAAAAATCAACTATAATATGATACAACTTTGTCATTAAAGGTATTTTTAGGCCATCCTTTGGTGATAACCGTGTAAAAGCATACTTGTTTCAATAATTGGGATCCCAAGTTGACATGGCCTATCCTACACCAGCCCAAACACCTAATAGTAATACACCTAAGAAGATAAGTCTTGCCACAATAATTAGAATTGATTTCCAAGGAGTCTCTGCAATGAACAACTAAGAGTATTGATTACTTTGACTATCTTGGGAACTTATGGAGCTTGTATGATGTATTGATTACTTTGACTATTTTGAGAACCTATGTAGCTTTTACGATGTAATTATTTGTCATTGACTAGCCTCTTGGAAATAGGGGAATCTCTCCTATAAATAGCCACCCTCTTATGTAATGAAGTAGTTCATGAGTTTGAGATTAAGTGAAAAAAATGTTTTGGCTTTCTTGCAAAGTTTCATATCTCTTTAGCTTGTTCTGAAAGTGGTAAATGTTATTTCTCTGTATCTCTTTGGAACTACTTCCTAATAGAGTGGTAAGTATTTATCCTTGAATTCTAAAGTGGTGAGTAATTTGTATCCTTAGTCTTTAAAGGTAATTCTATCTGTTAACTTTCCTCATCTTCGTCTAGAATCACAAGTTCCCACAGTTTTACAGCATCCTTGTCACTTCACATAAGTCACCATTAGTGAGGCTTACCTAAAAAAAGACAAAGCCTTATCAATTTGCCATTGCCAAGTGGATATTCGAATTTATGGAATAATAATAATAACAATACCAACATTTTCAATCTTTTGTCCATTGATTAGAGTTTTCTCTTTTCTTTTCATTTTGAGTAGAGAATCAAATTATAAAAAGATAAATAAATACAAAATAAAAGTAGACCTTGACAATTTGTGCATTGATTCTTTAGAAGAATATATTTCTAATTTGATCACTAGAAAAAAATATTAATATCAACTGCTTTAATCTAACTATCATTCTCTTTTTCTTTTATTTTAAGGATTTTTAAGTGGGTTTAAGAATAAAATGGAGTAATATCACTCAATTAATATCACTATAAAAAAATATTAATATCACTCAATTAAAAGTGGAGCTTTTTGAAGTAAGAATGTTCTTGAAATAAAATATGTAAATAAATCCCATCTAATAAACATATCAAACGTACTTTTATTATTAATTGATTCAACCTTACACAAATTATAGATACGTTGTATCCATTTATATGTAATTCAAGTAACAAAATGAGTTGCAAAGCTTATAGAAATTCCATCCTCAAGATTAAAAAAAAAAAACTATTTTGTCAAAGAGTGCAAACTTGAGAAAAGAATTTCATTTCTCTAGAAACCTTAGAGCCTTTTTTAATTGAGTGAAAATCCAATAATCAAGACTATGATTATTATTTCAAATCGATAAATGTAATCTGGAATGTATTTTTCATCATTCAATGGCAATATTCATCTATTAGTCAACATTTCTTGTGTATTTCTTTTTTGTTTGAAGCCAGTTCTTAAATTCATTTATTTCTTCCTTGTTTTCCACTTGGTTCCTCTATATATAGGGGGAAAACATATGAGATTTGAGTTCAGCAACCCTCCAACAAAGCCCACCCTTTTGTTGCCATACTCTATTTGTTTCTTCTTTTTCTTCTTCTTCTTTTTTGTGTTGAGTTGCAATAGAGTTCTAAAAACAAGATGTTTGAAAAAAGAGCCTTAAGAAGCTCTATTAATGGGGGAAACAATATCTACAACATTTATTTTAACCAACAGAATTCATAGAACTAGTTAAAGTTTCCAAATATTTTCATATTTTCTAATCAAAGCTAGGGTTGATCAAATGCAAAAATTCATAGTACTATGCAAAAATTACCACTATAAAAGGTTCAGCCTACTCTTCACTTCTTTTTGTGAAAAATGTCATCTACCAAGGAGGACAAACTACAAAAGCATAAGAGCGTACATCAAAACAAGTTCAAAGGACGAGTTAAAAGAGCGCAATGCACCAAAAACAGACTCTCGGAGACGCCAAGATAACTACCACTATATATTTTGCTGATATATTTGCACAAATTGAGCACCCTTGCCAACCAGGCTACATGCCTTGTCTAAGTGAACTATCCTACAATGTTATCAAAAGATCTTTGTAAATGAGATGGAATAGGTTGCGAAATAGGGAAAAAAGTCGAGTCTCTTAAGATAAATGTTGTTGATTCTTCTTTAGCTTGGATATAGATGAAGATGGCCTAAGATCTTTGATGGATGTTCTAAATTATGAAAGAAATGTTTCGACAAAAATAGCTGTAAAAATAGCCTGAGGGCCGAAGTATTTTTCAACTTGAATTAATCTGTGGGTTCCAATCTTATTTATGGTCTAGAATACAATTACAAGAATTACATTCAATTATAAAACTTCAAGATTTGCAAATTAATGCAAATTGCACCCTACTACAAAAACTTTCAAATTTATTATAATCGATGGGTTGAAATTTAAATACGTAAACTTGATTAATTCTATGGACTACCTAAGAATGGTTTCTCTAACAATGGTACCAACCAATCCAAGAATGCCTCTGGCAACATTTTTCCAAAAAGACTTGTGCGCATCATTGATTTAAGAATTGTCATACATGTAAAATCCAATATTTGATCAAAAGATTGTCCAAATAATCACTATTTTGGACAAATATATGGAGGATTGAAAATTCAAGACACTGTACTTAAAAAAAGAGACAAAGGGGTAGGGGTAGAGGTAGATGGACTTACCCTAAAAGGGCTAGTGGGAGATGGAGCTTGTCTGGGGGCCAAAAGTGGGGAGAATTGAAGGAGACATGTTTTCTTTCATGCAGACACTTGATCTGCAAGTTTGGCGCTAGAGAGGTGGAGCTTAATATGAGGCGCAGGAACTTCTTTTGTTATTTCCTATGCCCTTGATTCACAAAACTTCCTCAGAACCAAACGGATGGACAATATGTACAGTTTTCAGCATTTTGGCTTGAATCACGATGGAACACTGAAAGGAAACAACACCAGACACGAATCTTTCTTTTCAAATGCAGCGCCGCCTTTGGCCAGCCTCTAATCGTATATGCATGAACTCAACAGTTTCCAATAGAAACAACAAGAGACAGAATATAATTCGACTATGTTTTACTGGTTTTCAATATAGTAAGAAAGAGAATTTTAGCCCAATTGTTTAGCAACGCAATTAAGAACTCATTGATCAAGAAAATGCGTCTTAAATCCACTCACAACTTCTTGAAAAAAAAAGGGGTAGTTAGATTAAAGTGGTTAATAATCTTTTTTTCTTATGACAAACTAGATATACACTTGGTCTAAAGGGTAAACAGACAATGGCTTAAAATAATTGGTATTATTATTTCCTTTTTTTTTTGTGGTTAAATGTCAAGAATTATATATCACCATAAAAAATTACAAGATTGTTCAATTACAACATCATCATTTAGGTTCAAACACTACATTTGACAAATTCTAAAGCTCTTGCAAGAATTTATTACAATTTATAGGCTTTACTTCTCTGATAAATGAAATCTTTCCTCTCACATTCTTCTTAATTTTAGCAATAATCGTCAAATTGTCTAAACTTTTATCACTAAATATTATTCTATTTTTTCTTGCCATGAATTCGAATATACTCTCGACAATGGAAAATTGAATTTTTTTTCCTTTGTGTGATATTAGAGCCATGGTAAGCATGAATTGGTTAAGTATTACACAAATTATAGATACAGTGTATCCATCTACATATATTTAGAGTTGCAAAATGAGTTGTGAAGGCGAGAAATTCCATCCACCAAATAAAATAAAAAATTTAAGAACTATTTTCTCAAAGGGTGAAAACTTAAGAATTTGTTTTTCTTTTAACATACCTCAGAGCCTTTTCCAAATGAGTGAAAATCCAATAATCAAGATTTTGATCGTTAAACCAAATTGATAAATGTAATCTAGAATTTTTCTTCTTTCAATGGCAATATTCATCCATCAGTCAACATTTCATGTGAGTTTCTTTTTTGTTTAAAGCCTATTCGTACATTCCTTCCTTCCTTCCCTATCCATTTGGTTCTTCTAAATATGAGCGGTGAAAGATGAGATTACCTAGAAAACGTTGGTTATTTGAAAGACAACCTCACATAAAGTAAGTATGCAGCACCCTCTCCAAGCTTTGTATTTGGCTTCAGCAACCTTGCACCTTCATTTTCTATCCTCTTTTTGAGTTGCAATAGACTTCTAAAGACTAAATGTTTAACTTTAAGGGTATATTAGGGGTGCCCCTCTCTAAAACTTTTTTATAATAGAAGGCAAGCTTTCAAGAACTCTATTTGGACTTTTCCCCAACCTTTGTAACTTCATGGTATTATCATAAGCCTTATGAAGCTCTATTAGTGGGGAAATAATTTGTACAACATTTAGTTTCAGCAAGAGAGTTCATAGAACTGGCTACAGTTTTTAAATATCTTCATGTTTTCTAATCAAAGCTAAAGTTCATCGAATGCAAAGATTGACAACAGTAGACAAAACTTATCACCAGAAGTTTGGGCCTAGTCTTCACTTCCTTTGGTGAAAAAGTTCATCGACCCGCGGCACCCAACCACCTTCAACTACCACCATCCTTCCCCCTCCTGGGCCCAAAAAAAAAAAAAAATCTTTCTCCATACCAGTTGACATATTAAGAAAACTGGAAGATTAAGGCAGTTATTGACCAAAAACATTGCCCCATTGCAGCTAGTTTTTGCTCTAAAGAAGGCGGCAATCAAGTATCAGTACAAAAGGAGGGTATCTATACTTATAAAAGTAGTATGAAAATGATGGGGTATTGACATGCATAAACACTGTAAATGACATGGCGATGACGACCAGGAAAAAGACTTTGGGAAATGGTGGGTCATAGTTCACGACAACAAAGATAAACAATCCTTTGTCATGAAATGCTGCCTACTGCTAGGAATTACCAAGGTTTTGGCTTTGGTCAATTAGTTTTGTGTCTAATTAATTACAAAAAGAGCTAAGGCAAAAGTGCTGCATCTTTCTGGAAATATCAGCTCAGAACACAGAATCTCATTTGGTAGAGCACTTTTATAACACCGGAGTTTGTGATTTGGCAAACCAAGTGAATTCCCCAAGTTTCTAAGCATCAGTTATGATAATTTGGAATATTAGAGGAACGGGGTCTTCACACAAAATTTATTTTCTCAGTACGGAACTCAATCGTAAAGGTAGATCTTTTCTTGGCATATTGGAGCCAAAGCATGATGGCAGCAAGGTAAAAGGTATGGCGTTGAAGATTCACTTTGATCAATGCAACCATTTTAATCCTGGAAAACACTCACATTTGGAGTTTTTAGCAAAATTATCTAAAAATTAAAATGCTATTGGTGCATGCTCAATATATAACTATGAAAGTATGTTCACAACATAAGTCTTGGATACTTATGATAGTATATGCTAGTTATCAAATACATGTTCAAAGACAGTTATGGGATTCTCTTATGCATTTTGAATATTGGAAACAAGGCATGGATTTTGGGTGGTGATTTCAAACTATTTCTTCAAAAGGTTATCTCTATCTTGATAAAATCAGCAAAAGATTCTCTTAGTGATGAAAAGCAACTATGAAATGATACAACTTTGTCGTCACTAAGAAATGAGCAAATGTTATGATTAAAGGAAAGGAATCTTTAGTCCTTAGGTGACAGCCACATCAAAGCGTCCTTGTCTTAATAATGGGGATCAAAAGTCCCCACTATTTTACTACATCCATGTCAAGGCATCCTCGTCACTTCACATAAGTCACCACTAGTGGGGCTTAATACCTGAAAAAAGACAAAGCCTTTTCAATTTGCCATTGCCAAGTGGGTATCCGAATTTACGGAAAAAACTAATAATAATAACAACACCAACCTCTTTAATCTCTTATCCACTGATTAGAGTTGTCTTTCTTTTCATTTTTCCTAGAGAATCAGATTAAATAAAGATAAATAAGTACAAAATAAAAGTAGACCTTGACAATTTCTGCCATGATTCTTTAGAAAAATATATATCTAATTTGATCACTAGAAAACATCTCAAACATACTTTTATTATTAATTGATTCAACCTTACACAAATTACAGATATATTGTATCCATTTATATGTAATTCAAGTAATAAAACAAGCTGCAAAGGTGATAGAAATTTCATCCTCAAGATTTAAACAAAAATAATTAATAAAAGAATTATTTTGTCTCAGGGTACAAACTTGAAAAAAGAATTCCTTTTCTAGAAACTTTAGAGCCTTTTTCAAACGAGAAAAAAAATCCATGAATCAATATTTTGAGTATTATCACAAATCGTTAAATGTAATCTAGAAATGTAGTTTTCTCCATTTAATGGCAATATTCATCCATTAGTCAACAGCTCATAAGTGTTTCTTTTTTTTTTTAAGCTAATTCTTAGATTCATTTCTTCCCTATTCTCCACTTGGTTCCTCTAAATATGAGGGGGAAATAGATGAGATTTGACTTCAACAACCATCCAACAAAACCCACCCTTTTGTTACCATACCCCATTTGTTTTTTCTTTTGCTTTTCTTTTTCGTGTGCTCTTGTTGAGTTCCAATAGACATCTAAAAACTTAATATTTAAAACATGAGCCTTAAGAAGCTCTATTACAGCATTTATTTTGAGCAATAAAGTTCATAGATTACAATTTACAAATATTTTCATCAAAGCTAGGGTTCATCAAATGCGAAGATTCACACAATAGACAAAATTTAGCACTATAGAAGATTTGGCCTACTCTTTACTTGTTTTTGTGTTAAAGTTCATCTACCAAAGGGGGACCAACTATAAAGACATAAGGGCATAAAATAGAACAAGTTCAAGGAATGAGTCAAAAGAAGACAATGCACTTAAAACAGACTCCAAGAGATGCCAAGATCTCTACCACCATATATTTCGCTGATTTATCCACATAACTTGAGCACCCTTGCTAATAAGGCTACATACCCTAAGAATGTCTAGGTGAATTGTCCAACAATGTTATTGAAAGACTTTGTAAATAAGACGGACGTGCTGAAAAGTATAAGAATAAGTCCACTCTCTTAAGATGAATTGTATTGTTTTTTAAATTTTTCTTTAACTTAATGCAGAAGAACACAGTCTCAAATCTTTATTGGAATTTCTAATTATGAAAACAGGTGTTTCTGCAAGTGTAGTTGTAAAAATGGTTTGAGGCCTGAAGTATTTTTCAACTTGATTAAATGTGGGTTCCAATCTTGTTTAAGGTATGTAATTCAATTACAAAAATTAAATTTAACTACAAAACTTGAAGATTTGCAAATCAATAGAAGTTGAACTCAGTCATAAAACTTTTTAAATTTATTACAATTGACCTCATCTAATTTAAATATTTAAATTTGGTCAGTTCTATTGACTACTTGACAATGGTTTCTCTAACAATGGCACCAACCAATACAAGAATGCCTCCAATAGCATTATGCCAAAAAAGGACTTGTGGTTATTATTGATTTCAGAATTGTCATAGACGTAAAATCCCATATTTGATGAAAAGACTGTCCAAATAATCATTATTTTTGACTAATATTCAAAATGTAGGACTGAAAAGCCAAGAAAGTGTACTTAAAAAGAGAGAAAAGCGCAAGGGGAGACGAACTTAACGTGAAGGGACCTTTTCTTTCTCTGTGCACTTAACAAAAGGCTTGCAAAGGGCTAGTGGGAGATGGAGCTTGTTCTCAGTGGACAAAAGTGGGTGAATTGAATGAGACATGTTTTGTTTCAAGCAAACAGTTGATCTGCATAGTTGAGGCGAGAAAGGTGGAGCTTAATACGACCCGCGGTAACTTCTTTTGGTACTTTCTGTACACTTGATTCACAAAACCCCCTCAGAACCAAGCAGAAGAAGGACTATATGTGAAGTTTTCAGCATTTCAAGTTGGCTTGAATCAGCGGTGGAACACTGAAAAGAAACAAAAGCAGACACCAACTCTTTCTTTTTAAGTGCAACCCCGGTTTTGGTGTTTTCCTCGATTAGTGCCAGCCTCTAATGGTATGTACATGAACTCAACTGTTTCCAATCGAAACAAGAAGAGACCCAATATAATTCGACTATTTTTCCCAATTATTTAGCAACACAATTAAAAACTCAATGACGAAGACAAAGCTTTTTAAATCCACTCAAAACTCCCTCAAAAAAAGGAAAGAAAAAAAAAACGGAGAGATAGATTAAAGCGGGTAACATTAATTTTTCTTTTTCCCCCTTATGATCAAACTAGATATACACTTGATCTAAAGCATCAATGGACAATAGCTTAAAGAGGTCGGTATTATTATTTTTTCTTTCCATGAATTCGTATATTTTCTCGGCAATGGCAAATTGAAATGTTTATATATATATATATATATTAAAGTCATGGTGATAGTGAAAGTTGATTAAACCTAAACACAAATTATAGATACAGTGTGTCCATCTATATTTAATAATAGTAGCAAAACTTAAAGAACTATTTTTTCGAAGGGTGAACAACAAGGAGTTGCTAATCTTGCGAAAAAGAAAAAGAAACACAAGCCCACCAAGAAAAAAAAAAAAAAAAAAAAAGGAAAGGGAGGAAAGGAAGTTTATGATTTAAGACCCCTCAACATCCAAATCCACCTACAACTTCCAACACCATGAATGTTACTCGACAAGGTAACGAAAATTACAAAGTTTAGTCTAAATAAGTACAAATCTAGAAAACCACACGTTCCATTTGTGAAAAAATCCCAAGAAGCGCATCACATGCTACAATATAAAAACTAGAACTAGGCTCATCTAGTAATGAGGCTTTTGTCAACCCTATCATGATTACTTGCTCTTCACAAATTCTTAAGGGAGTTCTTTTGTTGATTTGATAATTCATGTTGATGACATAATGAATACAAGGAAAAATAAGGCTGCCATATCTAATTTAAAACACTATCTCCCTTCTACTTTTCTTATGAAGGACTTGGGATGATCAAATATTTTTTGTGGCATTGAGATTGCACATTATCTTGAAAGGATCTATCTTAGTTAGTACAAGTATACCTTAGAGCTCATATTAGAGGTAGGACTTTTAGGATTCAAGCCCTTGTTGATTCTCATTAAGCAAGACAAAAAATTCACCATTGTGGAGCATGACAAGGGAGCAAAAGAAAGAAGATTAATGATCTACTACTTGAGGACATCTTAGAGTATTAGAGATTGTATGGGAGATTAATTTATCTCATACTAATGCAACTTGATACTTATTTTGTAGTGCAACTCAACTAGCTAATGCATGCACCGAATAAATCTCATGTAAAAGTAGCCGTCAAGGTTATTAGATACTTCAAGAGTTGCCCCAACCTTGGCTTGACTTTTTTATCTTCCTCCAAGTTAGAGTTAATATCTTACTGTAATTCTAGATATAGCACATGTCTCATGACAAGGATGTTTATTTTAAATTTTTGCTTAAAGCTCAAAGATTCTTTAATTTATTGAAAAACAAAGAAGTAGCCGATTGTTGTGTTATCATCTATAGAAACAAAATACAAAACAATACCCAATATAGTGGCAGAGATAATCTAGGCTATGGGATTGCTCAAGATTTTGGTACAATTATCAAACAAGTAATTCTTTCCTCTCTTTTTTTTTTTTTTTTGGTGACAATGAAGCAACAAAAAAAGTTAGCAGCCAAATCCCACCAATCATAAGAAAACTAAGCATGTGGGAATAGATTGTTATTTCACACAATATAAAGTATAAGAAAGCATTATTGAGACACAACATATCTCAAAAAAGGAGCAGCATATGGATTTATTGATAAAAGCATTTTGCAGTAGATGATATTACTATCTTCTTTCCAACTCAGAATATTTAACTTATTTAAATTTCTAACTTGCGGGAGAGGGTTAAGGGAAGATGCTGTATTCCATGATTGGTGTAGTAGATATTAGCCTTGAGCTAATGGAAATATTGCACTTATTGTACATTTTTAGAATAGATTTCCTGATTACAATAGGATTCCTAGTTATTTCCTCATTACACTAGGATTTCCAATTCTGCATGTATTTAGTTGTTTCCCTGTATAGCAATAATCTAAGCAGATCTAATACAATTGAATTCTCAACTTATTGGTCTTCTCCTTTTTATGGTTTTGTGACTCATTCATATTCATATCAGAAGATAATATAATGTAATAGATGTCAACCAAAACGACTACACTGTACACAGAAACAAAAAGTACAGACAAAAAGAACGCACCCATCCCGTAGCGGCCAACACGACGCATAATTCCTCATTATTTTATCTTATGTTATCGGTAATATCATTTTTACAAGCTCCTTATTTATTTATTTATTTTACTTTATTGAGGTAGCGGTCGCATGGTACTGCACAAAAGGAACCACGGCGAGGATCTTCAAAAGTGCTTCCAGCTAAAAGACCCTAATCAGAGCCGGTGACGCTCCGGCGTTGTCGTCCCCCTCTTCCTCCTCCCATTCCCACAGAAAGTTTGCGTACGAACCCAACACCATGCTGCATATTAAAATAATAAAATCAAAATATGATATTGTGTTAAACAAGAAATCAAAAACTTCATTTAAAAATATAAAATCTTTATAAGAAAATATCATTTCCAATAAGATTTAAAGATTTTCGATCTCTATTTTTTCAAAACTTTTATAAATATTTTAATATTAGTATTTGCACTCTAATTTTTATTAATACAAACTTATATTCTCACCAAAAACTTAATCTTAATTTTTTTAACTCAAATCACCGACTTAGCGAAACGTTTGAATTGAGTTACCAGTTATCAGGGGAGGCATGAACAGCCCGTTCGTAGTAAAACTCGGCTCTCTTTCCATCTCTTTGTGACTTCCATATGAGCTTTCCGTAAAACGACAGCAACTCTCCGTCGCCAGGATCTGCCAGCAACGCTCTGCTGTAATACTCTTCCGCTCTCACCATGTCCTTCTCCACCTTTCAATCCCACAATCACAGTCAAAGAAAGCGGAAAAAAAAAGATTTGTATACTTGGATTACTTGATGCTTTACGTGAAATTGTATTACAAGTCTTTTTCAGGCACTACCTCGTACAAGAATTTGCCGTAGTTTCGAAGCAAGAGCGAGTCGCCTGGGTATGACTTCAGCACTTCTTGATAGTACTCTCCAATCCTGCTCTTGTCCTCATTGTTTCCGTTCCCGTGATCTCCACAATCTTGTTTGCCTTCTTCGCCAAAGAACTCGAGCTCCTCCAGTGGAATCCCGCATTCCGGCCAGATTCCCGCGCCTTTAGACGACAAAGAGATACCGTCTTCTTCGCTTTCCGAGTCACTATCCTCTTCCCGTATTCTCGCCGGGAAGGACTGGGATCCTGCCCTGATCAGTCCTTTGACACCGGTTTTGGACCCAACGACATCGTTCCCCGACAATCCTCTCTCGATCCCCTTCCCTGAAGAAGCGTCCCTCCAGTGATTGTTGTCCAAATGCAGGGAGATCATCCGGGAACCGAGGGAGCTCCTCTCCCCGGAGAAGACGCCGGAGACGTGTCGAGAGAGGGATACACGGGAGTAACCGGGGACGACCGCGTGGGACAGAACAGGTACCGAATCCAACGTCAGAAGAGGAGCTCGCATGGCTGCACCAGGTAAGCTTTTCGTTTTCCTTTCGATTCAGGTCTCAGTGGAAGCCCCGAGCTTTTCTAGGGGAAACGGCGTGGGGTTTTGCAGGTGACTGCTCGCCCTGTGATATCGTGAAACGTGGAAGACGGTCCATGTCAGAAGTGCACTTGAAAGTGGCAGGCCCGGTGGGGCCGCCGCCGGTTACCGTTTCGGGGAGGAAAAGTGGACTATATTTCGAGGGGCAATTGTGCTATCTATATATAGATAAATCTAAATGATTAAAATTCATCTTGATGACTAGGACTGGCATATTTCGTAGTTATCAGAAACAAATCTTAAATATAACTATCTGTCATAATTTATAAAGTCTAAAGTTAAAAGAAATCAATACCCTCTAATTGTTTTTCTATAACTTTTAACTCTTCAAATCTAACATTTTTTATTAAATGACATAACATTATCCTTTTTCTTTGTTAAACGAAGGAGTGTTGAATTCAAGACTTTAAAGTTATTGATCAATAATATAATCATTGAATTATTAATATATGTTGCAGTATTGATATTTAATTCTACAATATTAAGGTATGAGTATGTGTGTTTGGTTAAATATAATTATGTCAAACACACACACTCATACCTTAACAATAATATTTAATATAATTATTAAGGTATGAGTGTGTATATTTAGTTAAATATGGTAATGTCAAATCATTTTGTGAGCTTATTTTTAAGGTAGAAATATATTTTTTAATATGATATCAAAATTTAGATTCTTACTTAGCATCCATTTGAATATAGGTATGCCCAAAATATACACCAAATGTGGCACTACAAAGTGGTAAGTGTTGAACCATTGCAATAAATGAGTGTATTGCACTATAGATGTCTAATCTCACATTCCTAAAACATAAGTATGTATGTTTAGTTAAACACACATATGTTCATCCATTTTATAGGTATTAGAATTCAAATTCTCTTTTAACATCCTTATGAATATAAGTATGCCCAAAGTGAATACAAAAAGTATCATTGGAGAATAATCTATGTCGGATCATTGTAGAGAGAGGATATATTACGGTGTGGATGTCAAATATTACATTGCCAAGGTAGAGTTTGTGTGTTTAATTAAATATAGGTATGTCAATCCACTCCATAAATTAGCTTTTGAAGTGTGAATTAGTTTCTTAATAATCTAGGACAAAATATCATTGTTTTAATCAATGAATTTCTAATTGTGTTTCCAATGGAAAAATTCTCCATCTTACTAAATTGAAAATATGGAAAATGTAGGATCCATTTATATTTTATCTTTTTAACATTGGAAACAGTCAAGTTCATGTATATAAAATTAGAGACTGGCATTATTTCGAGGAAGAAGTAAAACCCGCGTTCCCAAGACTGGTGTCTGGAATAGAAACATTATATGAAGTATTTTTGTCTGTGAAGCAAGTGCCTGAGGAAGTTAACGTAGGACTTCTTCTGTCTGTATAGAGCTCCAACATTACAGATCAACGGTCTGCACTGAAACAAAACATGTCTCCTTCAGCCCACCCCATTTTGGTCCCCGAGGATCAGTTTAAACTCCCACTAGCCTTGCAAGTCTTTCTTTTGTGCGTACAGAAAAAGAGAAGTTCCCTTCGTGTGCAGAAAATGAGTGTCTTGACCTTTCAGGCTTAAACTCGCTTGCTTAGAAGGAGGACCACTACCCCGACCAATGTGACTTCAAGACCATCACATTTCATGAGTGAATTTCCAATTTTATGGCCTTATTCTAACAAAGAGGCAACTTGGGTTTTATGTTTTATCTAAATCATGATTAAGTTTTGCCTTTGTTGTTCTCTATCTTGGTTAATTGAAACACGATCCTAAAAGATCTCTAGGTATTTCACTCGAATATCTCATCTTTCTTCAAAAGTTATCTTTATCGTGATAAAATCAGCAAAAGATTCTCTCGGTAATGAAAATCAACGATGATATGATACAACTTTGTCGTTATTAAGAAATAAGGAAATGATATGAATAAAGCAAAGGCATTTTTAGGTAGTCCTCATGACGTCCATGTCAAAGCATCCTTTGTTCAAATAATTGAGATCATAAGGCCCCACTATTTCACTACATTTGAGCCCTGTCACTTCACATAAAGCACCATGACGTGGGCTTAATGCCTTAAAATAATAAATAAATAAATAAATCCTTTTCAATTTGCCACTGCCAAGTGGATATCTGAACTCTTGGAAAAATAATAATAATAATAACCGTAACAACCTTTTTAATCTGTTGTGCATTGATTAGTGTTTTGTCTTTTCTTTTCATTTTGTCAACAGAACCAGATAATAAAAAGAGAAATAAAAAATAAAAGTGGACCTTATCAATTTGTCCCGTGATTCTTCAGATAAGTGTATTGTAATTTGGTAACTAGATAAAAAAAAAATATCAATTGCTTTAATCTTATTATCATATTCTTTTTTAAAGGAGTTTCAAGTGGATTTAAGAATAAAATGAAGTAAGAATGTTCTTGAAATAAAATATATAAATAAATCCCATTTGATAATAATCTCAAATATACTTTTATTATTAATTAATTAAACCTTACAAAAATTACAGATGCAATGTATCCATTTATTTGTAATTACAAGTAACAAAACGGGTTGCGAATGTAATGTAAATTCCATCCACAAGACTAAAAAAATTAATGGAATAACTATTTTGTCATAGGGTGAAAACTTGATAAACAAATTTCCTTTTTTAGGAATTTTAGAGCCTTTTTCAAATGAGTGAAAACCCAGAAATCCAGATTTTGATTATTATTACAAATCAATAACTATAATCTAGAAATGATTTTTTTTTTTGGGTGAAAGGTCATCTAGAAATGATTTTTCTTCATTTAATGGCAATACTCATCCTTTAGTCAAAATTTCATGTGTGTTCTCCTTTCATTTCAAGGCGGTTCTTAGATTCATTTCTTTCTTCCCCGTTCTCCAAGTTCTTCCAGATATGAGGGGAAAATAGATGAGATTTGGCTTCACCAACCCTCCAACACGACCCACCCTTATGTTACCGTACCCTTTTCTTTTTTTCTTTTTCTTTTGCTTCTTTTTTGTGTCTTCTTTTTGAGTTGCAATAAACTTCTAAAAACGAAATATATAAAACAAGCTATATTTGTTTGGAAAAAATATGTGCAACATTTATTTTGATCAGTTGAGTTCATAGAATTGGTTACAGTTTCCAAATATTTTCACGTTTCCTAATGAAAGCTAGGGTTCATCAAATGCAAAGATTCACAACAATAGGCAAAAATTAACATTATAGAATGTTTGGTCTAGTCTTCACTTCTTTTTGTGAAAAAATTTTATCTATTAGAGGGGACGAACTACAAAGACATAAGGGCATATACCAAAACAAGGTTGAGGGATGAGTTAAAAGATGGCATGCACCGGAAACAGACTCCGGAAGATGCCAAGATCTGTACACTATATATTTCGCTGATTTATATGCACAACTTGAGCACCCTTTCCAGTAAGGCTACATGCCCCGACAACGTCAAGGTGAACTGTCCAAAATGTTATCAAAAGACCTTTGTAAATGAGATGGAAAGGCTGCAAAATAAAAGAAAAAATCCAATCTCTTATGATAAATTCTATTGATTCTTCTTTAGATTGGATGCAGGAGAAGACGGCCTATGATCTTTTTTGGAAGTTCTAATTATGATAAGAAGTGTTTCGACAAGCATTGCTGTAAAAATACTTTAAGAACTGAAAAATTTTCAACTTGATTTAATCAGTGGGTTCCAATCTTATTTATAGGTGGGGAACTTAATTACGAAAGTTAAATTAAAATTCAGAATTTCAAGATTTTAAACCAATAAAGGCTGAATTCAACTACAAAAATTTTAAAATTTATTATAACTCATCGAATCAAATTTAAATATTTATATTTGATCAATTCTATTGACTGGTTAATGATTGTTTCTATAACAATCGTTTCTCTAACAGTGGTACCAACCAATCCAAGAATGCTCAAGTATTCTACCAAAAAGGACTTGCGTGCATTATTGCTTTTAGAATTGTAATATATGTAAAATTCAATATTTGATGAAAAGATTGTCCAATTAATCACTATTTTTGACAAATATTCAAAATTAGGACTGAAAAGTCAAAGCACTGCACTTAAAAAAGAGACAAAAGGGCAGAGGGAGACGGCCTTATCCTGAAGGAACCTTTTCTTTCTCTGTGCGCTTAATAGAAGACTTCCAAAAGGCTAGTGGGAGATGGAACATGTTCTCAGGGGACAAAAGTGGGGTGTGTTGAGGGAGACATGTTTTGTTTCATGCAGACACTTGATCTGTAAATTTGGGGCTAGAGAGGTACAGCTTAATAATATGACCCTCGGGAACTTCTTTTGCACTTGATTCACAAAACTCCTTGTGAATCTTTCTATACCCTTGATTCACAAAACTCCTCGGAACCGGATTGAAGAAGGATTTGTACGCCCTTGTTTCTATCACTTTCTTGTGCTTAGGATTACCTGTGTATTCTTTAATCCCTCTTTGGGAAGGCATCTTGTATGGGTAAGGTCCTATGCCCTGTCCAAAATTTTGATTATTATATCCAACCTTAAATATTAATAAAATTTTGTTAACATACCATGTTTGCTTTTAAAAACAAATAAAGATCTTTGTAAATGAGATGGCATAGGCCGCAAAATAGAAGAAAAAGTCCAATCTCCTAAGATGAATTCTATTGATTTTTCTTCAATTGGGATGCAGAAGAAGAAAGCCTAAGATCTTTGTTGAAAGTTTTTATTATGAAAGAAGTGTTTCGACAAGCATGGCACCAATCAATCCGAGAATGCCTCCAGCAGCATTCTGCCAAAAACGATTTGGGGTATAATTGATTTCTGAATTGTGGTAGGATGTTGATTAAAGTAATAACTATAAATCAAGAAGGAAGAGTAATGACTAACAGAACGAAAGATATTGAAAACAGGGTCGTTCAGAAGTTACATGGCGGGCCTGTGGTTAAATACGCTCTGAATGCAGCATATCCAACCAAATAGCCGATGAACATCATAAGGACAACATGTAATTCTGTAAAATTTCACAACGGACCATGAATTCAGACCTTCCCAACTATAGTGTCATTTTGACAATAGAAAAGATTTTCAAAACCTTAGATAAAGAAAACAAACCAAAGCTAAGCGAGGAATAATGATCTTAATAGGTCGAGGAATAATGATCTTAATAGGTTAAGTAAGACAGTTCCAATCAATTTGCTGGATTTTGTCTGCTACTCAAATTGGGAATTAAGATCTTAATAGGTAGAGTGAGAGTCACTAACGCTTTTCAAATGTTTCTTATTGTACTCATGGAGCTTAGACTTTGACCAATAAGTATTGAATGATTTGAGTTTTGTGACAAGAATGTGTAATGTGTTCTTTTGCTCTCTTCTTTAACCCCAAGCACTTTCCATGTCATTTTTCACACAATCATTGAACAGAAACAGCATGTTAGAACCCAACCCCTACACAAACACACAATTATGGAACATGATATTCCTAGTTGAAGAATGTCTCATTTATTAAGCTTAAATTAATTCAAACGATAATAGTAATCAAAGACCCAACAATCAAACCCAAATCCAACAATGGACAATAATCAAATCAACTAACAATATCAAACTACAAGGCTATGAATAAACTACTTTATCACTAACTATAAGAATGCTATGACTAAAGCTAGGGAACTAATAAAGATAAATAAGGTTTTCTTTGATGGCATGTCCCAGATAAGAATTCCTTATATAAGTCTCTTAGTTTATTGCTGTAAATTATCTAAGTGAAGCTTCCTTTTAATTAATATCGGGCCATGCATGGTCCTAACAATCCTCACCATTCAAATAAACTCTATCTTGAAGGTTAACTTAAATCTTTGAATCTTGGTGTACAAATACAAACTCTTCACCAGTCTCTATTTCTTGTTGGCCCTCCTTTACTATCATAAATATCTATTTTGCCTTGCATTGATGTCTTTTAAGCCATTTCTCATCACCTAGCATGCATCTAAGCATCTATAATGTGCTTAGTAAAAATTTTCATGTGTGCACCAGTTGTCAAAACCTTGGAATTCCAATTCCGTTCTCTACTACCCTTCGATGTGGTGGAATGATGGAATTGGTAAGCTCCTGTAGGAAATCCCTATCTCACCTTCTAGCACTAACCTATTATCCTCGTTATTCCCCAAGTGCATGTACTTCTCATAAATCAAAGCTAGTTTGAGCACTTTTTTAAGGTTTTAGGTTGCAACACCATAACTAGTCCTTGAAGTTCTTCTTTTTTCAAAACCATGTTTTCTTGCGTTACTCCCAGGTCTCCAGACAGTTCTCGTTGGTCACGTGTCGATGTGTTTCCCCCATTCAACGGGCGGCCGCAAGTACCTCATCTGAACAATTGAGGTGCGGTTCAGATCTGCCTCCATGGACAGAAACTGCAGAGATCCATAGGTCGGACCCAGTCTCCAGTGAAACTAGAGTCCCACCTGTAGCTATTACATCCATACCAACCCAGGTGATGTCCCACACACCTCTCCATTCTGCCACACCGATCTCTTACAGATCAACACTCACCCATGGTCCCTTTCAACTACAACCCACCCCAATTCCTTCTATTCCTTTATCTCCAAGGACAAAACTAGCTGCGGCGACGAACCTGGGTTTTGCATCTCACCAGCGGAATGTCACCAAGTAGCATAATTTCACCAATTTACTCTAATCGCAAATTTCAGGTCACTCTATCCTCTGATGGAGGATTTTAGGAACCAAGTTAACTCCATGTGGGGACTAAGTCAACCCACAATAGTTGGCTAGATGGATTTCAAGATTATTCGAATCCAGTTATTTTCGAAAAATGATCTGATCAGAGCATGGTCATGGGAAGCTAGAACATTCGAAAAGTATCAGTTTATTCCAACCCATTGGTTTAGAGAAAAAGAGGCGATCCTATTCCAAAGAGCAAACATATGACTCTGATTACTAGGTTTGCCTCTACCTTTGTATACTCCTATAGTTCTAAAAGGTATAGGAGATGAGTTAGGACACTTCCTAATTGCTAATTCAAACACTTTGAGATTGGAACATTCCATGTTTGCACGTATCTGCATGGAAATGGACTTATCAAAGCCTTTACCTACTCAAATTCACATTAATGCTTTTGAAAAGGGTAAAAGGTGGTAGAAATTCATTTATGAACTAAACATTGGGTATTGTTTCTTTTGCCACGCACAAGGACATAATGTGTCCATTTTTCAATGGAAAGCTAAATGATAGGCAAAGCTAGACAGGAAAAATACGCAAAAGCTATCACCTAAGGAATCAACGGTCTGGAGGGAAAAGAAGAAAGAACCAATAGTCGTGGCACCTCCTACAACTCAGCATGAGGGACAATAGTAGCCCCTTGACAAGAATAATGATCTTAATAGGTCGAGGAATAATGATCTTAATAGGTTAAGTAAGATAGTTCTAATCAATTCTGTTGGATTTTGTCTACTATTCAAATTGGGAATTAAGATCTTAATAGGTAGAGTGAGAGTCACTAACGCTTTTCAAAGGTTTCTTATTGTACTCATGGAGCTTAGACTTCGACCAATAAGAATTGAATGATTTGAGTTTTGTGACAAGAGGGTGTAATGTGTTCTTTTGCTCTCTTCTTTAACCCCAAGCACTTTTCATGTCATTTTTCACACAATCACTGAACAGAAACAGCATGTTAGAACCCAAGCCCCTACACAAACACACAATTATGGCACATAAGATTCCCAATTGAAGAATGTCTCATTTATTAAGCTCAAATTAATTCAAACGATAATAGTAATTAAAGACCCAACAATCAAACCCAAATCCAACAATGGACAATAATCAAATCAACCAATAATATCAAACTACGAGGCTATGACTAAATTACTTTATCACTAACTATAAGAATGCTATGATTAGACCTAGGAAACTAATGAAGATAAATAATGTTTTCTTTGATTGCATGTCCCAACTGAGAATTCCTCATATAAGTCCCTTAGTTTATTGCCATAATTTATTTGAGTGCAGCTTCCTTTTAATTAATATTGGGCCATGCATGGTCCTAACAATCCCCACCTTTCAAATAACCCATATCCTAAAGGGTTAACTTAAATCTCTGAATCTTGGTGTACAAATACAAACTCTTCAATGGTCTCTATTTCTTGTTGGCCCTCCTTTACTATCATAAATATCTATTTCACTTTGCATTGATGTCTTTTAAGTCATTTCTCATCACAATAAAAACATAACCTTTATTCTCACTTAGCATGCACCTAAGCATCTATAATGTGCCTAGTAGAAATTTTCATGTATGCACAAGTTGTCAAAACCTTGGAATTCCAATTCCGTTTTCTACTACCCTTTGATGTGGTAAAATGATGGTATTGGTAAGCTCCTATAGGAAATCCCATGTCACCTTCTAGCACTAACCTATTATCTCTTTATTCCCCAAGTGCATGTACTTCTCACATATCAAAGCTAGTTTGAGCACTTGTTTAAGGTTTTAGGGTTGTAGCACCATAACTAGCCCTTGAAGTTCTTGGTTTTGTTTTTTTTTTAAACCATGTTTTCTTGCGTCACACCCAGGTCTCCAGACAATTCTCGCTAGTCCCCAGTTGATGGATTTCCCCCCTTCAACGGGCAGCTGCGAGTACCTCATCTAAACAATCAAGGTGCAGTCCAGCTCTGCCTCCACTGACAGAAACAGCAGTGATCCACAGGTCGGACCCAGTCTCCTATGAACCTAGAGTCCCACCTATAGCTATTACATCCATACCTACCCAGGTGATGTCCCCCACACCTCTCCACTTCGCCACACTGATCCCTTACAAATCAGCACTCACCCATGTCCCTTTCAACCGCAACCACCCCCAATTCCTTCTAGTCCTCTTATCTCCCAAGGACTAAACTACCTATGGTGGCGAGTTTGAGTTTTGCATCTCACCGGCAAAATATTGCCAAGCAACAGAATTTCACCAATTTACTTTAATCGCAAATTTTAGGTCACTCTATCCTCTGGTGGAGTTTAGGAACCATGTTAACTCCGCGTGGGGACTAAGCCAACCTGCAATAGTTGGCCGGGCGGATCCCAGGAGTGTTTGAATCCAATTATTTTTGAAAAATGATCTAATCATAGCATGGTCACGAGAAGCTAGAATATTCGAAAAGTATCAGTTTATTCTAACCCATTGGTCTAGAGAAAAAAAGGCGACCTCGTTCCAAGAAAGCAGTGATATGGCTCCGATTACTAGGTTTGCCTCTACCTTTGTATACTCTTATAGTTCTAAAAGGTATAGAGATGAGTTAGGTCACTTCCTAACTGCTCATTCAAACACTTTGAGGTTGGAAAATTCCATGTTTGCACGTATCTGCGTGGAAATGGACTTATCAAAAGCCTTTACCTACTCGAATTCACATTAATGCTTTTGAAAAGGGTCAAAAGTGGGAGAAAATCATTTATGAACTAAACATCGGGTATTGTTCCTTTTGCCACACACAAGGACGTAATGTGTCCATTTGTAGATGGAAAGCTAAATGGCAAGCAAAGCCAGACAGGAAAAATATGCAAAAGCTAGCGCCTAAGGAATCAACGGTCTAGAGGGGGAAGAAGAAAGAGCCAATAGTCGTGGAAACGCCTACAACTCAACATGAAGGACACCAGTAGCCCCCTGACAAGAATACTGATGTTTTGTACATTGATAAGGAAGGGGATGAAGTAATCATTGAGGAATTCCCACCGTTGGCACACAACAATACCTTTGTTGTCCAAGCATCAATAGAAGAAGAGAGCCCAGTGGCTTATGAGCTCAATGCGAATCACCAAGATACACACACAATGGCCGAGGAAGTGGAGAGTTCTATGGCCCCCGTAGACATCACTTAGCCTCTAAAGGATCTGGACGAAGCACAAGAAGAGGATTTGATGCCCCTCCCAGTGCAGGAACTTAGGGAAAGCGTCCGGAGTAACGCCCCAGATATGGCTCAATACTTATTGGATGCAATGGAAATCGCAGCACCCAAAGAATGGGAGGAATTTCAACACGAATTTGGACAAACCCTTAGGAAGTCTTCAATGTGTCTAATTGATTTAGAAAAGGAGAAAACTCTAACGGACAGCATTGAGACAAGTATGGGAGAACTCGTGGTTGAGGAGATGCAAGAATCTTCAGGTATTCGCACTAATTCTATAGCAGGAAATGATCCGCAACATACAACTATGGAGGAGTTGGTAGAGCCAGTCGCCCTGCTGCAAGCAGATAAATCACCAAGCCCAAACAACATGGAGGATTTTAGGATATGTGAATGTAATCACTTTTGAATCCATACTAATAGCAACAGTTCCATCTATAGTGATAGCAACTCTCCTACCATACCTGCAGTCCTCTCCTCTACCCCCCACCCCCTCCCCCAAAAACACCACCAACAGTGTTAACCCAAAAGCAACCACACTAGCGGACACTGACAATGACAACAGCGAAGCCCACATTTAAACCCTTACTAAGGCCCCAGCTCAACCAACACATCACTCAGTGAGAAGACAAAGGCACGGACAACAACATGGTATGCCTGAATTATATGTGCAATTGTATGAACCATCATGAGGGGTAGTAGGATTGGGGTCTAGTTATAGTCCAACCAATTTAGGCATGGTTTGGTTGTTACGCCGAATAGTATTATTTAGCCCTTGTTGGGCCATGTTCGTAGCAGGTATCAGCCCCGTTTTTGCTTCTTGTACTAAATTTATTTTATATATATATATATAGATATATAGATATATAGATATATATATCAATACAATTATAAATAAAATAAAAAAGGCCTCCAAGAATAATTTCTTTGCCCACTTCGGATTTTTTGCTAGCACCTTGAACCTTAGTCTATTAAACTCTATAACGTAAGTGATTATTGTGGAAGTTTGCCTCACCTCAATTGATGAAAGGCTCCCAAGAGTCCTTAATGCTTTATTACAAACTTATCACATATGTTCTTCTTAAACTAAATCCAGCTTACTCACTCCTTTTCATTTAGATAATTTCCAAACCATTAGGCAACTTCTTTCTTAAAATAAACAATTGCATATTTCACCTTTGCATACCATTCATCGAGTTAAAGCAGAAATAAAACTCATAACTAGTGATCCACTCTCTCGAGTTAAGACCACTAAACTCTAGAAAATTAGAATGTTAAAGATAGGATACAAAATTATTTGTGTGCTTCACCTCCAAGGTGTCGTTCTATATTAGTGCCAAATCCACCAAAGTTGGGTCCTCCTCCATTGCCAAGAAACTATCCTTGGGTTTCAAAAACCCCCTAAAATTGGGCCTCAATCATGTTGTCCATGATGAACTTGCGGTGTAAAAATCCTATGGTTAGGCCTTTAATAATGGGGTTCCCAATCCACTCCTAAGCTCTACAAATGGTGATTGGGCCCGTAACCTATAGTCCTTCTGTGCATATTGGGACCTAGTCCATAGTCTGTCCTTAGTGGGTCCATCTATTTCTACAAAGTGGGCCCCTAACTTTTGGAAGGCCTAGACCATTAGTACTTTGTGACGCTACCACCAGTGGTAATGATGGTAGTTGATAGGCCCACATTGGCGGGCGGTTAGGGCAATCAATCATGGCTTAGTCCTCTAGCACCCTCAAGTGGCAACCAGTGGCCGAAGAAAGGTAGATTCATGCATGGGTTGCCAGTGAATTTGTGTGGATTGTCATGCAATCCCTGACCTAACCTAGCAAAATTGTGAAAAAACTCTAGCAGCCAGTTGCTTCTAGCCCACATCATGGTCCAGTAGGGGTTTGACAGTGGTCCCTAGCTGAAAATCGTGCGATTTGAAGCTGGGTTAGTGATGAACCTATGTGGTCCATTCAACACATGCTAGCTACACATGCTGGAGGTCGGCAATAGCGATGGTGGATCTCCTACTAGATGTTGTGGTTCAGCCCCCAAAGCAGCAACAATGACCGCTTTCCTCAATGCTTGTGAGGAGGCTAGAATAGTGTTGCCTTCGGTTGACGATAGTGATAATGGTTCTTGGTTTTTAGCAGCTTCTTAGGCCATCCAAAACTCTTGCAAAGAAATAAACATTTCATCTTGATTTTCATGACTATTTTGAAACTTCTACAAGAAACTTTTGCGACTTTCTTGAGACTCCTATAAGGAGAAGAGCTTATAAATTTGGAAAGCCTGAATTTTTCGAAAGTCCTGCAATGAACGGAGTAGTTCAGCCTAGGAAGCATGAATTTTTAGAAGCTTCATGGAGTAAGATTTTTTCATGGCCTAAAATGTTTCCTCCACGCTCAATAGTCTCCCTTCGCTCTTTACCATGACTTGTGCCTATGTCTTGATTCTATTTTTGGTCACCAAATTGGTGTATCCTAATACCACTATTAAGATCCAAGCCTTATACAAACACATGGTCACATGATACAAGAATCCTAATTGAAGAATGCCTCATTTATTAAACTCAAACTAATTCAAACAATAACAATAATCACATATCCAACAATCAAACCCAAATCCAACAAAGACAATAATAAAATCAACTTACAATATCAAACTATGAGGCTATGACTAAACTACTTTATCACTAACTATGAGAATGCTATGGCTAGAGCTAGGGCATTAATGAAAATAAATGAGGTTTTCTCTTATGGCATATCCCTTTTTAACAGCTAAGAATTTCTTGTATCAGTCCTTTAGCTTATTGCCTTAGGTTATTTGAGTGGACCTCCCTTTTAATTAATATCAGGCCTAGCCTAGTTTTAACTTAGCACTTTCTCTTTTACTTTTTTATAGCCTAAAATCAAGCCCTGGTATTTTTGCAGTAGAACTATAGAACCCCACACCAAATAATCAATCAAACCATCTTATTTTCCCATATGTAAATGTTGTCTAGAATTTTTAACTACTATGCTTGCTTCAGGAAACAATGCTCTTATCAAATTTCTAATTGCTTCAAAGCCCTAGAAATCTTTGAACCCTAACTTTTAAATTTTCTTAGAAAAAGAAAAAAAAATTCTCAATTTTGATCAGTGCAGAAACTTTTTCTTATCCATAAAAGAGAAAATAATAACCCACTTTTACTGGTAAAACATCCACTCTTTCTAATAGTTTTTCTGCCACATTTATTTGAGTTCATTATGTTAGGAAGTTAATAAATCGAACAGCCATGTGATAATGTAAGCATTTCACATCCATCACTCCCATGAAATTAAAATTATATGACTATGAAGACTAAAGCTAGAAAAAAAAAATGAAAAAGAGAAATGGAAGGGGGAGAAAAAACAAAAGCCACTTATGTGAGTGTGGAGGTTGCTTCCACCCCTAACCTTCTTTTCCATTGTGCAATTTCTTTCTCGCTGCTAGTTCATGTGCCAATTGTGCCCATTTTGTTGCGTCCACTCTTGCAGTTGCTCTGTTCTTCTGTGTGACATTAGATTTGATCCAATGCTTCTTTTGACGAGCCAACGCTGCTCGTGTCAGAAGATGCAAATGGGGCAAAGAGGCTTTGGCATCTCTGCTACCTTCTCTTCGGCCTGTTGGCTTCTAGTTTGGCCGCAATTATGGGCGAAAAGATGTTCACCTCGTCCTTCAGTCGATCTACAGTTGGTTGTGGTGGCACATCCTCTTCCATGCCCTGGCAAAGCACTTCCCGGTCTCACCGGACAGTCTCACTGGATAGCCCAGCTCAAGGCACATGTGATGTAGCGGCCCCTCGGGGATTTCTCCACCTGCATCAGACAATAGTATTGCAGTACCCCTAGAGGGATTGTGACACCTACTACGAATGAAATCTCCAAACAACACCAAAAATGGAAGGATTCATAGCACGAAACGTGCCGTGGGACTTTTATAGGAGAGGCGCATGTGCCGAAGAGTTGGGATTCAATACTTTGGACCTCGAAAAAGGAAGGTATTCATTCAACAACCTTGTAGTCAACCCTAGGGCTTAGGCGTCCCTTCAGTAGACTATTTCCTTTACATTAGATAATGTTATAAGAGCACAGGCCACCAAGAATGTAGCAAAGGTAGTTGTCAAGGCTCCCACATAATCATCACAACCAAACTCTGAATAGGATATCACAACAATAAAAGGGCTATATGGGTTCTGGAGAAGGTTTAGTCAGAAGGCAAGCTCATCCTACTCCCAACAACCACGATACAAATCTGGTGCTCTAGCATTGTTCAAAGTAATGCTTATAGCCCATTAGTGAGTTTGAATCGGAGTTCCCCACAACAGTGATGTGTACAATGTCTTCAAAAAAGATCAATAGCAAAGCCCACCACTCAAAAGGAACAACTGACCATGGATGATTTACACCAGTCTTAAGTGTCGCTACAGCAAACTAGCCGGAAAGGCGAGTGCCATGGCTCAACCATTACACCCTGTTCAACCTGCACATGTAGGAAAACTAGAAAAGGAAATTCCAAAATTTAAATGACATCCCAACTCAACCCTTCTCATCAAGTACACTGGGCCAAAAGAAATGTCGGCAAAATACAAAGGCAGCCCATGGAGATAAGGCTGGTTCCTCAATAACATAGGGCTGCACGAGAGGCATGAGGCCCAACACAAATCCAAAGCGTCGCGTGGAGATGTAGGAGGTGCACCAAGACAAAGGACAAAAGGCCAATAAAATGGCTTTTTGTATAACCCTTCATAAGAGGAAAAAGAAGGGGAAAAGTCGACATATGACATTGTCCAACAATGCAGGACGCAAGGCAGGTTGTCCTGATTGCAATCCTTGCACAAGTCCATAAGTTGGGGCATCACTAGGGGAAGGATGCATCACACAGCATGTAGATCTAAGTGATGATGAAGAAGAAGACGATATGATATAAAGCTCCTGGTTGGGGGATAACATTGGGAAAAAATGGTGGAAGGACACAGGGAAGAAAAACATAGATGTGGAGGATGTCCAATTAAAGATCAAATTTGTAGAGGCAATAGAGCATACCAGTACAAGATATGTATCCAAGGACAGAGGCAACCCTTCGAAGGAAAAACATAATCTCAAGTCTCATACGTGCTCTGCAGCTAAATCAAGAAAGGCATATGAGCAAAAGATTATTCGAGTGGATATTTCTTCTACACACTTTTTAGGTTGTGAACTGATAGGGTAGTTTCTCGCTTTTTGTCATTTTCAGCATGACGCTTTCTCTATCTTCTGTACCATCTACCATAAGGAGTGGGTTAGTGTCCTTTGTTTGGGCTTTGCATGAGGCCCACTTTTGTAAGGGTGCCTTTAACCCAACCAACATTTATTGAAAATCTAGAAAAATAAAATAAAAGAAAAAATAATCTAAAGATGATCAAGGATCCACAATAGTTTTATTTATTTATTTTTCTAATTCTTTTTATTTATACTTTTTTGTCGCAAAAATATTTTCTACAACACAATAGGTTTTTTCTTTTTTTAATTCTTTTTATTTATACTTTGTTTTTGCAAACATATTTTATACAATTGTAACCTTAGACCTTTGAGTAGCCAAGAGGATTTAAATTCAGGATAATTACTTTATAAAATCTTCCACACAAGCCTTTTTTACCATTCAATACTTGGGGCATTTGTTCTTTTTTTTTTTCTTTATCTTCCAAGGAAACTAAACAAATTATTGTCATGTGTCTTGATTGGTAAATAGTCTTGTAGTTTTCTAATGTGCTAAACATGTTACATCAAGAAAAACCGGGCAATGGCATTTCATTTTTTTTTTCTTACAATATTTTTCTTTATGCCGTAATTCCTACCACAAAAGGAATTAATCAACACTCAAAAGAACATAGGGTTACCGCCACGTGCAAATCACTAGTCCCCATCTTCTAGACCACATAATCGTCTCTTAAAAACAATAACTCCATTTAAATATAGGCAACAATTATTGGCTTTCTTTATTGAAAAGAAAAGGAGAAAGCAAAGAAGTTAATTGAATTTAATTATATTGAATCTACAATACTTTACAATGTACTTTACTACCACTATTTATAAAGAAATAATGTTAGAATTCTCTATATAACAACTAATTACATGAGAAAAATAAAAAACTAAATATGTACAACAATCTAGTGTCTTTCAGAAAAGGCTAATTTTTAATTCACTAAACCTAGAATATTACATCTCTCCTTAACATATATATATTGGATTGTGAGAGCTTAGTCCGACTTTGGATGCATATTAGATTATTCCTTGGACAGTGTCGTGAGAGAGAAAGCTAATTCAAAATAATGAATATCTAATCACTATCTAGAATTAGTTTTGCTTTCAGTAGCTAAAGGGACAAATTTGAATACCACTCTCCTCCTGATTAGAGGAGGTTTGGTCTAATTTATGGGATGGGATAGAGAGAAGAAAGGGTAAGTCCCACTTCAAAGCTTACTTTTTCCTTTGGATTAAAAAATCTCCATGACTCCCATATGAACAGCAGGAATTGGACAAGAATGATAGTTGAGTATGGGCATCCAAATCACAAACTTAGTTGCCGGCCTGAAACGCAAATAGTAGAATATGTTGCGCTCCATTCTGCTCCTACTTGCCAATATGAAGACAAGGCCGTGGGCTGCCTGCATTAGGAACATAACTTGACTGTGGATTTCCTAGCTGCCATTTGTACCAATTTCGAAACTCCAGTACCTAGTTTTCAATTAAGTTATTTCTTATTATTAGCTGATTGGGATCCCCATAACTAGTATTTAGTGTCAAGTTAGTACAGAGCATTTAGGAGCACTTAGTAGCAGCACAGGGAGAGAGAGAGTTCCCAAAGGTTTGTTTCTTCTTCGCTTTCCATATAAGGGTCTTGCTTCTCGGTACTAGTTCCTTCTTGTTATTTGGGAATCATAGTTTGAAAATTGATATTCTTGAGCAGATCTAATGTTCAATGCTTACATATTGATGAGATTATAATGTATGTTTTAGAATATAAATATATTGATGTATTGTGATTTTTATATGCAAATATTTTAATCTTATAAGTCAATTTAAGGTGACAAGAGAATTTCATAACATGCTATTAAATTTGTAGAGTATGTCCCAATGTAAACTTTTTCCATATTCTAGGTGAAAGGGCATGTTAAATTTTAAATATATATCATACATTTTTAGTATATTAGTATATTGTGCTTCTTTGAGATGAAAGGGCATGCTAAAATTTAAAGATAAATCATATATTTTTACTATATTAGTATATTGTGCTCTTTATATTTGAAAGGGTTTTTCTTTCTTGTAAATTGATTTAAAAAAAAAGAATTGAGCTTTTAATGTGTATAAATTGCATTTGAGTGTTTATAATAATAATATCAAATTCAAAAAACAAATAATACAGTTTCTTTCTTACCAAACATGATTAGATTTATGAGCAATTTTATATATAGATTGTGACAAATGTTTAAGATACCTGTGTTTATGGCTGTATTTGATCAATCTGTTGTCTGTATTTTATGAGCAAAACCTTATGTTTCTCTTGGTTAGAGTCCTCCCAATATGGAAGAGATGAAAGCCAGTAAGCAAAATCCTCAACAAGAGAAGAGCGAAGAAGGAAACCTTGATAAACAAGTGGAACCTGATCAAGCAGAAAAAGTGATTCCTATGCTTGAAAAGAACCAGTCGCCCGAGGATACAGAGAAAGAAAGGAATGAAAATGAGGCAGAAATAAGTGTTGGGTCTGAAGGTGGAAAAGGTGCTGGGGAGAAAACAGAGCCATCAAAGAAGTCAAAAGAAGGCTCCAAACGAATTGTCAAGCCAAAGTTCACAGTTCCTCAACCATTTTCTTTGGCAACTGAGAAAAGGATGTCCAAGGAAAGACGAAGATCAGTGGATTTTTCTGCAGCAAATGAGGAAAGAATGCCAAAACAGAAACTGGGTTCACTTGATTCCAAAGCCCCACAACTCGGCCTATCGAGATCTTCCAGTCTAACTCACAAGTAAGTTCCATAACATTTTGAAATTAACCAGCCAACAAAAGAACAAAGAAATTTAATGACCATCTTCTAAATGGTACAGGATTCAACCCTCACCTGGTGCTGCAGAAACCAAACTGAGGCGTACAAGTTCTACTCATGCTACTACAACGAATACTAAGCCTAAAGCCACAGCCTCCAAACGTCCTGATAAAGGAGTAGAGGTGAATTCTATTGACTCTTGTTGTTTTTTGAGCCTTAAAACTTGCTTTCCTATGTGTGTTAGCAAACATAAACAAACCCAAGAAACTTCTGATGGGCCCCTTAACTTAAATTTCCAATGAGCCTCAATGCCTTTTAGTTTAATGGAGCCCGGAAGCTTTTACATTCCTTTCTTCTAACCTTCTTCAAATGCAGAAAGCTTCATTCTTTGCTTCTTCTTAATGGGTTTGGTTAAAAAAGCGATGATAAATAACGTTACCTTTTCTGTAGTTTTACAAGGGAAATAGATGCTTGTTTCCTCACTGTCTTTCAAAATGACAGAATGGTTCGAAAAGCAAGGAGATGCAAGTAAAAGAGGTCGAAAGCAAGAACTTACAGGTCAATACCAAGGTATGGCATACACCCTTTCTCTTTTACTTAATTATACCGCTAATTATACTTTTCTTTTACCATAAGCTGCAGAAAGGAGAGGAGTCGGAGACCAATAAACTTGTAAAGATTCACACAAGTAAAACAATGCCATCCCGAAATTTACAGGCTCAAAAAGATCCTCCATCAAAGCCAGGACTGAAGAAGGTGAGATTTCTATTTGTCAATCAAATGACTAAAATGTGATCAAAGCTAATTATATGCAAAAATCACTTCAAGAGTAAAGAGGCAAAGTGGAAATTTTAAACAGGCTCCTCATAACCAATGTAAGCTAGAATTTTGTATTAAAAATATATTTTTTTTTTCATTTTTTATATATACACTTAACTCACATACCAGATGTCAAATCTAAAACCTCTTTATCTCAAGTCCGTCTAACTTACCATTGAGCTAGCAAGTAATCAACGTTAAAAATATCATTAAAAGGTTTATTATGGAACACAAAAGGGTTGGTGAAACTCTTTTTATTTAATCAAGATTTCAAAGTTACTCTTTAGTAATTTAGAACAAGATTCAAATAAGTTAAGATATTTGTCCCATCATTCTTAAAACTGACCAGCAGCAATTTGCAGAACCCAGTCACACGTCCCAAATCCTTCTCCCTTGACCAACAAAGCAAGTCTTTGTCTGATTCTCAGAGCAACAGAAGAGAAGACAAGGGAAAGACGGCTTCCAAGAGGATAAGCAACAGTGCAAAGGAGACCATAAGCAAAATACTGACTAATACCCGGAAGATCTTGAATCCTACAAAAGAGAAGCAGAAAGGTGTTGCTTCTAATGCATGCAGAGAATAAACAAGCATATGAGTATGCCAAAATATCCTCTCTTTGCATGTAATTCTCATCGATATGTTCATATGGAATGCTGATTTTTTGCTTATGTGGTTAACAACATTAAAAGCCTGAAATTTATTCCATTCCCAATTTCATTCGGAACTATAGATTCCACTTTCCCACGACATAGGTAGATTAAACCCCAAATCCACTGTGCTTAAGAGATCCAGAACTTGAGCTGGAACCGATCATTACAAAGCCTTTCTAGATCAAGTTAAAACTATTTTTCAATGGGTAAGAAACGATTTTCACTGAGAAGTAAAAATTAAAGGGAGAGTTAGCACAATTAAGAGCTAATTTGGTAGTAACCCATTAAAGTAAAATTATGTTACTAACAAGATCTTCATGATCCTGTTGACTTGTATCAAGTTGGTGATCTAGAAATGACCTAAAGGATGATAACAGAGTAGACATCACAACTGTTATTTTTGGTATTTTTAAAAGGAAAGGGGAAAGGACTACAAACCCCAACATGATAGATCAGGTTGAGGGTTCAAAACCCCCAAAAAAGATTTAAAAAATATATATTTTTTATTAATTTTATTAATAACAATAAAATTAGACATAATAATCATATATCATATGAGTACAAATGATAGTACGTGAGATTAATTTTTAATAAGTTAACTTTAGACCTATGAGTCAAGATTAAATATTCCAAAAAGCCATGAATTGGGCAGCACTTCTACTTAACTAAGAATGAAGCCAAGCAAATATAAAATTATTTTGGAGCATATTGTTAAGCAAGTTGATTACAGCATCTTAAGTCATATTTACATGACAAACTCTACAACAAAACGCTAAGCCATGGAAGAGATCTTGAAGAAGGGAGCAAGAGGGAAGGAAGAGAGGCTAGTTCTAAACAAATTTGAGTTCCATTATCAAATTTTACATCCATAGCCAAGTCCATTCAACAACATATTGGAAGTCGGAGGCTGCAAATACACAGTCAACTAGGTAGTTGTGCATTGAAAAGTAGGCCAGAGTACATCATCAGTGCCCATCCATATGCATATCAGAAGATAATATAAAGTAATAGATTAGATGTCATCCAAAACGATTACATTATACACAGACAAACAAAAAGTAAGACAAAAATAACACACCCATCTCTTCCTTATCTTCTAGAGCCCTTCCCGTAGCAGCTTCCAGCTGGGTTCACGACCCATAATTTTCACATAGTTTTATCAGTGATTTCATTATTCAAGCTCCTTATTTTTTTACGTTATTGAGGTTAGTAAAGGTCGCATGGTGTTTACACAAAACGAACTACGGTGAGGATCTTCAAAAGTTCTCCGATCTAAAAAGCCGTAACCAGAGCCGGTGACGCTCCGGCGATCTCCTCGTCTTCTTCCTCCGATTCCCACAGAAAGTGGGCGTACGACCCCAACACCGTGCTGCATAGTTAAATAATAAAATCAAACTCCGATATCGGATTAAACAAGAAATCAAAAACTTCGTGACGAATCACCGAGTACCGTACCAGTTATCAGGGGAGGCATGAACAGCCCGTTCGTAGTAAGACTTTGCTCTGTCGACATCTTTTTCCGACTCCCATATTAGTTTTCCGTAAAACGACAGCAACTCTCCGTCGCCAGGATCGGCTAGCAACGCTCTGCTGTAATACTCTTCCGCTCTTACCATATCCTTCTCTACCTATTAATTCCACAATCACAGTCAAGGAAAGCGAAAAAATCAGATTTGTATACTGTTATTACTTGATGCTTTGCGTGAAATTGTAGTGAAAGGTTGTTCCAAGCAGTACCTCGTGCAAGAATTTGCCGTAGTTTCGAAGCAAGAGCGAGTCGCCAGGGTTTAACTTCAGCATTTTTTGATAGTACTCTCCGATCTTACTCCGATCCTCATTATTTCCGTCTCCGTGATCTCCGCCATCTGGTTTCCGTCCTCCACCAGAGAACCCGACCTCCTCCAGTGGAATCCCGATCTCCGGCCAGATTCCCGCGCCTTTAGAGAACAAACCGAAGCCTTCTTCTTCACTTTCCGAGTCGCAATCCTCTTCCGGTATAATCGCCGGAAAGGACCGGGATCCTGCTCCGGTTTTCGACAGAACAACGTCGCTCTCCGACAATGCTCTCCGGATCCCCTTCCCCGAAGAAGCGTCCCTCCAGTGATTGGTGTCCAAATGTAAGGAGATCCTCGGAGAACCGAGGGAACATCTCTCACCTGAGAACACACCGGAGCTTTGCCGAGCTAGCGGTACCCGGGGGGAACCGGCGACGACCGCGTGCGACTGAACCGGCACCGAACCCGTCCTGAGAAGAACAGCTCTCATGGCTGCACTGTGTAAGCTTTTTCCTTTTCCTTTTGATTCAGATCTCCGTGAAAGCCTCTAGCTTTTCTGAATGGGAAAGGGCGGTGGGGTTTAAATATATAGGTGACTGTCTGGCGTGTGATATCATGACACGTTGACTCGAAAGGCGAAGGAGATGAGTACACGTGTGGGAGTGCACGTGACAGTGGCTGCAGATTAGGCACGCCCGGTGGGGCCGCCGCCTGTTACCTTTTCGGGGGAGGGAAAGGAGCATGGCCTCGTTATTAACAAAAAAAGAAAACAGTCGAGTCACGAGGAGGGCGTGACGACCTTATCAGACGACGCCACGTGTAGATCTGGCGCAAACTAAGTTGATTCTAGGTTCGTACTTTGAACTCGTTTTCGTATAATAAAGCCAACAACTTTATTTAAATATCGAGAAAAGAAAATCATCTTTTTAAATTTCATCTTAAGTGAGGAAAAAAATTAAAAAATATAGTATATGTTTACTTCTGATCAAATAATAATATATCAATTCTTAATAATTGGTATTAGAGTAAATCACGAGTTCGACTACTTGTTTGTTGAAGAGAATTATTCAGTTATAGTAGATGACTAATAAGCTTATAAGAGTTATTAAATCATTATTAAAGAGTAGGATGTACATTAGTTAAATGGTAACGCTTAATAGTCTTAACCAAAAAAAAATTATAACAAAATTTATTTATGACTATAAATCATAAACTCATTTTGATAACTATCACTAGTATACTTTTGTTATAAAGTCTAAATATCCTCATTAATATATAAATTCTAAAGTAACAATAATAATTGTACCTTGTAATCTTTTTTATATAAGTATTAATTCTCAAACTAATATTTTTTTATTATATATATTAGTTACTTAGCCAGTTAATTCACTAGTAAATTAACAAAAATCCTAACCGTAAAGTATGAAGTTTGATATCCCATATTGGGTGTGTGTATTATAATATTAAAAAAATTTATTATATGACATAATATTATTTTAATTAATAAATTTTTAATTATGTCACTAAATATGTCTGATTTAGTAGTAAGTAAGTATTATTTAAAATCTCTTAATTTTAAATTTAATATCAAAAGTAAATGAGTTAAAAAATAAATAAATAATTGAAATCTAAACAATTTTGAAAAAATCTCCTTAGTAAATTGGAAATCAAAGGAAACAGCTGAGTTCATGTGTAAAACCCGCGTTCCCAAAACCAGGGGTGCACTGAAACTGAAGAAGCTGGCGTCTGGTTTTGGTCCCTTTTCAGTGTTCCACCGCTGATTGCAGCCAATCTGAGTGCAGAAACAGTACATGAAGTACTGCTTCTGTCTGTATTGAAAGTGCCAAAAATGATTCTGCGGCTCAAATTAAGCTCTGCCTCCCTTGGCCCAGCTTTGCTGCTCAACAAATCATGTCTCCTTCAGTTCATCTCCATTTTTGTCCCCTGAGAATAAGGTTAATCTCCCACTATCCCTTTGCAAGTTCTTTCTTTGTGTGGACAGAAAAAGAAAAGGTCCCTTCGGAATAAAGTCCATCTCCCCTACCCTTCTGCTCTGTTTCCTAAGTACAGTGCCTTGACTTTTAGTCTTCCACTTGCTTGGGATGAAGGCCGCCTACCCCACGTTATGTGACTACAGAACCATGTGATTTCATGCGTGAAATTCCTATTCGTGTTAAACATTCTGCCCTGTCCCCAAAAAAAGAGTAACTGTAAATCACCTTGTAAGTTTTGAACATTCTTTTTTTCAATAAAACCTTTTAAGAAAGGTAAACCTGAACCTATAAGATGATATCAAGCCTTCTTTCATTTGTTCTATCCCAAATTTTATTTTTGGATTAGTCTCTTAAGAAATAAGATCGAGCTCAAATTGTGATAAGTATTAAGCACTTAGTTTTACACTAAAAAGAAGAGTATTTGTGAAGTGTCTTATAAACTTTGAACATCTCTTTTTCTTAATAAGACCTTTTAATGAGAGATAAACTTGAACTTTTGAAATGGTATTAAAGCTTAACCTTTATTCATGTGTACTTGCCTAAATTTTATGGTTAAGTTAGTCTTTTGTCAACAAAATACGACAAAACTCAAATTACAGAGAATATTAAATATTCAGTTCCATAATAAAATGAAGAATACTTTTAAAGTGTCTTATAAGTTTTAAATACCCCTTTATCTAATAAGGCTTGTCGAGAATAGAGAGACATGGACTTAGGAATTTACCTATCTTAGCAAAAAGGAGACTTTAGTTATTACCTCTATCTAAATCATGATTAAGTTATCTTTACCGCTTCGAATCTTGGTTAATGGAAGCATGAAGAACACTAGCATTACAGCAAGATGTCACATCTTTTGTCAAAAGATAAGACTATCTTATCTTGATAAAATCAGCAACCACTGCACTTGGTGATGATGAAAATCAATTATGATATGATACAACTTTGTCGTTATTAAGAAATGAACAAAGGTTATGAATAAAATATGGCTATTTTATACGCTATCTTCAAGTAACGTCCATGTCAAATCTTCTGTGTTATAAAAATTGGGATCGCAAATGCCCACCATTTTGCCTTCGCCTGCACCTTGTCAACTTCACATAAGTCACCATCACCATTGATGGAAGATTTAAGCAGACCTTAATAATTTGTCCATTGATTCTTTAGACCCTACACTGCAGAGTTTATACAACTGGTTACACTTTTCAGATACTTTTGTGTTTTCCAAAGAAATCTAGGGTTCTTCAGTGCAAAGATTCACTATATTAGACAGAACTTAGCACTATTGATTCTTCTTTAGTTTTGACGGAGAAGAAGGCGGCCTAAGAACTTTGTTTCAAGTTCTGATTATGAAAAGAGGTATTTCAACAAGTGTAACTGTATAAATGTAGAAGCAGTTCGAGAGCTAAATATATTTCTATTTGATTTAATCGGTTCATTCCAATCCTATTTATAGGCGTGAAACTTAATTATGAAGTTGAACTCAATTACCAAACTTTAAGATTTGCAAATTAATAGAAGTTAAACTGAAATACAAAAACTTTCAAATTTATTATAATAGATCAAATTACAATAGTTTATCAATTCTATTAGTTTGTTCACGATGGTCTGTCTAACAAAGGTACCAACCAATCCAAGAGTGCCTTAAGTAGTATTATGATGAAAAAGATTTGTGGGTATTATTGATTTCAAAAGTTTTATACACGTAAAAACCAAAAAAATTGTCCTTATAATCACTCTTTTTTACATAGAGTCAAAATGTATGATCAAATCTAATCAACTTTATTGGTCAATTGGCCATAGTTTTCTCTAAAAATGGTACCAACCAATCCAAGAATGTCTCTAGCAGCATTTTGCTGAAAAGGCCTTATGCATGTTATTGATTTTAGAATTGCCAATATGTAGAATCCAATATTTGTTGAAAAGATTGTCCAAATAATCACTATTTTTGACAAATAGCCAAAATATATGATTAAATTGAATCAACTCTATTGGTCAATCGATGATATTTTCTCTAACAGTGGTACCAACCAATCCAAGAATGCCTCCAATAGCATTCTGCTGAAAAGGACTTGTGCATATTATTGATTTCAAAATTGTCATATATGTAAAATCCTATATTTTATGGAAAGATTGTCCAAATAATCACTTACTTTTGAAAAATTGTCATTATGTAGGATTGGAGAGTAAAGACACTGTACTTAAAAAAACAGCCAAAAGGGCAGGGGTAGACCGACTCATCCTGTGGGAACCTTTTCCTTCTGTGCACTTAACAAAATGCCTGCAAAGGGCTAGTGGGAGATGGAGCTTGTTCTTAAGGGACAAAAGTGGAGTGAATTGAAGGAGACGTGTGTTGTTTCAAGCAGATATTTGATCTGCAAATTTGTGGCGAGAGAAGGTGAGCTTAATTTGACCCACCGGAACTCCTTTTGGCACTTTCTATACACATGATTGATAAAACTCCCTTAGAACCAGATAGAAGGACTATATGTGTAGTTTTCAGGATTCAAGTTGGCTTGAAAATCAGCGGTGGAACACAGAACAGAAGCAAAACCAGAAGTGGCCTTGGTTTTGGCGTTTTCCTCGAAATAGTGCCAACCTCTAATCGCATATACATGAACTCAACTATTTCCAATAGAAAAGAAAAGACAATATAATCCGACCCAATATCTTGTTACTTTTCAATACAGCTAGAAGGAGAATTCTTCCTAATTGTTTAGCAACACAATTAAAAGCTCATTGATCAAGACAATGTTTAAACTAGATATACACTTGGTCTAAAGGATTAGTGGTCGAAGGTGATAGTAATTCCATCCATCAAGTAAAATATCAAAACAAAACTTAAGAATTATTTTCTCAAAGGGTGAAAGAATGTTTTTAAAAAATCCTTTTGAAAAACCTAAGAGCCTTTTTCAAATGAATGAAAATCCAGTAATCAAGATTTTGATAATTGATAAATATAATCTAGAAATGTATTTTTCTTCTCTCAATGGCAATGTTCATCCATTATTCAACATATCATGTGTATTCCTTTTTTGTTGAAGCCGGTTCCTGTTGTTCACTTGGTTCTTCTAAATGTGAGGGGAAAAGAGATGATACTTGGCTTCATCAACCCTCCAACAAAACCCACCCTTCTGTTGCCATACCCTATTCTTTTTTTCTTTTTCTTTTTCTTCTTTTTTGTGTCTTCTTTTTGAGTTGCAATAGACTTCTAAGACTAAATATTTGAAACAAGAACCTTAAGAAGCTCTATTAGTGGGGGAAAAAATACGTATAACATTTATTTTGAGCAACAGAATTTATAGAACTGGTTACAGTTTTCAAATATGTTCATGTTTCCTAATTAAAGCTAGGGTTCATCAAATGCGAAGATTCACAACAGTAGACAAAAATTAGCACTATAGAAGGTTTGGCAAACTCTTCATTTCTTTTTGTGATCAAGGTCATCTACCAAAGGGAGACAAACTAAAAAGACACATGGGCACATACGAGAACAAGTTCAAGGGTCGAGTTAAAAGATGGCAATCCACCAAAAACAAAGTCCGGGAGATGCCAAGATCTCCACCACTACACTTTGCTGATTTATCTGCACAACTTGAGCAGCCTTGCTAATAAGGCTACGTGCCCTGACAATGTTATCAAAAGATCTTTGTAAATGAGAGGGAACAGGCTGCAAAATAGAAGAAAAAGTCCAGCCTCTTATGATGAATTCTTTCCATTGATTCTTTCTTATTTTGGATGCAGAAGAAGACAGCCTAAGATCTTTGTTGAAAGTTATAATCAGGAAAAGAAGTGCTTCGGCAACCATGGCACCAACCAATCCGAGAATGCCACCAGCAGCATTCTGCCAAACAAGACTTGTGGGTATTGTTGATTTCAGAATTGTCATCAATGTAAAATTTAATATTTTATGAAAAGATTATCCAAATAATCATATTTTTGACAAATAGTGAGAATGTAGGGCTGCAAAGTCAAGAAACTGTGCTTGGAAAAAGAGACAAAAGGGGAGGGGAAGAAGGGCCTACCCTGATGGGACATTTCTTCCTGTGCACTTAATAAAAGACTTGCAAGTGGCTAGTGAGAGACAGAGCTTGTTCTTAGGTGTCAAAAGTGGGTTGAATTGAAGGAGACATGTGTTGTTTCAAGCAGAAACTTGATCTGCAAATTGGGGTGAGAGAAGTGGAGCTGAATATGATGAGCCGCGGGAACTTCTTCTGGCACTTTCTATGAACTTGATTCACAAAACTCCCCCAGAACCAGACAGAAGAAGGACTATATGTACAGTTTTCAGCACTCAAGTTGGCTTGAATCAGCGGCGGAAGAACACTGAACATAATCAAAACCAGCCGCCAAATCTTTCTTTCCAAGTGCAGCTCTGGTTTTGGCTTTTTCCTCGATATAGTGCCAGCCTCTAATCATATATGCCTGAACTTAACTGTTTCCAGTAAAAACAAGAAAAGACAGAATATAATTTTTTTTCTTCTTATAATCAAACTAGATATACACTTGGTCTAAAGGATCAATGGACAATAGATTGAAGAGGTTGGTGTTATTTTCTTTTTTCTCTTTTTTTTTTTTTTCCTTTCTTTCCACGTATTCGTATATACTCTAGGCAATGGCATATTGAAATGTTTTTTTTTTCTTCCTCTGTTTGATATTAAAGCCATGATGATAGCGAAGATTGATTAAACCTTACACATAATAGATACATTATAGACACAATGTATCCATATGCATATAACAATATTAGCAAAACGAGTTGCGAAGGTGATAGAAATTCCATCCACCGTATAAAAAAATAACCTTAAGAACTATTTTTCTCAAAAGGGTGAAAACTTATAAAAAACAAAAAAAAATGTTCTTCTACCAAATGGGGACAAACTCCAAAGATATAAGGGCATATACCAGAATAAGTTCAAGGGATGAGTTAGAAGATGGCACCATATCAGAAATAGACTCCGGAAGATGCCAAGATCTCTACCGCTATACAGTTTGCTGATTTATCTGCACAGCTTGAGCACCCTTGCCATTAAGGCTACATGCCATGACAATGTCTAAGTGAACTGCCCAACTGTTATTGAGAGATCTTTGTAAAGGAGATGGTACAGGCCGCAAAATAGATGAATTCTATTGATTCTTCTTTAGTTTGGATGCAGAAGAAGATGACCTAAGATCTTTGTTAGAAGTTCTTATTATGAAAAGAAGTGTTTCCACAAGCATGGCACCGACCAATCCTAGAATGCCTCCAGCAGCATTCTGCCAAAAAAGATTTGGGGTATTATTGATTTCCGAATTGTGGTGGGGCATTGGTTAAAGTAATAATATAAAACATGAAGAAAGAATAGTAATAACTAACAGACCGAAAGATATTGAAAAGAAGGTCGTTCAGAAGTTACCATGGCAGGACTGTGGTTGAATAACGCTTTGAATGCAGCAAACCCAACCAAATAGCCGGTGAACATCATAACCACAACGTGTAATCCTGCACAAGTTTACAACAGGCTATGAATTCAGACCATCCAAATTACAGTGCCATTTTGGCAACAGAAGATCTTCAAAGCCAAACTTAAAGAGAACAAACCAAAACTAAGCAAGGAATAATGATCTTAATAGGTTAATTAAGATAGTCTAAATCAGTTTGTTAGATTTTGTTTACTACTCAATTTAGGAATTAATGTCTTAAACGGTTAAGTGAGAGTCAATGAGTCTTTTTAAATATGTCTCATTGTACTCACGGAGCTTAGAATTATACACCAACAAGTATTGAATGATTTGAGCTCTGTGACAAGAGTGCCTAATACGCTCTTTTGCTCTCTTCTTTTTCCCCCGTCACTTCATTGAACAGAAACAGCGCTTTCTCTTTTACTTTTTTATAGCCCAAAATCAAGGCCCTGTATTTTTTTCATCAGAACCATAAGAGTCCACAACAATTAATCAACCAAACCAGCATATTTTCCCATATACAGAAGCTGTCCAGAATTTTTCACCATTATGCTTGCATCAGGAAACAATGCTCTTATCCAATTTCTAATTGCTTCAAAACCCTAGAAATCTTTGAACCCTAACTTCTAATTTTCTTAGAAAAAGCAAAAAGTTCCTCAACTTTCACCAGTCCAGAAACTTTTCCCTATCCACAAAAGAAAAAAGAACAACCCACTTTTACTGGTGAAAAGGCCACTCTTTCTGATAGTTTTTCTGCCACAGTTTGTTATGTTTGTAAGTTAGTAAATCAATCACAGCCATGTGATAATGTGATAATGTCACATCTATCACTCCCATGAAATTAAAATTATATGACTATGAAAACTAAAATTAGGAAAAAAAATGAAAAAGAGAAGTGGAAAAAAAAGCCACCTATATGTGAGCGTGGAGGACGCTTCCACCCCAAACCTTCTTTTCCGTTTTATTTTGTGATTTTTTTCATAGTTCAGTACATAATTGTACTTCAACAAGGAATCATTTCTATAGTCTATCCATTTTGTTACATGCATATATAAGTGTTAGCAACTGGCCGACAAAACAGGATAAGCAAAGGTGTGTCCACTTTATTACAACTTCAAGGATGGAGGATGGGAAAGAAAACAATTATACCAGATGTAACCAGAAATAGATTCAGGGAGATGCCAAGATTTCTTGCAACTATACAGCCTATACATTTAAATACCCTTGCAAATAAAGAGCTACATGCCTTGACAATGAGCAAAACCATTCCACAGTGTTACCAAATCTTTATATTTGAGATGAAATACACTAAAGAATAGAGGAAAAGCTATCTCTTAAGACCATGTCCCTTGGTTCTTAAGTTCACTACTATTGCGTTTCCTGCCATGGTTCATACAATCATTGAAGGTTCTTCTTCTTACCTATTTTAAACCCTAAAGCCAACATAATTTCGCTACCAAATAGCCACCTAATAACCAACAAAAGCAGACTAAATTCCCTTGTACAGCCTTTGCACAGAAATTTTCATAACCATGTTTGCTTGAAGGAGGCCAACCCTTCCTGCTATTTCCCATTGTTCGAGACCACTAGTAAATATAAGAACCCTAACTCTTTTTCTAAAACTCAAAACCTTGATCCAGAAATTCTCCTAGCCTGAAACCTACAACAAGCACATAAGGACACATTCACCAAATTTATCCTGTCTGCTTGGTATCACAGCATACTGGCCTTTTCTCCAAACCTTCAATTTTCATCAAGATTGAACTTGAAATTTCCATATCATGGAAACATATTGAGGAAACTTCAATATGGATAAATGAAGTATTTTCTAGCATACATAAGAGATTTTCTAACTGGAAGGAGATGAAGCCAACTTCTGGGCTTTCATGCAAACCTTGGTGAGAATTTCAACCAAGAAACTCATAAGAAGAGTTGGTTATCTTTCAACTTGAACACTAAGTAGTTGAATCAATCTTTGCACAACCACGAAGATATGGTGAAGCTTTGAAAAAGCACAGGTATTGACAATGACTTGTCATAGTTGAAAGGAAATCTCAAGGTGCCAACTATTTTTATCCCTTAAAGCAAGGCACTAAAAAAGATGCTTGCTTTCGTAAAATAAAGTTGCAGCTTTTGACAGTAGTTAAAATGCAAACTTAAACTCACAAAGTCCAATCTAATCTATTCTTTTTCTTAAAAATCTATATCTATGTATAGTCTGAATATTTTACATAATAGATTTAACATAAACTTAATATTTGTCAACTGGTTTTTTATTCAAGATTAAGGTTACGTTTGTGTTGACAGAATGTATTTCTAAATGTACTATGTTTTCAACTGAAAAAACTTTTGGGAATTTTATTTCGCATTATTAAAAATTTAAAGAAAAGAAAAAGGGAAGTGAGATCCCTATACTATAGGGTAACTATGAAAAAGTGTTTTCCAAAAAGTATTTTCTTCGTATAAGGATTTCTTGTAACCACAGGAAAATGATTCATTAGACCTGATTTCACTCATAGAGATCATTGTATTAAGTATTGAGTGTTTTTGACGAAATGAAGAGATTCATTCTTTGTTCTTTTGTATTCATTTAACGATTCATGAGAAAGGCTTACTCTTCTCTTTTTATCACTTCTTTCACTTCACAAGTATTAGTTTTGCCAACACTAACAGGGAACTAGAGGTGGTGCTAAGACATGTTGATCAGGATGATAAGAGCAATTGGTTTGTGAGAAAGACGGGGTAGTGGTGAACATAATATGATTCACTTTCATGATAGTCTGGCTGTTCAATGAACAATTTCCTAAACAGAATAAACAAAAATATTAGAGTGATTTCTAATTGAATTCATTAAGTAGGCTTTCTTCACTGATGAATTATGTAACCCTCCTCTAAGCAAGCACTGAATAATTATGATGCCAGATGCTCACAATGTAATAGTTTCCTCTCATAAAGAACCACCCATTGTGATGCTTAATATCACTTGGTAAACTCAGTGCTTGAAAGACTTTAGCACCATTTTAGTTCAACTTACCCATGGTGATTCTTTCTTATCCTCTCTCTCTAATAGGATAAGTTAGTGTATCACTTGTTCTGCTCCCATCCCCCTCAGATGCATTGACCAAAATGATACAACACAATCAAAAGATTTTTATAAAATTACTTTTATCTCTTCAACACAGCTATATGTCAAAGTCAGTGAGATCAGACTGCATAATTGAATACAATAACATAAAATAGAACAGCTATCATAAAATGTTTAGCTTAATTCATTGATTCCTATATGGTATAAATGATCAATTTAAAAACTTGCCTATGTAACATCAGAATTTCAAGAAAAATTCATACTTGTGGTTTATAATTTAAGTCTAATTTAGATCTCAATGCTTTGCTCCATTCAAATTTCCTATTGGACATATACAAACTCTTCACTAGCACAAAGTTAATACATAACATCAAAAAATAAATCTTACCAAAGCCTAGTTGATCCTTGTAAGAAGAGAACGGCTCGGTGTCATCCTTCTTTGATGTAATATCCTTAACAAGCTCTTGATATGCATTCCTCTCTTGTAATTCTGCTAGCTTTTTCAGCCTGGCCTTTAATTCTTCACTCTGACAACATCAAATCAGATGATTTTTATTTTCACATAGCCTGTATTCCTAAAACGTTACACAAATGACCAAATTAATTGTTTTCCATAAGTCTAAACTTTTAAGTTTGGTAAAAATTTAATCTTGAGTTCATATATTATTACTAAAACTCAGCTCTCACTTAAAATCAAATATTTCATATGTTATGGAGTCTTGACTAAAAGATTAAAGTTCTCTATTTAGTCTCAGTTCAAACCTTTACTTAATTGTGTACACAGTTTTATCAGTTCAAGGTTTTAGGACAAATAGTGATTTAAATCTCATGACAAAGTTAGACTGAAAGAATTTTGAATCACGAATTTTTCTGTAGAAATTTTCTAGATAGAACTAAACAATAAGGCTCGACCAGATTGCACCAAGATTGTCCAAATTCGACACCTAAAATAATGATCAAACTAATTTAATTTGATCTATTTTCTCATTCTCTGTTACCAATCAAACACACTTAAATTTAAGTCTACGAAAGCTAGCGGAACTCATCAAATAATTTCTTTTCTTGCTTAGTTTCTCAGCAACAAAACACAATGTCATGCTTAGGAATGTAGAAAACGTTAAAGAAAAACGAAATTCGAATCCCAAAACGCTTTTCCCGGGTAACGCCAGCTAAAGCCAGATTGCACATGCTTTATCAAATATCAGTTACGCAGTTACCTTCTTTCTAGGTTTGGGGCTGGTGAAGACGAAATCGGACCCGGAGAAGAGCTGGATCAAGGCGGGTCGCGTCGAGGGCTGGGACGCGAACCAGAGAGCTCGTAGCGACTTGTACGGCACATTTCCCTGCGAGGAGAGCTCCGAAGCGATCTGTCGGAGATCCGATGACAGGTGCGGGTCTTCGGAGGCTGTGGCGAGGAATGATCTGATGGCTTCAGTGGCAGCTATCACGAGCCCGGGCGGGCTTGCCGGGTCCATCTTCATTTCGGGTTAGGGACAGTCGAGGAATGAGGAAGGAAGGGGGGACACTAGCGAGGCTTCCCTTCGCCCCCTATTAATTTTCTTTTTCCTTTTTCCTATTACGGAACATTTTTTTAATTTTTTTAATTTATTTTTAATAAATATATGAATTTATTCATCAAATAATTAAAAAAAAAAAAAAAACTTAAAGATATATTCTAATATTAAAATTCATATAAAAAAAATCAAGTTTAAAATTTTTCAGTTATAACATAATAAAATATTTACATGAAAGTGTTTAATATTTTTAAATTAATATGCTCTTTCATATACTGTATTAAACATATTTTAAAGACCCAAGGTTAAATAAAAATAAATGATTTGATTTGGACTTTGATACTATTTTAAAAATTAGTTCAAAATCCAATCCAAGCTAATTCTAGAGTTTAAAAATTATATTTTTTTCATTTAATTCCTTTTAAGAAAGTGTGGAATTGAAAAGGCAAAAAGATATGTACAAGCGTGTAAATAATCTACAATTGAGAGAGAGAAAACAAACTTACTTCAAAGTATAACAAATTATAAAAGAAGTTAATGCACCTATAACATAATAATATTGAACCAGACTTTTTATGCATAGGATTGAATTAAAAAAGTAAGCATTGAACCCCTAATGGTTTTGGAGTTGGTGCACCTATTTATTTTCTACTAAAAAATAATGCTTTTGTGTCAATTTACAAATCTGATGAAAATTTTTCTTGCAGCAATATAGGAATAAAATCAAGCTTAGCTCGAGAAGGAGTACAAAATAAATAAATAAATTATAAACCAATACATTAGGCGGGTGGAAAGATTTTTAATAAATGCCATAATTATGCCATTTCCAATGATCTCGTTAAGGCATTCTAGGCATGTTTGCTCTAAGTATAACAATTGTCACTTAAAAACTTGATGTAATGTGTTTATTAATTGAACTATCTCCAAAATAATCGACCATCTAAATTGAGAGCGATAGCTTCTCCATGTCAATGGTTAGCACGAGAGGATGCAACCAACATGACAAAACTTAGATGTTGGTATTTAAATAAATTTAATATTTTAACCCCTCGTAACCTGACAAAACAATATTAAGAATATTATTGAGGTTGATTGAATTGCAAATGACACGTGTTCGTGAATTAAAAAAGGAAAGATTGAACAAAAATATATATTATAAATATCTCCGATATATAAGTTTTAGTTCCTAAAAGATTAAACTAGTTAAGCTACTTTTTCAGATAAGTTTTACTAATAAATTGTTGTTTATGTTCAATTACAATTAACATTATAGCTTAGCCAACTTGCTCAATGTTGAGCTAAAGTGGATCTCAATTATGAGTTATGGAATTTGATACTTGCATATATAAATTTAAATGTTTGCATTGTAATATCAAAAAATAAAAAATTACCATTAAAATTTCTAAGATAATTTTTGACATGTAAAGATAACTAGACTAAATTTGATAAGGAAATATTGAACAAAAATATATATTATAAATATCTGTGATATATAAGTTTTAATCCTTAAAGATTAAACTAGTTAAGCTAGTGCAGTTATCAATTATCAATTATGGGATTTGATACATGTGTGCATGAATTTAGATGTGTTCATTATAATATTAAAAAATAAAAAAATTTCCATTAAAACTTCAAAGATATTTTTTGACACCTAGAGATAACTAGGCTAAATTTGATAAGATATATTTACATTACCAAAAGTATCATTAACTCAACTTCGTAGTGAAAAAATTAAAAACCTTCAAAGTAGAGAGAGAAAGAGAAAGATGATTAGGCGACCATGTGGACCATCACCACCAACTCTAACCAAAGTCAACCATTACTTCTTAGAAACGCCAGGGAAGAATAAGTAAATGAGAATGACTAACCTCGACCTCTACTGATAAGGTGGATTTACTCCCAACCAACGGTTAGTGATGAGATGATCCATGGTTAGATTAACGAACAGGGTGATTAGATGGCCTACTAGTGATTAGATTATGATCCATATTGTTTATTGGTAGACACCAATGGCTTGTAAAATGTTAGGAGATCCAAAATTTAATTCATAAGTTTAAAAAAATATAATTTTTATATTTTTTTACTATAAAATTTTGTCTTCAATACTATACATCAATGAATTAATTTAGACTCTAATATCATATTAGTTAAATTAATAACTTCACCCTAAAAGTTAAATCATAAATTGAGAAGACAATTTTCATATTATTTAAGAGTCATAAGGCCTATTGACTTTAGTGGTTCTAACCATGGGGTTTGACACCAAATATATGTGTGCATATGTGAGTTTAAAAAATTATATGTATTCAAAAAGAAATCCACCAATTTCCTTTTCTAATCTCCTTGTACTTAATTGTAAATCATTGTAAATTCACCAAGAAATAGAATAGCACTTTTCAACTATTCCTTTTGCCATTCTCTTGTTTTCCGACCACTTTACCTCTTCGGATTTAACCTAATCGTCCAAGATTGTGTGATTTAATCCACTTTTTTAATATTCTTCACGTTTGGGTCATGTGTGACATAGGATGAGTTATTTTATTGAGTCAAACATAACATAATATAACGTGTTTTACCTTCATATAAAAGTAAATATAGCTTAAAGAATTCAAAGAGATTGATTAGATAAAAGATTAAAGTTTACAAACAGATTCTGATTAAAGTTCATCATTTTCTCTGAGAAAATGATGAAGCTAATTATTTATCACTTTCAAACCATAGACTCAACAAAAGGAGTGGATCCAAAAAGAATGTTTCCTCGTGTTCTGCCAGAGAAAGTAGACGTTTATCATTAATATTAGTATGGAAGTCTGAGCTGCACATGGGCTATAGACCAGGGGACCATGGAAGCAGCTGGAGAGTTTTAACAATGATGGAACAGATCCTCCAGTTTGGCAGGGAGATCCTGGTTCTAGAACGCTAAATAATAGCTAAAAGAGATATTAAGGGTTTTTTTTTTTTTCCATGATACCCAATTGTTGTATTAAAAAGTCTACACTTATTGACTAGTCATAAATCAATCTATTTAGACTAATAATTTCACCACACTCCACATCCAATGTCCTAGTGGCCTACTTATGACCACCCATTCTTAACCTCTTTGGCCTTTAGAGCCCCTTATATCACTGCATACACCTAACACGACACACAAAAATTTGTTCATATCAAGGTTTGAACTTGAAATAATAACTAGCTTTAATATTAAGTTGTCATGATTTTTAATTATTATTATTTTTTTATTTATAAATATGTGAGTTTATTCATTGAAGAATAAGAGAATACAAAAACTTAGAGACATATTTCAACATTACAATTCATTTAAGAAAAAATAGAATTTAAAATTCTTCAACTATGATACAATAAAATATACGTGGGAGAGAGTTTAATGTTCTTAAATATAGATATTTTTTCACAAATTATTTTCCTGATTTTAACTAACAAAATTGGTGTATTAACAATCTTATTTTGAAAACGTCTACAATTACGTTCAAATCATATACAATAGAGATATACTAAGAAAACAAGTTTAAGAAGCTTTGCAGCCAAATCTTTTTTCTTAGTTGGTTTAACTATCCATTACATGATTTTTAATTATTATGTTAAAAGAGTTAAACCTATTAACTAGTCATAAATCAATCTATTTGGACCGCAATATTTTCATACAAGACATGTACCTTCTTGGAACTAACCAAAATTTGAGTAAGAGGATGATTTTTTTCACAGCAATTATGTGTACTACCACAAGGGAGAAGTTCAGAAATACTGTAGCAAACAGAAAGAAATCATATCTGGTTACAGCACTAAAACCTTGTTCTCGACATTGCTTCTACAGAGGCAGAAAGCTCCACAGCTTTTGGGTATTGCGGAGTGACTTGCATGGCACAGCAAAGTCTAGTCTTGGGGGAGGCAAATGACCATTCCTGGCGTATCTTTAGACCGATTAGCATTTTCCTAAGTTAGTTGTACACATTACGTTGTGGTAAAGTTAAGAGACAAGCATCCACGTTGGTTTGTTGTCGAAATCTAAGCTTTTACAAACATAAAAGGCCAAAGTGTCTGTTTTTTTTTCTTTCCTTTTCATCTGTTGCCCAAGTCTACACGGAACTTGAATCAAATTTCATGAAGTTCCACAAGTCCAAAGTCCCGACAATGTTGTTTTGGGAGGCAATGAGGACCCATGATTTGATGGGCGTAATGGGCAATAACACGCTTGCACTTTTGAGGAAGTGCGTGACAGCATTGGGGCATTTTCTTGTGGCCATCAATGTTTTTCGTAACCTTGGACCATTAAGCAAAACCAGTGAACAATGATTTCACTAGGTACAGAAGCAAATCTATCGGTATCGTCATCCATTAATGTCACCTTGGTTATCACAAATCAGCTGCAACAAGACAGGTACTCTGTATCTTCACGGCTTTTACAGAGCATTAACAAAATAGGCAGACATATAGGGCTTAGGTTTCATTTTTTCTGCTCTATAGCTGCACATGTATCTTCTCCATAATTTCACGGTGATAAGATAGATGGGTTTCATTAGTTGGGGCTGATGAATGAAAATTTTAAAAATAAAGAATAAATTATTATGTTGTAGATGTAAGATTTAAAAGTAAAGAGTTAAGGGAATTTTGTAATTTAGTAACATCCGAAAGGCTCTACTACATAGAAAGTTAGGATTCTAGTCTCTCTCTTTTTTTCTTAATAAATCTCTTAAATCTTTCAAACTCCATCCTCAATAATAATAATTAAAAAAGAGAGAACTCTTGGTAACTCAATATAACCTAAGAGGATTTTCATTGGGGTTCAGCCCTCTTCCTCCCCCAATAAAATCCTTTAAATTCCTCCAATTCCCTCAAAAAAAAAAGAAATTAAATACAAGGATTTTCGTAAAGTCATAAGTTAATCAAAACTATAAATAAAGATAAAATATGTTAATGAAAATTTCTTTTAAATTATTTATAAGTATGAGATTTTGGGACTTTACACGTTATATATGTTATTTACTAAACAACCATAATGACAAAAAAGAAAAGATTATTAGAAAAAGAGAGACTTTCTTAAATAGTTATATGTATATAAAGTTGGACAAACTTAACTCAATTGGAAGTAGATACTGTTTAGAACCTTTTAACTTTAAATTTATATAAAATTCTTAATAAACCTTGGTAATCTTCTACCAGTCTTGATTATAGAGAAGAGTGGACAAGTAGCTATTGGTGTTCATTTTCATCATAGTATATCGTGTTGAAACACTAACCATTTCTATAATGCTGTTGGTTATGTACTTTATTGTATATTTCATACAGCTTATATGCATCGAATGGCACCAAATATTCCGAGCACAAGCTCCAGGTGCATGGTCCGAAGAATAGACAAATCCTGCAGTCCTTTTTACCTATTGTGAGTAGGTGCGCTATTGTGTGGCTGCGTAGCTCGGAAACACGTTCCCACCAAACTCCTTTTGTTTATTGTATCATCTAATTACTCTCTCTCTCTTTCTCCCTTTGATGATGGAAGTTCCCAATCTTCTACTCACCACGCTCTTTGAATGTTAGCCAGGCTTCTCGTCTCCTGATTCACCGAATCATCAAGGTTGGAACTTTTGGGCAACCCCTTTAAAACCCCGAAGCTTGCTTTCTCTCTTGAAAGCACATCCCCACACGGAGAGCATACAAATGGCATCCAACACAGTATGCGTCATGGACGCCTCCGGCAGCTTTGGCTCCACCCTCGTCGAGCGGCTTCTTGAACGAGGGTATACCGTCCACGCTGCGGTTCAAAACCACGGTAAGTTCAAACACACTTCTTGTGCTTTTCTTGTCCCTTGTCGCTTTTTGCTTACACTGCTAGCTCGGATTCTGCAGATGAACTGCAATTTAATGGGGCTTCTGGCGACAGCGAGAAGCTAAAGATTTTCCGGTCAGATCCGTTCGACTATCAAAGCATAACCCATGCTCTGAAAGGCTGCTCCGGGTTGTTTTACTCGTTTGAGCCGCCGCAAGACCAACCCACCTACGATGTAAGTTCCTTCTTTCTGTAATATCTTTCGCTGTCATCCGATTACGCCATAAACAGTAAAGCAGCTCTGGGTAATTAAGACTCCCGTCGATTCCGATCGACGAAGGACAGTTCCCGAAGTTATAACCTTTCATTGGAGACCTGACGCGTGCACTTCAGATGGGGACTGTGGTTTGACCCTTCGTTTACGTCAAGTAATTATACTCCAGTTGCATGATCAAGTGGTTCTCTTCCTAGCTTTCCAATTTCTTCTTCATCTTCTTTGTTACGCCCTTTCCCAACCCATTAGCCGGCATGACTGTTTGTTGGCGATGAACTTGTACAATCCAAGACCCATCACGTGGTAGCCTGGCCCTACGAGTCAAAGTTATGTTACTGTAGAATGTTGTGGAAAATATTTTCCAGGAAATGAACAGAAAACTTAATCAGATTGAATAGAAAGTCAATCTGCTTTATGGACTTTAGAATTTAATTTTTTTATTTATAAATATGTGAATTTATTCATTTAATATTTTTAATTCAAAATCATTTTTTCTGGGTGTGCAGGAGTTTATGTTGGATGTGGAGATTAGAGCTGCACACAACGTGCTGGAAGCCTGTGCACAAACGGAGACGATTGACAAGGTCGTTTTCACGTCCTCCGTCACCGCTGTTGTCTGGAGAGACGATCGGAAGTCGATGGCATCGGACTTGGATGAGAGACACTGGAGTGATGTAAATTTTTGCCGTAAATTTAAGGTATAAAATCCAAATTTATATGCTGAGAACAATATGTATTTGGGAACTTTGATTTTTCCATAAAATACACCTTCTACATCTTCAAAATATACTGATTTTGACATGGATTGGACAGTTGTGGCATGCTTTATCAAAAACACTAGCGGAAAAGGCAGCTTGGGCCATGGCTATGGACAGGAGCGTCAACATGGTCTCCATCAATGGAGGGTTGTTGATGAGTCCTGATCTGTCGATCAGTCACCCCTATCTGAAAGGGGCGGCGGAGATGTACGAAGATGGGGTTCTCGTGACCGTCGATCTGAAGTTTTTGGTGGATGCCCACATCTGTGTCTTCGAAGATATCTCAGCCTACGGGCGATACTTGAGCTTCAACCATGTCATCAACCGCCATGAAGATGCTATGAAGCTTGCCCAGATGTTAACTCCTTCTGCTCCGACGCCTCCTCAAAGGTATACAATTTCTTCAATATACATAACCCATCATTATTCTATATTATGTTAAAATATTTGTTAAATGTAATATCTGTTCTCGACAGCTCTAACCAGGAGATGAGGATGATCCCGCAGAAGATAAGCAGCAAGAAGTTGAACCAATTGATGGTGAATTTTGACAGTGAAACTCAGGTGGCTGATGGATCAGCGGCCTGAGATGATGCTGCTCAGGACAAGTCCTTATTATGCTACTTTTCTGAACCAAATTGAAGCAAAGATTTGATACAATTCGGGTTGATGTGTAGATGGTTCCTTTCTTTAAGAAAAAAAAAAAGTGGGGCTACGATTCCTCTATGTAGTTAGTCTCAGTGATAATAAGAAGATGAGTGTTTTGGCATGTATGATTCTGGATATGAACACGTAACTTGGTATGTATGATCCAAAAGTAAAGAAATACAGGCACGGAACCCATGGTTGTAAAAGAGTACACCTCAACCTAATTATGGCTGGGACCAAAAAGGTCTCAAATAAGCCACATGTTTATTGACAGTTATTAATAATGTGTAAATGAAAATAATAAAAGAAGAAAGAAAAAGATAGATTTTGAATCTAAATTTATTGATATAACAATCATCCCCAATATATTTATAGAAGAAAATACAGTTGTGACTTGTATCATGATCACTTATTATAATCTTAATTCGTTAGGTTTAGAAAAACATGAAATATTATTTTCAGTCTTATGTATTTTATGAAGAATTTCAAGGAAAGAAAGCTACCTGATTGTGAATGATTTTTTGTTAAAAAAAAAAAGAAAAAGAAAAGAAAAGAACAGAACAGAAAAACACATACGATGAGATAATTTGGTCATTATTAGCAAGATTGAATAAACAATTGATATTCCTAAAATAAATAAATAAATCATAACTTACGTATTTGAGAATTAGTTACAATTATTTGGTTGAAGCAAAGTTCTTCGTGATTAGTTTACTTTCACTCCACCCATGGGGGCAGCTTAGGTTTCTTCCACTTAGACACGTCAAGTTCCGTACAAACAATTCATCATAGGTTGATTCGTTATCTTCAAAGGTTTAATAAACTGTTTGGCCAGCTTGTGGTGGTTAACTTCAAGGAATTGTACTATAGCAGGCTAAGTCATTGAAATTGATTGCTTAACGGAAGTAGATGAACGCCTTGTCCAGAAATTTTAAATCCATTGATTGCTTCTTGAATACTCTTTCCATTGTTGTTTTCAGCGAGGAGTTCAGTAACTAATACACTTGGCAAGTATCAACCAAGTAAAGTAAGAACTAATATGATAAACAACGTAAGCCAACCAATAGCTTTTGGGCATAGCCATTAACAAAGATAACCTTAAAACAACAAGCTAAATCCATCATTTGAGAAACTCAATGTTTCTCGAATCGTTTATTTTCTTATGAAAATGTGAAACCATGAAGGATGGTTGTTTATGTGTTAACATTGATCCAATTCATATTGCTGAAAACCTTCCTGGTTTTAGCTTGAAGGGTCATCAAGTTTCTTTCCATCCATCTAGTCTTAGATCCCATCAATAATGGTGAGTCTACAAACCATGCGCACCAAATCTTTGCATGTAAAATCTTGATTAGTTTAGTCAGTTATCTTTTTTAATTTTTAGACACACGACATGATCTATATCAAATGCATCAACAAAATGGACAAGAGGAAAGGGTAAAATCAAGTTATGGTTGGTTATCAAATCATGATGAAAGATAAGACTCATTATTTGGTAACAAAAAATGAAATATAAGACTTAAATAGTAATGACTTCAAGCTCTTAAATCCTTGGTTTTGTTAAAATGCGTGCATTCCTAAAAAAACTTTTGGATTCAATTGCTCATTTTAAAAAAGAGTTTAGCCTCTTTGTGGGGGAGATATTGAGGATGTTGTGTTAGAATTCTTTTTCTTCAAAAAAAACTATTGAAAGTTGTAAATTTTACCTTGCTATCTGTAGTTTGGAAGGTCTCCAATCCATGTTTCAACAAAGATTTCAAAGTAATTGCATTATAATAGATTTCACAAAGTAACACTCAAGGTGAAAGCTAAAACAAAAAGTCTCATCCACCTAAGCTAGTAATTTATAACCACATTGCTTTTATTAATGATGTGGGCATGTCCATTGTTTTATCCGAGGCCTAAGCTAATAAAAAGGCCCAAGTCTATCATTGGGTCCAAGCCTAAATAAGAGAAACTTGACAAGTGTTGGTAGTATTCATAGCTCACCTCCCAACTATTTGGTAGCCATAATTATGTCTATCTTAATGTTTTGTAAGTTCCCAACTGTTTTGCAGGCCACATTTATAATTGTTTATTACTTTAGATATCTATAAATAGTGGCTATGAGCACATTTATAATCAGAACCTTTGCTAGATGAATGAAAGTTTTTGTCCAAATTAGTCTTGTCTTCTTTATTTGAAACTCAAGTCTTTATTTCATGCACCTTTAAATTGCAACCTTTACATTCAGTAACTTATTTTCCATGTCTGTTACATTTCCTATACTTTAAATTTTTGAAATTTCCTTTCTTATCTTGTTCTAGTCTCTTATAAACCCTAGCTCACTCTATTGTCCATCACAAATTGCATCAATTAAAAGACAAGATATTTGAAAATATTATCCTTTTTTTTTCAATGAACTCCTACACCAGTTTCATAGGATTGAAAGGGAAAATGTATTACCATTAAAATTGATCTTATGAAAGCTTATAATATGATAAAATGGAAAGCATCTTAGGAGTTCTTAAAGTTATGAATACTCATACTAGTTGATTGATTTGGTTAACTAGATTTCAGTTAAACTTAATGGCAAACAAGTATGACACCTTGAAGGAATGAACGGATTAAGACAATATGATCTTTATCCCACATTTATTTGTTCTTATCATAGAGATACTTAATAGGATTATCATTACAAAGACCTCTACTTCTACTTTTAAGTTTCACTAGCTTTGCAAAGCTAAAAAAATAACTCATATTTGCTTTGTAGACGATTTATTTTCATTTGCTCATGGTGATGTAACTTTAATGCTTTAGATGAGGTCACTAGCCTCATAGGGTTACATTTCAACCCAAACAAATGCTAAATATATTTCTTAGGATTATCATAGTAGAAACAACTTCTTATATTGGATCACTTCCCTTTCCAAGTGGATTCTTTTCCTATCAGGTATCTTGTGTTCCTCTTGTTGCAATGACTTATTCAAGCTGATTGTAAAACTTTGATAGATAAAATCTTAGGTCAAATAGAAAAATGGAGAATAAAGCATTTAAGTTATAGTGGACAAAATTAGTTTTCATTTCCAAATATGCCTTCTAAATGCAAATGTTTATACTACCAAAACAAATGATTTATAAGACTAAGAAAAAAGACCAAGTGTCTTTTTGGCAAGTAATTTTGGGGCACATAGGTCTTACAAAGTTGTTTAGCATATAGTTTACTCACCTAAGAAAGAAAAGGCATTAGGGTTATTTGACCTTAAATTATAAAACAAGGTTTTGTTAAGTCGCATATTTTGAATCTTAGTAATATCCAACTTCCTTTCTTTGAAGCAAATGAATACATAATATAAAATGTAAGAGAGCTATGTTGATGCAACTAGACATCAAAGATATATGGAAAGAAGTTGAAGAAGATTGTTTAAGCTAAGACTTACTCTAACTTTAGCTATTTCTTGGTCATCTTATTGTTGCAAAGAGGCATACATTAAGTCACAATAGGTTGATGATGTGATAAGTTGACATAATCTATTTTTGGAGTAATATTCTTTTTTATGAATGCACCCAGAGATGACTTTCACTATCCCATAGGAAGATTGAATGTTGAACTACAAAAAATGATTAAAGAAATAAAACAAAAAAATCTAGCTACTATACTTCTCAAACTACCATTTTTAACTTGTATTTACTACACATAGATTTAGCAAGATTACATGTGATTTTAGAACAAAGCTATTGGTACATTGATTTTGTGGGTAAAAGTAAAGAAAATTATATGAGAGAGAGCATATTGATTTATAAATATTAAAAATCTCATGCTAATGTTGGAGGCTCCATACTTCAATCTTTTCACACTCAAAGTTAAGTTTGCAAATGATGAGAATGAATTTGTATCTTGAAACAAAAAGTACATTCCCAACAAAAATGATTCTCCTTAGTAATTTGGACAAACTGAGCAAAAGGAGCAAGAAACCAAAGGCTTCACAACTTGGACATGTTTTTTCTTTTTTTTGAACTTTAAATTTTTTGTTTATGATCACTCACTCATCTAAATTTAGGCATGTGAGATATCAAACTCCAAATCTTATGGTCAAGATCCCCATCCACTAAGCTAAGTGATGATAAAGAGCGTTATAAAAATATAGAGCCACAAAGGACAAGAAAACTCAGAACAGCCACTTAGATGGACCCTTAAGTAGCTATGACCACATACTTTGGTTGTGTATATGATCCAAAAGTTAAAGGTCCGGGCAGGGAATCCATGGTTGCAAAAGTGTACACCTCAACCTCGTTAGAGGTCGTTCAAGCTCAAAAGCGAGATGGATTAGTTGTCCTTGTCAATTTATTTATCCGATGAGTGTCGGTGGCTTCTGTAATCTTAATCTCTCTTTCAGCCTGGGGAGGAGAACGAGATGTAACCAGCAAGTGCATAGGTTTCCATAATTAAATTTTTTGTCTTTGTAGTACTGCATTCCTTTTTATCAAGGTTTATTTTCTCTCTTCTTTTATCACAGGTTCTCTTTTGAAATAATCAAAGCGTATTAGACAAACCATAGTAATTCCATTAAGATACAAACAAGGTATTGGATGAATTTGTTAGTCTGTAAATCTGCTGAAAGGAACCTAGAAAGCACACTATTCATTTGATTCAGCCTGAATTTGCTTGCACAATTTAACCTTTGCAATAATATAAATTTTCTTAGAGGATTTTCCCTTTTCTTTTGGTTGATTCACTTTTCTCTTGCATGCACGTCTTGCCATGGCTTTCCCGCGCGTGCGCATGTCCTGCCTATCCTCAGTTAGGCACTTCCTATCATCTCAAGGCATGTCCCACGCACTGCAAACCTAACCTCGGGTACGTACAACTTAACCTCAGCTAAGGCATGCAGTACACCTGTGTGACCTTGCCATGGCCACCTCGGCCGAAGAAAAAATGCTTGCAATCGTTGTTCCCTGTCACTCAAAAGATGAATATGATATTAGAATGTGTTAAAGGTTGGTCTTTGCCCACATTGAAAGTGTGGTAATAAGCTTTAAACTTATAAATAATGAAATCTCTTTGTTTAATACTTTAAGATTTTAAAATAAACATTCACACTCTAATACATGATTTCGTAGATAAACCATATTTTATCTACAGAGTTACATTTCCTTAGCAACACTCTTCCTCAGGCTGTGTCAGTGTCTTCCTCAGCCGGGAGAAGGTCCTAAATCAGGAAAAACCAAATGGATGGATATCCAGGCTGATGAGAGTTCCATGCGAAGGTTTTTAATTGGGTAATGTGTTAACCAGGCACATAAAACAGAGAAAATGAAGCCTATATACTGTTGGAAGCAATCTTCTCAATCATAAAACACGGGCACCTTCTGTTACGTGCTTTTGGGAGTGCTTGCACGTAACACCTTCCCGTGGCGCCGGCTTCTTTTCCTCAGAACTTAAACGCAGTATGCGTCATGGACTCCTCTGGCCGCCTTGGCTCCACCCTGGTCGAGCGGCTTCTTCAACGAGGCTACACCGTCCACGCTGCGGTTCAACACCTCGGTAAGCTCAAATACCATTCTTTTGCTACTTCTTGTTCCTTCTTGCTTTATGCTTACACTGCTTGTTTCGGATTTGCAGGTGAACTGCAATTTAATGGGCCTTCTTGTGATAGAGAAAAGCTAAAGATTTTCCGATCAGATCCGCTTGATTACCAGAGCTTAATTCATGCTCTGAAAGGCTGCTCCGGATTGTTTTACTCGTTCGAGCAACCGAAGTACCAACCCACCTATGATGTAAGTTCCTTCTCTTCATCAGTTAGTTCCTCTGTGATATCTTTCGCTGTCTTCAACAGCAGTAGGTAATTAAGACTCACGTCCGATGACGAAGGACAGTTGTCGAAGATTTGACCTTCCACTGGGGATCCATGGCATGCACTTCAAATGGTTACTGTCATTAGACCCTTCGTTTACGTCAAGTAATTCTAGTGCAGTTGCATGATCAGGGCCTGAAATTTCCAGCTTGTTCTCCTCCATGCTTTGCCTGTGCACTTTGAACTCGTCTTCATCTTCTTTGTTACGCCCTTCTCTTTCTCCAAAGCAAAACTTTGAATTTTCTCCAACTCATTAACCTGCATGACCTTTTGATGGCGATGAACATGTACAATCCAACACCCACCACGTGGTAACCTATCACACGTGTTAAAGTCATAAGTTAAAAAGTAATTTACAAGAAGAAAAAGTTCTATCACTTAGTGTTCTAAGATTTTATACTAGATATAGACTCTTTTTACTGAAAATGGAATATGATATTAGAGTCTAAAATTATTTTTTTAGTATCTCTATAAATATAGATAAGTGCAAATGCTTTATGATGGGTATGTTAAATAAACAATATAGAATTCTCTAAAGATTATTAAAAAATTTATTACAAATTTAAATTCAATCTTTTATACCTTCGACTTGTAGATAGAGATTCTTGTGAGAATTAGGTCTCATATAATAAATATAAAAATTTTAAATATAATTTTTAAAAGAGTTTTTTTTCATTTAATACTTCAAAATTTTAATATTAAATTTTAAGTTAGATAAAGTGCCTCTTTATATAAAAACTACCAGTATAAGTCGAGGTTATGGTAAATAAAGAGTGATGGGAAAATATTTACCAGACAGTAAAGAGAATACTTGATCAGATTGAATAAAAAGTGAATTCTCTCGGTTAGATTTCAGAATTCAAAGCCATCTTTTTCTGGGTGCAGGAGTTTATGTTGGATGTGGAGATCTTAAGCTGCACACAACGTGCTGGAAGCCTGTGCTCAAACAGAGACGATTGACAAGGTCGTCTTCACATCCTCCGTGACCGCCGTTGTCTGGAGAGACGATCGGAAGTCGACAGGATCGAACAAGGATGAGAGACACTGGAGTGACGCCAATTTTTGTCGTAAATTTAAGGTATAAAATCCAAAGTTAACGATTTTAACATGGATTCAACTTTTTTTTTTTTTTTTTTGGGTGGAAATGTACTTTAATTTTTATGGATTCCACTTTCTATCTTTAAATATACTGAGTTTGACATGGATTGGACTGTTGTGGCATGCTTTATCAAAAATGTTAAAAGAAAAGGCAGCTTGGGCCCTGGCTATGGACAGGAGCGTCAACATGGTCTCCATCAATGCAGGTCTGTTATGGGTGCCCAGGGCATGGCCTTACTATGCCACTTTTCTCAACCAAATTGAAACGAAGATTTGATACAATTTGCGTTGATTTGTAGATGGTTCCTTTCTTTCACAAAAAAAGGTGGGGTTATGATTTCTCTATGTAGTTATTCTCAATGATGATAATAAGATAAGTGTTTTTGCGTATGTGATTCTAGCTATAAACATGTAATTTTTCCTCCATGTAGTTGTTTTGAGTAATAATGACAAGATGAGTGTTTTCGCCTATGTGATTCTAAGTATAAACCCGTACTAACTTTAGTAGATATACTTTACCTTTGTGGTATTCCACCCGTTGCCCGATCGTGGTCCAAAAATGAAATTCTTAAAGATGGTTCGTTGTATTCACCGACTTTATCATGGTATATTTATGATCCAAAAGCTAAGAGGTCCAAACACAGAATCCATGGTTGCAAAAGGGTACACCTCAACCTAATCAGAGGTAGTTCAAGATCATGAGCGAGATCAATTAGTTGTTTTTTATTTTTCATTTTTTTTATAATGGGTTAATTGTTGCTATTAGTATGCAAATGGATAATAATAAAAAAAGAAAAAGAAAAAGATATATATTGAATACATTGATAACAATTATCCTTTTTTATTTTTTAGAGAAAAATATAACTATGACTTATATCCCTTTTTATTAATAGATCTACTTAAGATACTAGATAGAAGACCATTAATTTTTTATATTTTAATAATTTATGCAAGTGTCAAACTTAGGACTAAGAGGTTCGAGGTAGCACTTGCTCATAAGTGACCATTGATTACAATCTTAGTACATTAGACCTTAAAAAAAGAAATATATTTTCAATTTTTCTATGTTTTATGAAGAATTTCAAGAAAAGAAACTCACATAATTGTATGTTGATATAAGTCACTCATTATTAACATTGTTGGATCTTATATTAATATATTCCTACAAACATGATTAGTAAAAATTTTAAATTCATAAAAAAATAAAAATCATAACTTACCTATTTGACCATTCGTTACAATTATTTGGTAGATGATTAGTTTACTTTCACCCCATCCAGGGGGACAACCTTGGTTTCTTTCCACTTAGACACCTAAAGCTCCGTACAAACAATTCATTATAGTTTGATTCGTTATCTTCAAGGGTTTACTAATTGTTTGACCAGCTTGTGGTGCCCAACTTCTAGGAATTGTACAAGAGCTGACTAAATTATTGAAACTGGTTGCTCAACGGAAGTTGAAGAACACCTTGTATGGAAATTTTAAATCCATTAATTGCTTCTTGAATCCTCCCTTTATTGCTGTTTTTCAGCTATAGGAGTTCAATAACTACTAAATTTGGCAAGTATCAATAAAGTAAAATAAATCAAACTTGCATCCGTCTTGTTGTAGATTATATGATTAATGATCATTCTGCAAACTTGATTTTTTCAATTAATAATTTTTCTTAGCTTCTAGACATATTATATGGTCCATATCAAATGCATTCTAGAAATGCACAAGAAAAAAGGGTTAAAAAAAAGGTGATGGGTTGCCAAACCACGACTAAATATTAGACCCAATACTTGGTAATTATCTTTCTTAGCTTTTAGATATATCATATAGTCCATATCAAATGCATTCTAGGAATGGACAAGAAAAAAAGGGTTAAAAAAAGGGTGATGGGTTACCAAATCACAACTAAATATAAGACCCAATACTTGGTAATAAAAAAGTGGGCATTTGATAAAATGGGTGCAATTCCAACAAGAACATAGTGACCCAAATCTTCTCCTCTTGTCCCCAACAAAACGTTCAATGTCTTAAGTCGACAAAACATGGTTGATTTGGAGTAAAGATGTTTATCTACCTAGTAAAGAATAACAAAAATGATGACAAAGTATGACAAAACAAATGATGGATAAAACTAAAACAATGACAAATCCCAGAAATTCCATACCTATAGTTATTGTCTTGACATACTTATTTTGTTAAACATGGTTATATTTAATTAATCTCCTTGAAACAATCAATTTGTTGTCTCCCTGCTTTCCTTTTCAGTTCCCACCCAAAGGAAAGCCTGAAGAATCTCCCTGGTCCAGCCCCGGCCGGCACAGGCTTGAGAGCCCACGTACCTGGCAGTGCAGTGGCCATAGCTTTTAAAATTCTTTGTTTGGACAAAAAGAGCAACAGAACAAGGACTTCGCAAATCGGACAAGCTTGTTTAGAATCCCCAAGTCAACAGTGCTCTAAAAATATAGGCCACAGAAGGTAGAAGAACTCAGAACAGTAAATTAAATGGACCCTCAAGTGCGCACGCAACCTATCTGAACTTCATCCATGATCGTCGTTGAGGTGTCAAGTTTCCTGAAATCTTTCTTCCTCCTTTTGGGGGAATCTTTATTTTCCTCAGTTTTCACTCCTTCAGCCAAATCTAGCACTAAATCTTGTATCCTTCTTACCTGTTTGTTAAGCCCACCAGCCCTGTTTTCACTAATACATTCCTAAATTGTTTCCATTACTGGTGCGTGGTTTTCTCCTGATGTCCTGATGCTATAGATCTAATCACTTCCAGTTTGGTAACCGGCTTTATGGTTGTTGTTTGAAAGAGTTCTTTCACCTTTTTTCTTTTTCTCTGCACCAAATCCTACAACCCAGAAAGTGTCTGTGCCATTTAGTGTTAGATGTGCTAAATGTTGAAGACCCATTTCTTGAATCATTGAAATTCAAGGACTTTGCTGTTGATTCTTGGCAAATTTTGGCAATTCGCTTTGTGGGTTGCCATCTATCTATCTCTATGTGCCATTTCTGAATCGAATTTGCACTTTAGGGTTTCGGAAAGAAGAGAAATCTGTAAATGGATTTCTCCGGGGGCAACGTGGTACAAGTAATCACCGGAAGTGGCCCGGAAAGCTGGTCCGGCGGCGACCAAGGTATGTGGGCCACGGAGGATGACTACCGAGCGTGGAGCAACAACGGCAACGGAGACGAGACCCCGTCGACGAACTCGAACTACGACCAGAGGCAGTCCCAGTCCCGCTCCGGAAGCGAACCACCCAGCAAGAAGTCTCGGAATTCCCAGGACGTGACGTCGTCGAATCGGTCGAAAGCCATCGGGAAAATGTTCTTCAAGACCAAGCTCTGTTGCAAGTTTCGCGCAGGGACGTGTCCGTACATAACAAACTGTAACTTCGCTCACAGCATTGAGGAGCTACGCCGACCACCGCCGAACTGGCAGGAGATCGTGGCGGCTCACGAGGAGGAGAGGGCGGTGCTGGAGCCGAGGGAGGAGTATCAGATTCCGTCGTTGAGTTCTTCGGGTTATGTGGCTGACACCCCGAGGTCTTATAAGGGAAGGCATTGCAAGAAGTTCTACACGGAGGAGGGGTGTCCCTATGGGGACAATTGCACCTTTCTTCACGACGAGCAGTCTAAGAATAGGGAGAGTGTGGCGATCAGCTTGGGCCCTGGGGGTTACGGTGGCGGTGGTGGTGCTGGTGGTGGTGGAGCCGGTGGCGGTGCAGCGGGCAGTGTGGGCGGGGGACCAAACGCTAAGCCGTCAAATTGGAAAACCAGGATTTGCAACAAGTGGGAGTTGACGGGGTATTGCCCTTTCGGGAGCAAATGCCATTTTGCTCATGGAGCGGCAGGTATCAGTGGTTTTTCTCTTCAAGATTTTGCTTATGGTTTGCTGTTTGATAGCTTTAGCACTTCTGTTCTCGTTATTGAGTGATGTAGAAAGAATGTAGTTAGAAGTGCTGGCTTCATCTTAAGAAAGAAAAAGAAATTTAGTTGTTCCATCTCGAAAGATTGATGATAGGGTCTGTTTTACTCTTATGGACGTCCAGATATTGCAGTTTCCAATTGATAATAGTTGTCTTGACTGGAAAATGCTTCAAATGTTCGAAACTTTTATCCAAACTTTTGTTTCTTGAGGTTGACTGGAGTTTTGTGCTTGTAGTTTCACAATTGTTTGAGCACAACCTTTTAACTTCTTTTGATTTACTCTGAGGAACTTGAATGGCAAATTGGACGTCATTATTCCGATTGAATATCTGTCAGATTTTGCTACATGGTTCATATCTGTGCATTTCTTAGACTTGTTGTAAAGCACGGTTGTTTGCAGAAGCATCAGTGTATCTTTGTCTTCTGTGATGGGGTCTTGGCAGGCCCACAATCCTGTATCAAGGCAGGAGTTCATCATTTTTGTGTCCACAGATCTGTAGTGATACACAACATCTGTCTTTAATGGATCCGCATTAAACTTCATTTCTCACGCACACACTTTTGAGGGTTCTGAATGCTATACAGATAAAACACCTATCCCTGAACCCACCTTTTCCCACCTGTATAGCCATCTAGGTTAAGGTCTAGAGGATGTTTAACGGTGTAATATGTGATAGACATGCAATATAACCTCCTAGGTGGTAAATTTACAGGTAATGTTGAACTCTTCTCTACAGTTATCATGCAAGTTAATAGCTAATTGTGTCTTGAAGTTGTGATTTTCTAATGATTTTTATAATAAATTGAATGCACTTACTGATAATATTTCTTTTCTTTTTTCTCATAGATTCTCCCTCCTTCCTGAAAAGTGATTAAAAAACGAAGACAAAATAACTTTAAAAAGGGAGGGAAATTTCTTTGATGCATTTCAAATCAGTTCTCTGGGAGTCAATAACATTTATAGTAGTAGCCAAAGTTGCAGTTTGGCTACGATAGTTGAATGATTAGTGGCTCCCATTTTGGATGTTGGAGTTAGACAATGATTAGTTAGCTCGTCAGAAATCTAAGATTTCATGTTCTGAGTTGAGTCAATACCAAATGGAAACATTTAGTTAGAAAGAAGATTGTGCATTAGCTTTAGATGTGTTGTAGATGTTTTGGCCTATCAATTGTTAATCCTTTGGTGGTTAGGAGGATTAGGCCCGTACAGCATATCTAAATGTTTTCTCTCCTTTTTTTGTCTTCCTTGTTTCTTCTCCCTCCTTTTTGAGATGTGAAAAATATTGATGAAGGATGGTTAGATGAAATGGATTTGTTAAGTCAAACATGTGTTGAGTCTTAGCTAGTGCAATTTTGCAGTTTTTAGGAAGTTCCTCCTAAGTTGTCTTTTCTTTCATTTCATTGTGTAAACAGATCAACGAATCGATTGCTCTACACAAGCCTCTTTATTGACTCCAATAGAAACATGACAGACATTAGTCAGCATGGTTGTTAGGTCTGTATGTTATAGTGCGCAAGTGACTTGCATGGCCCTTTTTGTTTACAAGTAAGAAATTGCTCTCATATTGGCACCTGTCAACCCTTTGACTTGGATTGTCATGTGACGGAAGAGTAATATATCTAATTTGGTGCCCGAGATAATTATTTGTTAAATCGTTTTAAAAAAAAAGGATAAAAAGAAGAAGATGAAGAGATAGTTATTTGTTCAACTGCAAGTTAGTGGGAGAATTTGGCTTGATTGCATAATTGAAGGGGACTAAAGAAGAAAGCATAAGACTCAGTACTCATTTTAACTTTGTGCATTATGATGGGATTTCTTCCATTTTTAATCCTGGCTTGATTTTGGAAATATATGTTACTGACCACAGAATTACACCGATATGGTGGTGGGCTTGTGGAGGGGGATATGAAAGATTCTTCTGCTGCTCCTCCTGACTCAAAGCTGGGAGGAGTACCTTCAAAAAGTCCGGCAGATACTCTGTTACCACCAGTCACTACAGTTCCTCATTCTGATGTTTATCACATTGGAGTTCCATCGCAACGGTCATCTATTGTAATTCAGAGGTCAGGGCAGAGAACTCATCAGAAATGGAAGGGTCCAGACAAAATCAGTAGGATTTATGGTGACTGGATTGATGACATTGAATAGATATTGGAATCCCTTCCTGAAAATCTTGAACATGGACAGTAAGCAATCAATCTTGAGTGTGGAAAACTCTATTTCTTAGTGAGGACATGATGACATGACGGGAGCATGTAGCTTCAGCTCTTTGGTTGAAGAGGTTGTGTATGGTTGCTTCAAATTTAAGTTGGAGCCTTGTAGTTGGGAGTCTCAGCCCCATCATTTCATTTTTCAGGTTAGAAATTTGAAGCCTGTGCACTTTGTTGTCCTTTTCTTTTTTTCTTTTTCTTTTTCTGGGGTTTTGCTACGTTACATAATTTCTATATGACCCCTCTCACCGGAAGTGATGACTGATCTCTGTACCACGTTGTTACATTTACTAGTTAAGTTCATAGCTTTGTTTATATCCTGTCTTTTTGTTTTGCTGTTATTCACTCTCTCTCATGGGCTGATTTTGGTGGGAGAATTTATGTTGCTATAATTAGGGAAAGTGGAGTCTTTCACCTGAATAGAGCAATCATTTTCCATCACTTGGACATCTTTGTACGACTTAGTTACTTATAAATGCATTTGTGCCCAAGATGGAGAGAGTCTTTTCTACACGTCCGTGCATTGCCTTTCTTCCCCTTTAAAGAAACGATTATCATGAGTTTGGTTTCTTTATAAGCTTCTCAAGAATCAGCCTACTAACAGAATGTGATGTGAGTATTAAGAATATTCTATGAGCAGCATAAGATGGGTATGAAAATTGAATAGAGTACTTGCTCTGTCTCTGTAAATAACTGGTGGGAAAGCCCTTGCATGTAAGGGTTGCTCATCGTGGTGTTTTCTAAGGAAATAGCAGCTATTAATGTCAAGTACATTGTACTGGAAACAGTTTATTTTCTTAATCATACTTCTTCCTTTAAAGCAAACGAGGTACATAGAAAATGGTAAACTCAATGCTTTACCAAATGGAGTTGTTACATGGTTTTGTGACCTGGAGAGAAGTTCACTAACAAGTGATAAGATGGTTGCTGAATTTGCTTTAGGAGTATCAGGAGATAATGGTAAAACGAAGTTACTTTAGGAGTATCAGGAGATAATGGTAAAACGAAGTTATTCTTTCCATGGCTGCGGCCTTCTAATTGCTCTGTAGTAGTAAAGGCCCTCAAGGCCCTTGTATTTCTGGAGAAGCTGATGCGTAGAATATTCAGGATGCTACTTTGGATGGACCAACTAATTACAGGATGTTTCTACAAACATTTTCCACCACCCAATTAGTTGTTTGTAAATCTCTTTTGGCTTGTTCTGAATTGTATCGACAGTTTAGCCGCTGTATTGTTCATCAGCTGCAGTTGCTATTGTAGTTGTTTTCAGTTGCTTATTTGCTGGATTGTATGTTGTGGTTTTTGAATGAAAGAAAAAGAAGAATGCACTTCACCCATTTGTTCTAATTCGGTTGACATCATCCTCCTAAGCTCGGAGCAGAAGTTGAGAGCTTCTGAAGCCTGATCTATGGCATGTATTACGTTTTATTTCGTCAAAATTGATGGATCTCGTTGTAATTTTTGATACTTACATTCACAATTCAGACCACGAAAAGGCTGATAGGAACATATTCAAACTCGGAATCAAGAATCGAGGAGAACATATTAAGATTAGCCTCTTCTGAAACCTCTTCGCAACTTCAAAAAAGAACCCATATAGGACAATTAAATCACTGCCCGCTCGACACAGACATCAACCTGGAAAAGCACCAAATTATTGATTCTGGGTCTTGAATGACAGGACCAAAAGCAGAGGCTAAACGCCACTTTCAATCAAGAAGAGAGAGTGAATGAAACTTAAACAGTGGTTTGGGCTTTCACCAATTATGCTTAGTTCTGCACCTTATTAAATAGGATTATTCAGCTGATTACCTTGCTAATCACTTTCTTTAACCTTTAGAAAGTCCCTGGAAACTCCCTGATGCGTCACCACCATACCCAAGACAGAAGTGGACAAAGGAAAAAAAAAAAAAAAAAGGAACTTATATGGCTTAATTTATGTCACTAATTAAAAGTAAAGGGTCTATATTGAAGTAATTGTAAGATATTTCGGTCTTAATCTGGTACTGGTATCTTACTAAATAAGCAACTTACATAAAATAACTACAGAGAATTTCACTTCAAACTAGTTACACATACTTGGAAAGAAAGGAAACAGGGAACATAATCATAAACCTACTTCAGGGATCTAATTTCTTGAATGACTTAATCAATTGCTCGCCTCCTCGTTTGCAAGCATCCTACCATAAAGGTGGGCCAAGCAAATTCCTCTACTTCTACAAAAGTCCCAAAAACATATCGATCCTTCCAACTGGCAACAAGGATCCAAACTATGTTAAGCACAAGAAACAAACAGAAAGACACAAGATACCATAACCAGTAACTTTGAAGCGGAGCTATGATGGATACAGACGTGCCATAGGACAGAAAGAGGAGAACAACGGATACGATGAGCATGACTGAAGTAAAACCATAAGGAATGACCAAGATTATTAGTAGTAGCGAGATGTAAAAAGTTAGAGAGTTAAAAGCTAAGAGCAGATGGAAAAGCTTCCCGGCCATGGTTACTGTCCCGGCAAAGTGTGGGGCTTGACTGGCTCCATTCCTATTGCTGATAGCAGCTGTGTTATCTTGCCAAAATCCTCCGGGGGGACTGAGTACTCCTTGGTAGGTGACTGTTACAAGCAGTACAGCAACCACCAGCAGCATATTGCGCATCTCAATTGGAATTTCCATTTTCTGACGGAAGAACCATACGAATAACCTCTCATTGAATGGGATAGAAGAGATCAAGTAACGTGCAGGAAAAGGAGGTCTATGACTTGAAGCCCCGGCACGGAGTAGCATTCTCCTGATTTCACTAGGCAGTTGTGTATTTTTGGCCATGATATCCAAGGGTGTAGAACCTGCTGAGTTCTCTATATTCACTTTGACTTTACAATCCAATAAGCAGCGCATGACCTATAAACTAATAGATTGTTAAGAAATATTAGGATACTTTTAGGATAGAAAGTCTTAATCCTAACTTAAAAACCAATTTAAGAATTGAAGAAAACTTCTTTAATTTAAAGAATTCTTCAAGTGCATGTCTTGGCAATATGAGACAATTCATACTATTTATATACTTCCTTACCATGATGGATGAATATTTGCCATCAATGGTGTCAAGAAAAACTTGATGTCTAAACTCTAATACCTTGTTAAGAAATATTGAGATATTTTTAAAATTGAAGACCTTAAGTCTAATTCAAAAGTTAATTTAAAGGTTAGAAATTTTTTTAATTAGATATGTGTGACAATTCACATTATTAAAATAGATATATAGTTATCGATTCCTTCACTTCAAAATTCTATCCAAGTCTTCGTCCTAGACCCCCAAAAAGGAGCTAAGTGCTAAAAAAGTAGACAAGAACTTGCCTGGGGTTCATTTTTGGACAATGCAATGTGCAACAGAGTGTTGCCATCCACATCCTTCCAATTCAACAACCTATGTTGCCATAGTGCCGCATTTCTAAACCAAGCCCGCCGAAGCCATCCGACTAGCAGCAGACAAGCATCAAACTCGTCGTTTTTGAGTGCAACATGCATAGCAGTCTCGCTTCGACTTGTCACTTCTTCAATTAACTTGGGGAAGACTCTTAGAAATCTAGTCAACAACCTGAGGTTTCCCATTTGAGCTGCATAATGGAGAGGATTCATACAGCCCCTTCCTTGTGCCAGACAACGGTCCTTATGAACATCAAGAAGCTCGAGCACCAAATCAGTTTGGTCGTTAAACATGGCAAGAAGTAATGGGGTGAAGCCATTTGGATTTAGCTTTTTGGCAAACGACGGCTTTAGCATCATAATCTCCATGGCAAATTGGGTTTGTCCTGCAGCAGCAGCTACGTGTAGGGGGGTCTCAACAAACGGAATCTCATCGATTTTGTCTAGAACTTTTGGATCCATTGCAATGGATGAGTACAAGGCATCTATGTTTCCTTGCTCAGCAGCATTCCTCATATCCTGATCCATTTCGAGCAGTATGATAGTTGTTTTTCTAAAGAATCCCTCTAATCTGGGTTTGGGAGAAGCTGACTACGGTCATCGACGGTAGTCAAGTAATTTTCAGGCCACTAACAAAAGATAATGATTCAACTACCTCCTCTGAAGGTTGGGGTCCTCCGAAGTTGCAGTTTCTTTTCGTTGGTCTGAATTTTCTACGGGATAGTTGTCACCAACTCTTGACGCAATTTACTTGCTTTAAGGTCCTGTCATTGTTGAAATACAAGCAGCTGTCGTGGGCCTTTACGTGTTCTTTCTTATTTAGGCCTTGTTATGTTGGGTTTAGTTGTAAATGTTCTAGGCCCGGCCGGCCCGGTTAATTAGCCATTCTTTCATTTCTTCATTCGTTGTACAAACCGTGAAGTAACTCCTCTCTCTCTCTCTTGTTTTTTTTTTTTTGGGCGAGTGAATATACATCATACACCCCTCCGCCGCCAGCCCACCCCCGCCCCCCACCCACAATCGTTGCTTGCATCTTTCTTCCTTCTTAGAGTAGCTGCAATTCATCAACGTTTCTCAAGCTGTTTAGGTGAAAGTTATCATGACATACAAGCATTCTCCATCTGTCTCTTTGGCAATAGATGGTGATATAGAATATTTTTGGATTTTTTTTTTAAAGATTTTACATTGTATATGATTTATTTATTTTATAAAATTTAATATAATATTAATGCTCATATTGTCCTTTAGCATCTATATAAATATCAATAATCTTAAAATTCACGTCACAAGATGGTCTAGGTTAAACTATTTTAGTAAGAAAATATGTTAAATAAAAGATGTAAAGTTTTTGTCCTAAATTATTAAGGAATCAATGAAAAGTCAAGTTTTATATTTTACTCCTTTATTTATGGACAAAGTTTTTTGTGAAGAGTATTGCCTCACGAACTACTCAACACAAACTTCAACTTGGAAAAGCAGTCAACTATTGATATTGAGTCTCGAATGATCCGAACAAAGGCATAAGCTAAACACCAATGTCATTCAATAAAAAGAATTAGTTAATGATACCTCAAAGGTAGTGTTGGGAGTGTATCATCTATTTTAACAGTTGATTTGAGTATTGGCAAAACCCATTATCATATAGATAGAAATTCTAATATATTCTTTAATAGTGTGATATCCATTATTTATATTATATGGACAATGCATGAGTTCAACCAATAGGACCTCATATGAGTATTAAGGATGATCCAAGCCTGATATCATGTTAAGAAACACATTATGTAACTCAAAAAATAACTTAAGAATTGATGAAATCTATTATTATATAAATAAAAATCTTAATATATTCCTTAATAATGTGAGATTTATTACTCACATTGTAACTAATTGTTCAAGGTTTTAGATGCGCATGGATCAAAGCTTAGCTTAATGTCTTACACCAATGCTTTTTTCTTGAACAAATTGAGTAGTTGCTTAATTCTACATCTCGTTAAGGAGGGTGATTTAGTTGATTGCATTGTTTTTATAAAGAGGTTGGCGAATCACTTTCTTCCACCTTTAGAAAGTCCCTAAAAGTTATTTGACATCTCCAAGTCACAACCATACATAATACATTGGTAGACGGAGGAAAGAAAGAGAAAAACAAATCCTTATACGGCTTACTTCAGCCTACTAATTAAAAACAAACGTTTTATATTGAACGAATCGTAAGAAATCTTAACCTTAACTTGGTACTGTTATTTTACCAAAATAAAGAACTTGTATTGAAAAACTACATAGTATTTCAATCTAAACTGATTACAAAATACTTGGAAAGAAAGAAAATAGAAAACAAAAGCACAAGCAGAAGCTCAAAAGTAACTAAGTTTACAAAGACCAATCATCACAAACAGACTCCAACGTGTACAGACTTAACCAATTGCTTGGCTCTGCAACTCGCTGGAGGCTCAAAGGAGTTTCTTGTACTATCCCACGTAAAAGGTGCACCAAGCTCATTCTTCTTCTTCCAGAAAGGTTGAGAAGACGTACTGATGCTTCCAAGTGACTACAAAATACAAGACAAGGTTAAGCACAAGAACGAAAGAGAAACACAAAAGACACCGGAACCCGAAACTTGGAAACGGAGTTACGATTGATATGGAGATGCCGTAGGACGGAAAGAGGAGGACAATGGATACGATAACTGAGCTGCCAGTAATTCCCTGAGGAATGGCCAAGATTATTAATAGTAGCGATATATAAAATGTTAAAGAATTAATAGCAAAGAGCAGATGGAAAAGGTGTCCGGCCATGGTCACTGTTCCGGTAAAGTGTGGGGCTTGACTCAGTTCATTACTATCCATGGATGCAGCTGTGCTATTGAACTGATTATCCTTTCCGGGAATGGAGTTATCTTGCCAAAATCCACCAGACTCCTTGGTAGGCGACTGTTGCAAGCAGCACAGCAACCACCAACAGCAAATTGCGCATGTCGATTGAAATTTGCGTTCTCTGACGGAAGAACCATACGAATAGTTTTTCATTAATTGGGATAGGAGACTTTAAGTAATCTGCAAAAGAAACACGTTCGTAAACAAATGATGCCTTTGAAGCTCCGGCACGGAGTAGCATTTTCCTGATTTCTTGGTTGGCCACTTGTGTTTCTTGTTCCTCGATATCCAAGAGTGTAAAACCCCATGAGTTCTTCACGTTCATGTAGACTTTGCAGTCCAATAAGCGGCACATGTCCTACCACAACAAAGTATGTTAATTTCTATGTTCCTTCTTTAGTAGAGAAAATAGAGGAAAGGACTAGCCTGAGCTTCGTTTTTGTATGATGCAATGTGCAATAAAGTATTCCCGTCCACATCCATCCAATTCAGCAACTTGCGCTGCCAAAGTGCCGCATTTTTAGACCAGGCTCGCCGAAGCCATCCGACGGGGGCCAGACATGCATCAAACTTGTTGTTTTTGAGTGCAACATGCAGAGCAGCCTCGCTTTGGCTCGTCACTTCTTGAATTAATTTGGGGCAGACACTTAGAAATATAGTCAACAACTTGAGGTTTCCCGTTTCAGCTGCATAAATGGAGAGAATTCATACCGCCCTTTCCTTGTGCCCAAACAAGGTCCTTATGAACGTCAAGAAGCTCGAGCACCAAATCGATTTGATTGTTACCCATGGCAAGAAGTAAAGGGGTGAAGCCCATTGGATTTAGCTTCTTTGTAAGCGACGGCTTCAACATTATGATCTCCATGGCAAATTGGGTTTGCCCTGCTGCAGCAGCTACGTGTAGGGGGGGTCTCAACAAACGCAATCTCATCGATTTTGTCCAGAACGGTAGGATCCCTTGCAATGGACGAGTACAAGGCCTCAATGTTTCCTTGCTCAGCAGCATTCCTCATGTTCTGGTCCATTTCGAGCTGTATGATTGTTGTTTTTCTCAAGAATACCTCTAAGCTTTGTTCAGAACAAGCTGACTGTGGTCACTTATTGTGGAGGCTGCTATATGAAAGTTAAGAATTCAGTAGCTCCACTGAAGCGTTGTTTCTCCGAAGTTGCAGAATCTTTTCCTTGGGAAGAAAGTGTACCAAGTCTAGTCACAAGTTACTCGCTTCACTGTTTAGGGTGAAAATGTAAAAGTTAATGATTCAACTACCTTCACTGAAGGGTTGGAATCTCTGAAGTTGCAGAATCTTTTCCATGGGTTGAATCTTTCTGCGTGCTGGTTGCCATTAACTCTAGACACTATTCACTTGCTTTACGCTCCTTTATTATTTGAAGGCAACGACTTGGACAGTTTCAAAGAATAATCATCATGCATTTGCTACAGTTTTTAGCATCTCTTACTTTCTTTATCAGCTGCTCAAGAATCACCCTACTAATTGAATGTGATGAGAGTATTGAGAAGATTTTATGAGCAGCATAAACTGGGTATAAAAATTGAATATAGTACTTGCTCTTTTTTGTAATAATTGGAGGGAAAACCTCTTAATGTAAGGGCGGCTCCTTGTGGTGTTTTTTAAGGGGTACTAGCTTTTAAGTTTAAATAATGTTATGGTTCAAAAGTAATTGAACTTATTATGCTAATAGGCTTAAGCTTTTTGGCTTAATAGTTAAGTTTGTTATATTTGATACCAAATTTAAATTTCATGTCTCAAGTTTGAATCATAGAGCGGCAACCTACGGAAAAGGCTATCTAGTGACTAAACATCACAAGCCAAAGATGTGCTATAGTTTTTAGCACCTCTTACTTTCCTTATTAGCTGTTCAAGAATCATCCTACTAATTAAATGTGATGCGAGTATTAAGAAGATTTTATGAGCAGCATAAAATGGGTATGAAAATTGAATATAGTACTTGCTTTTTTCTGTAATAATTGGAGCAAAAGCCTTTGAATGTAAGGGCATCTCCTTGTAGTGTTTTTTAAGGGAGTATTAACTTTTAAGTTTAAATAATGTTACAATCCAAAAGTAATTGAACTCATCATGCCAACAAGTTTAGGGTTTTTGACTTAATGGTTAGGTTTGTTATATTTGGCACCAAAGCCAAATTCCATGTCTCAAGTTTGAATCAAAAGGGGCAACCACAAGGAGACACCCTTGTATGTGGTGTTTTACCATATGGAGTTCGCTACGTGGTTTTGTAAGTTGAAGAGAAGTTCACCACCAAAAGCTAAGAGGGTTGCGGAATTTGCTATTGAGTATCAGAGATAAGATTAAAACGATGTTCTTCTCTCCATGGCTGCGGCTTAAAGGTTCTTAGGGCCCTTGTATTTCTGAAAAACTAACGAATATAACATTAAGGATTCTTTTTGGACTGTCCAACTAATTACAGGATGCTTCTGCGAACATTTTCCACCACCCAATTAGTTGTTTGTAAATCTATTTTGGTTTTTTCTGAGTTGAATCAACAGTTTAGGGGTTGTATTGTTCATTTGCAGCAATCGCCATTGTGATTTTCAGTTGCTTGTTTCCTAGATTGTATTTCGTAGTTGGTGAAGGAGAGAAAAAGAAGAATGGTCTGCCCCAGTTAGTTCAAAGTCATTTGACATCATCCTCCTAGGCTCGGAGCAGAAGTCAGGAGCTTCTAAAGCCTGAGCCACGGCATGTATTGAGTTTTGTTTAGTCAAAATTGATGGTTCTCTTCACAATTTTAGGTTTTTTCATTCACAATTTAGAACATAAAAAGGCTAACACGAACATATTCATACTTGGAATCAACGATTGAGGAGAACATATTAAGATTGGCCTATTTTGGAACCTCTTCTTAACTTCTAAAAAGAGGCCATATAGGACAATCAAATCACTACTCAACACAAGAAGTTGAAAAAGCACCCAGCTATTGATACTGGGTCTTGAATGATGGGAACAAAATTTCATTCAATAAAAGACAAAGTGAATGAAACTTCAAAAGTGGTTAGGGTTTTGGATGTGCATAGAACCAAGTTTTGCTTAATCTTTTCCAAAATCTATTTTCTTTTGAACAAATTGAGTAATTGATGAGTTTTGCACATCATTGAGTAGGATGATTGAGTTGATTACCTTGATCTTAGAATCTCATTCTTCTACCTCTAGAAAGTTCTTAAAAACTCCTTGATGCTTCAAAGTTACAACCATAGACATGATAGTGGCAGACAATAAGAAAGTAGAAGAAAATTAAGACCTTATATAGCTTAATTTATGTGGCTTATTAAAAGTAATGGTCTATATTGAAGGAATTATAAGAGATCTCAATCTGAACTAGGTACTATTATTTTACCAAAATAAGCAAATTTTATTAAAGGAATTAAAAATAATTTCAATCCAAATTGAGTACAGCTACTTGGCAAGAAACGAAACAAAGAACAAAAGCACAAATACAACTTCAAAGTGAAAGTTTCTATAGATCAGTCATCAAAAACAGACTTCTGATGTGTGCAGAATGTAGCTTGGCCCAACTTCTTGAACGACTTAATTAAATGCTCACCATTTCATTTCCTCCATCCTGATACAAAGGTGGGGGACGCACTTTCTTCTACTTCGACAAAAGTAAGAAAAACAAGTTTATGCTTCCAAGTGACAACAAGATGCAAGACAACGTTAAGCACAACAAAGGAAATGAAAAACGAAAAACAACTGTAGCTGTAAGCTGGAGACGGAGTTATGACTGCTGCAGACACGCCATAAGACAGAAAGAGGGACATAAGGGATGCGAAAAGTAACACGGAAGTAAGATCAGGAGGAATGACTAAGACTATTAATAGCAAGGTTATATACAACGTCAAAGAATTAAGAGGCAAGAGCAGCTGGAAAAAAATGTCTTCCAGGGTTACTGTCCCGGCAAAGTGTGGACCTTCACGGACTTGAGTACTAAACCCAAATGTGCTATTGAAATTTCTAGTATTTCCAGGATTGAAGTCATCTTGCCAAAATCCTCCGGGGGGACTGAGTACTCCTTGGTAGGTGACTGTTACAAGCAACACAGCAACCACTAACAACATATTGCCCTTGTCGATTGAAATTCGCATTTTCTGACGTAAGAACCATATGAATAACCTCTCACTAATTGGGATAGGAGACATTAAGTAACGTGCAACAGAAAAATCTCTATCGCTTGAAGGTTTGGCCCGGAGTAACATTTCCTTGATTTCTCGACTGGCCCCTTGTGTGTTCTCCACTACGGTCTCCAAGGGTGTTTGACCCGCTGAGTTCTTGATTTTCACTTGGACTTTACAATCTAATAAGCGTCGCACGACCTGTATAACTCACAGAAGCACAATTATCAACTGCCACATATGAAAGAGAGCATGGAGAAGCACAATTATCAACTGCCACATATGAAAGAGAGCATGGAGAATGAAGCTATCAAAGCTAAGGAAAAATGAATTGAAGTTGATTTTGAGCATGTTGCTCAGAAACAACCAGAGAAAAGAACTTGCCTGGGCTTCATTCTTGGATGATGCAATGTGCAACAAAGTGTTCCCGTCCACATCCATCCAATTCAGCAACTTGCGCTGCCAAAGTGCCGCATTTTTAAACCAGACCCGTCGAAGCCATCCAACCAGGACCAGAAAAGCATCAAACTTGTTTTTTAGTGCAATATGAAGAGCAGTCTCGCTTCGACCCGTCACTTCTTCAATTAATTTGGGGCAGACTCTCAGAAATTCGGTCAACAAATAAAGGTTTCCCATTTGAGCTGCATAATGGAGAGGATTCATCCCCCCCCTTCCTTGTGCCAAAACAAGGTCTTTATGAACAACCAAAAGCTCGCGCACCAAAATGGTTTGGTCGTTACACATGGCAAGAACTAAAGGGGTGAGGCCATTTGGAGTTTGCTTCTTTGCAAATGACGGTTTCAACATTATGATCTCCATGGCAAATTGGGTTTGTCCTGCCGCAGCAGCTACGTGTAGGGGGGTCTCAACGAACGGAATCTCATCGATTTTGTCCAGAACTTTGGGATCCCGTGCAATGGATGAGTACAGAGCATCAATGTTTCCTTGCTCCGCAGCATTCCTCAAAACCTGATCCATTTGGTGCAAAGAATCCCTCTAAATTTGTTCAGAACAAGCTATAGTCATCGACTATATCAATGTAATGTGCGGGGCACTATATAAAAGATAATGTGCGGGGCACTATAGTCATTGGAGAAGGATGCTTCTCTGAAGTTGCAGAAACTTTTGCTTGGGTTGAATTTTTCCACAGGATGGTTGGGTACCCCGAAGTTGGTGAATCTTCTCTTTTCAGTGAGTTTTTTACGCGGAGTCGTTGTCACCGAGACTAGACGCAATTTACTTGCTTTATGGTTCTGTTATTATATGAAGGTGAACGCTACAAGGACTTAACTCCCGAGAACCTAGAAAGCCCAAGCCAGTCAAACAATCTAGATTACACAGTAGGTCTCCGCGCTAGCTAATTAAAAAATTGTCCTGACAGCTCCACGTTAGAATTATCAGCCTTGCATGCGTGTGAAAGCTGCAGTGACCCAACACATGGAACCCGAAGGATCAAGCAAACCTGCTGACCATATGAAGAACAACATAGCAAAGGAAGCGGATTCAACGGAAGAAAACAGACTAAGTCAGCTAAGGATCGGAGAAAATGCAAGCGGGCTTCTGTGTCTTGTTGAGGAAGAAACTTACCTCACTGCTGATGAGGATGAGACTGAAGGAAACTACTGGGAAGGTTACAACCTTGGAGCACAAGTCTAGAGCCCTACCCGTATTGGCTAACTTGTAAAGCTTTTGTACTTACGTAGGCAGAAATAGTAGGATGGAAGTGAGCCTTACATCTTCTACCATAAATAAGAGGCCACTCTTTTGTTAAAGTTTTATCATCCAACGTTATAATATGGCCACATTAAAGTTGCCTACAACCCTTACATGTATAACAAATACACGTCCCATCACCCTCAAATTATCCTTTTCTTCTCACGGGAGAAAAGAAACGATCAACTATAACAACTAGGTGAGAAAGTCCTGGAGAAAAACATAGCTTTCAAGAACAGAAGCATAGAATATGTTTGACACCATAATCGCAAGGCCATTGGCCCTGCTACAATTCTAAGCAAAACAGAACATCCCTGCTACCATCGTAAGTTGTTAGTTCAAGCCATTTGTGGCCTCCAAAGGTGTTATGTAATCTCCAAAGGTCTTTGAGTTGAATTCCTCTTTCCTTTCTTTCTTTTTGTTGTGTAAACAGATCAAGGAATCGATTGCTCTACACAAGCCTCTTTATTGACTCCAATAGAAACATGACAGACATTAGTCAGCATGGTTGTTAGGTCTGTATGTTATAGTGGGCGGCAAACGACTTGCATGACCCTCTTTTGTTTACAAATAAGAAATTGATCTCATATTGGCACGTGTCAACCGTTTGACTTGGATTGTCATGTGATGGAAGAGTAATATATCTAATTTGGTGCCTGAGATAATTATCTGTTAAATCATTTAAAAAAAAGGAAAAAAACAGGAGATAATTGTTTGCTCAAATGCAAGTTAGTGGGAGAATTTGGCTTGATTTCATAATTGAAGAGGACTAAAGAGGAAAACATAAGATTCAGTACTCATTTTAACTTTGTGCATTATGATGGGATTTCTTCCATCTTTAATCCTGGCTTGATTTTGGAAATATATGTTACTGACCACAGAATTACACCGATGTGGTGGCGGGCTTGTGGAGGGGGATATGAAAGATTCTTCTGCTGCTCCTCCTGACTCAAAGCTGGGAGGAGTACCTTCAAAAAGTCCGGCAGATACTCGGTTACAGTTCCTCATTCTGATGTTTATCACGTTGGAGTCCCATCGCAACGGTCATCTATTGAAACTCAAAGGTCAAGGCAGAGAACTCATCAGGAATGGAAGGGTCCAGACAAAATCAGTAGGATTTATGGTGACTGGATTGATGACATTGAATAGAAATTGGAATCCCTTCCTGAAAATCTTGAACATGGACAGTAAGCAATCAATCTGGAGTGTGGAAAACTCTCTTTCTTAATGAGGACATGATGACATGACGGGAGCATGTAGCTTCAGCTCTTCGGTTGAAGGGGTTGTGTATGGTTGCTTCAAATTTAAGTTGATCCCTTGTAGTTGGGAGTCTCAGCCCCATCATTTCATTTTTCAGGTTAGAAATTTGAAGCCTGTGCACTTTGTTATGTCCTCTTTTTTTTTTTTTTTTCAGGGTTTTGCTACGTTACATAATTTCTAGATGACCCCTCTCACCATAAGTGATGACTGATCTCTGTACAACGTTGTTACCTTTACTAGTTAAGTTCATAGCTTTGTTTATATTCTGTCTTTTTGTTTTGTTGTTATTCTCTCTCTCACATGGGTTGATTTTGGTGGGAGAATTTATGTTGCTATAATTAGGGAAAGTTGAGTCTTTCACCTGAATAGAGCAATCATTTTCCGTCAGTTGGACATTTTTGTACCACTTAGTTACTTATAAATGTATTTGTCCCCAAGATGGAGAAAATCTTTTCTACATGTCTGTGCATTACCTTTCTTCTCCTTTAAAGAATGATTATCATGTGTTTGGTAGTCTCCAGCACTTCTTTAGTTTCTTTATAAGCTGTTCAAGAATCAGCCTACTAAAAGAATGTGATGCGAGTATTAAAATATTCCATGAGCAGCATAAGATGGGCATGAAATTGTGGTGTGCTTTTAAGGAACTACTAGGTATTAATTTCAAGTACATTGGACTGGAAACATTTCATTTTCTTATGCATACTTCTTCCTTTAAAGGGAATGAGGAACATAGAAATGGTAAACTTAATGCTTTATCAAATGGAGTTGTTACATGGTTTTCTGACTAGGAGAGAAGTTTACTAACAAATGATAAGATGGTTGCTGAATTTGCTTTAAGAGCTAGTATCAAGAGATAATAGTAAAAGGAATCTATTCATTCTTGTTATGTTGTAATGTGTACTGCAATGTATTGTAGTCATTCCACTATGCAATAAGTGGAATGACAACTTCTTATATTAGCAACACACAAGCCGTGTGTTTATGTTGTTCCATGTGAATATTGTGTGAGAAAAAGTGAGTTGTGTGCACCATGTTTCTATGAGAGAACAAACATGAAGTTGTATTTGATTGTAAGCCACTGGAGAAGAGGAGTTGCCCCAAGCATGGAAGTAGGGCATCTTTATAGGCTTGAACCACTCACATGCTTGTGTTAGTATGTGTGCATTGGTTGATGTTGATCCTAAAATTCTTACAACTAGTATCAAAGCTAGGTTCAAGTTTCTACTTCAAAGGTGTGATTGTTCAACTAGGGGCATTTCATAGCAAAAATAAATGTTTAAGGTGTGTATCTTTTTCTCTTTAGCTAATTTAAGTGCTTTCTAACTTGATAATTGCCAGTGGTGGTTGGAGATCACTAGAAAACTAACTTGGAGGTCATGAGTTATTGTTCACCCATGTGGTCGAAGAGAGAAATTAAGATTTCTCTCTTATTGGATGAATCTTGGTAGAAAATTTCTTATTTATGGACTTGTGGTGCCTAGATATATAGTTTGGTAGCCTTTGCATCACCAAAAATATAGCAAAAATCGATGAAAACCTGCTAGAGAGAGAACTAGGTCTATTTCCACTTATTTCTATGAAAAAAACTTGACTTGTCATCCAATCCAGCCTAAGTCCACTAACTTGAGTCCAATTTAGTTTGAGATGGAGAATCGACTTGACCTAGTTGCGCATGCGCTAACTCGATTTGACCCAAAACTTGACCTGTTAACTTGGTTTGCTGTTGACTCGTTGACCAGAGACCATTGACTACAAGTACAATACACATGCTAGTGTTCGATATATTTTAATGTTGACAAATATTTGAAAAACTATTAAGTATTTTAATTATTGTTGTGTCAATAAAAATTGTGGAACATATGTAGGCAAATAACCAAATTAAGGGTTATTTTTTGATTAACATAGTTCTCACATACCAAAATAAATTTTAAGAAAATCTTATGATAGAATTTGGGTTTGTGCAAAATTATATTTGATTTCTACTTCATATAGTAGCTAAGAAAATCTTTGAAAGTCTTTTTGTTTTTGAAATTCAAATATTAGTGAGGTCTTGGCTACTATTATATGAGAATTATCTTTTAAATTAATGACCTTTACTCCATAAAGTTACATGTCTTATAAGGAAACAATAGAGAAAACCTAAAGGTAAGTTTTGCCCTTGTAATCTATAAGTAAAGGTGTTAGGGTTTTTAATACATACATCACTCTTGAGAAAGTATCTTACTACAAGCCTAACTTGTTTTCTAAATGAGAAAAGCTTCATGATCTCGTTATTCCTCATACTCTTGGTAACTCTGTTATGATTTGAATTATCTTTGTTTGTTTAGCTAAACAAAGGATTTGGGTGTACTAAAATTAAGAGAAGGCTCTTATATTTTAGTAAAAAGGCTTTCTTACTATTAGTAAGAAAGGGTGAAGGTAGGCTTGAATATTTGGTTGAAAAACTTGAACAACTCTTGTGTTCTTTATTTCTTGCTTTTATATTATTCATTCACAAGATTTCAAAAAGGAATAAATAATCCCAATTTAACCCCCTTCCCTTTATTGGGTGAATCCATATCCAATAGCCAAACCCCTATGCATAGCTACACACACAACACTGTTTTGTATATGAATCACACGTGCTGAAAGGCTTTTCTAACTAGTTTTTTGGGGGTTATTTATTTTGGTTTTTTGGAGGGTTTTCTAGAGTTGGTTTGAGAATTTTTCAAACAAGTGCAAAAGGGCATTGTGATCATTTTACTCATTGAAATTTAAGTTTAAGGAAGAGCTTATTAAAATGACGAAAGCCTTTAAGTTTAGTGTCACCAGATTTGAACGATGGAAGACTTAGTTCATGGATTATTTATATCAACAGGAAAATTTGATATTGGCCATTCAAGATAAAGAGCAAAAGCTAACAAGTATGTGTTGGAAAATAGGGTTTTGTTGTGACTGAAAATATTTTCTTGTAGACATCAATTCTCAAATTATGTTTTGTTTATGTGCAAAAAGAAAAACTATAGGAAGTAAAAGGTGTACAAATTATAATATCAATTAATGATATTATAAAGTAACTAGGTTCCTACATTTTCTCATAAAATGTATTCTCAAAGTATTTGTGACATACATTCAAATAAATGTTGATTATTTGAATATATTGATTATTTAAATATTTCTTCAAGAAATATGAAATATACTTGAATATATTTTAGGAATATGATACTTGGTTTGGTGAAATTGTAGGAACAATATATTAGCCTAAGTTTAACATATGCACTACATTATAAATGCATTGATATTGGACCGTGTTGATATTGGATCGAATATACATGCTGAATATATATTATTACTAGACTGGACTTTTGCTGCTGGACTGTGAGAATATAGGTGCGGCCCAAGTTCACGTCAGCTTGCCTGATCCTATTCCTATTACGGTGTCGCATTGATCATTATCAGAGGCTTCCTATTACGGTGTCGTATTGATCATTATCAGAGACTTCTTGTTACGGTGTCGTCTTGATCACATCAGAAGCTTCCTTGATACGCTGGCCGACTACGACGTCGTCTCACTTAAGTGCACATAGGAGACACTTATCTCTCGAGGGGTCATGCCCTAGCCACTTCATTCTCACCTCGACGCTGCCTTCGTTTTTCTCAAGTGCCAAAGCTTCAACGAGATGAATCTAGAGGAGACGGGCTGTTAGAACGGTTGGATTTTAAATCAAAAGGTTGAAATGAGGCTGATTTGATGGATAGCCTACTATTCCTAACGGGAAGAAAGCTACGGTTCAGGTTTGACTTAAAAAGAAAACCTTAGATCTGCTTCTATACAAAGAGATGTGCACGTGAAGGTTTTGATTGATCGATTGACCTCTATCTTGAAGCATTCTCTTTGTGAAAATACTCTATTAAGCTTACTTACCATTTTGATTCAAGATCATAGATCATTCGGTGGTTTATAAGCTTTCGGTGATATTCGACTATTGAGTTTAATCTTTGATAATATTATCATTCATAGGTTGTATAACATTATTTATATGCTGATTTCACTTATAAACATTTTTTGCACATAAATCTTGAGGAAAATCCGAAACCCTAATTTCTCCAATTTGGGGATTTCGTGATAGGAGCTTTGTATCTTGATATATTTGTTTGAATAGCTCCTCTAATAAGCAATATCCTATAAACTAACATACTATTTAGGGATTTGCTATTGTAAATGATCTTTTGATAACTATTTGTATTCGGACTTAATAATTCCTTTAAGAAGGAATTATTTGGATTAGGGAGAACGTATTCTCCTAATCAGGTTGAGTAAAGGTGACTTCAATCGGTTGGATTGAAGGAGAAGAGGGTAAACGTAGGACTCTAAGATAGTGTGCCGAACCACCGTGGTAAATTGGGTGTTGATTCTTTTGTTTTCTATTTGATTAAATATTTCTCCTTGATTGCATCTTATAATATAAATTGCTAAAGTAATTAATCTAGAATTTTCCTTTAGAAGAATATTTCGGTACAAGAACAATTCAACCCCCCCTTCTTGTTAAGCCGTAAAACCCAACAATTGGCATCTAGAGCCAGGTTCTCTAATTAAAAGGACTAACATCCTAGAGTAGATCCACATTATGGCTTCTGAAAGAGGGTTAGCTGTTACGGGGTTTAATAAACCTCCCTTGTTTGATGGCATTAATTTTAGGCATTGGAAACAATTAATGCAAGTCTTCATAATAGACTAAGATCCAGAAGCTTGGCAAGTAATCAGGAAGGGTATTACATTACCCGAAACTGATGAATGGTCAAAAAATGAAGCTAAAGTAATGGGGTTAAATGCTAAGTCCATGAATATGATCTATAGTGGTCTTAGAGCACATGAGTTTAACAAAGTGTCCTCTTGCACCACTGGTAAAGAAATTTGGAATAAGTTAGAGGTCATTTATGAAGGAACTGAAAAGGTAAAGTCTTTTAAGTTAATATGCTCACACATGACTATGAACTATTTGTTATGAAAGATTCTGAAACTATTAGTGATATGTTTGGTAGGTTTACTGAAATTATTTCTGAACTGAAATTACTAGGAAAAACCTATACAAATGAGGAAATGGTGAGAAAAATGTTAGTATCCCTACCCGAGAGTTGGGATCCTAAAAAGATGGTTATAGAAGAAGCTCATGACCTAGAGGTGCTGACCTTAGATGATTTGCTAGGTTCTCTTAAGACTCATGAAATGCAGCTTATGAGAAGAGAGAAAGAAAAGGAAAATAGGAGATCACTTGCACTTAAAGTAGAAGTTGAAAAGGTTGAAGAAGAAGAGTCAGAAAATGATGAAGTAGCCCTTATAGCTAGAAGGTTTAGAAAATTTCTAAGAAGAGGCTTAAACAAAAACATAGTGCAAAATAAGAGAAAAGAATTAAATGAACCTAGGGAGAATGTGTGCTATGAATGTAGGAAACTAGGACATATCAAGATTGATTGTCTGACAATCAAGAAGAGAAACAGCAAGAACAAAAAGAAGGCAATGATTGCTGCTTGGGATGATGAGAACTCCTCATCTGATGAAGAAACTCAAGAAGAGGTTGCACATCTATGCCTAGCCGCAACAACAACTTTTGAGGAAGAAGATCATGAGGTAAACGATTCTGAACTATTTCTTCAAATAAATTCTAGATTAGAAACTACATTTTCTGATCTAGTTGAATATACAAATAAATTAAAAGATAAATACAAAAAGTTAAAAGCAAAAAATAAATTTGAAAAACAAGAACATTTGACTTCTGTACAAAAAATTGATTGTATTGACAAACAAAGTACAGAACCTATTGCATGTAAAGATCAAACTGAAAAGAAAAATGTCGTGATCTCTTTGAATGATGACATTGTTATTTCTGCCAATGCTGAAGTATGATGCTTGTATGAATGATATGTATGAAACACAAGGAAAATCTGAAAACATGCAATTAGGAACAGAAATTTTTTGTGGTGTTAGTGCATCTTCTGATATTGAAATACATGTAGAAAATAATTCACATGTATGTGTTGAAAATCTTAAAAATAGAATCCGTGAACTGGAAAATGAAAATTGTGACTTGAAATCAAAACTTGATGCAAGTAACTTGCTGTTACAGAAATTTACAAATGATAGTTGCATGTTAGACAGAATTCTAAATTCTCAAAGAGGTATATATGATAAGGCGGGACTAGGGTATAAATTGAATGATAAATCAAAATCATTTACTCAATTCTTTAAGGAAAGAGAATGTTCAATTCCTCTACATAAAAATAAATGCTCTTTCTACAGTTATTTTGGTCATGATTTTGATAAATATCCCATAAGACTTAGAAAGGCTTACAAAGTAAAGAAACTTTGGTTGCCTAAGAATGACAAAAATCTAAGTCGAACTAACACTCATGGACCCAAAGTAAAAAGGGTACCAAGCACTCCAACAATTAAATTTGTTTCTGCAGGCTATGAAGGCACGGATAAGGAACAAAAAGCTCAAGAACATGTGGATTCTGGACAGCGGATGCTCTCGACACATGACTGGGATAAGGGATCTCTTCTCAACGCTTGAGTTGAAAAATGGAGGTATGGTATCTTTTGGAGATAACTCTAAAGGAAGAATAAGAGGAATGGGAACAATAGGTAACTCTGACACCCTACTCATATCTAAAGTGTTGCTTGTAGATGAGCTAAAATTTAACTTACTTAGCATAAGTCAATTGTGTGATAAAGGATTCAGAATAAAATTTGGAAAAGAAAGTTGTCTTGTTGAGTATGCTGACCATAAAATTGTTGGAAAAAGGAAAGACAATATCTATGTGCTTGATTTGAGCAAGATGAATGTTGAACAAACATGTTTGGTGGTAAATAGAAATATTGATGCTTGGTTGTGGCATAGAAAGCTAGGACATGCGGGTCTAGGATTGATAGAAAAATTCTATAAGTACAATTTAGTAAACGGTCTTCCTTATCTAGAATTCAACAATGATAGAATATGTGAAACATGCATTAAGGGCAAACACACACAAAGTAGCTTCAAATCGAAGCTTGTGGTGAGCACATCTAGACCATTAGAAATACTACACATGGACCTTTTCGGTCCTATGAGAACAACAACATTGAATGGTAAACAATATGTCTTAGTTATTATAGATGACTATTCTAGATTCACATGGACATATATGCTTGCTAGGAAAGATGAAGCATTTGAAAATTTTGCTGAATTTTGTAAAATGATTCAAAATGAAAAAGGTTTTTCAATTATAAAAATAAGGACTGATCATGGTGGAGAATTTGAAAACCAACTTTTTGAAAAATTTTATTCAGAAAATGGTATTTCACACAACTTTTAAGCTCCTAGAACACCACAACAAAATGGTGTTGTTGAAAGGAAAAATAGAACGCTTCAAGAGATGGCTAGAACCATGATGTGTGAATACAATCTTCCAAAACACTTTTGGGGAGAAGCTGTAAACACAGCTTGCTATATTTCAAACCGTGCTTTAATAAGACCTATTTTGAAAAAGACACCCTTTGAGTTATTCTTTGAAAGAAAACCAAACATTTCATATTTTCATGTTTTTGGAAGTAAATGTTTTGTCTTGAATCACGGAAAGGAATCACTTGGGAAATTTGATTCCAAAAGTGATGAAGGAATATTTCTTGGATACTTTCACATAAGTAAATCATATAGAATATTTAACAAACGCACTTTAGTTGTAGAAGAGTCAATTCATGTTAAGTTTGAGGATGAATGCCAAAGTATCCTAGAAATCGAAGCAAGTTGTGGAACCAAAAGCGTTCCAAATAGGGTTGAAGTTAAAGGGGAGTCTGAAACTAGAGAACCCTCCTTTCCTAGAGTTAGGAATGAAGTAGATTACAACCACATTATAGGTGATCCAAATGTTAGAGCAAGCATACGGTCTCGGGTTCACAACACATGTGAACATCAAGCCTTTTTATCTTAAGTAGAGCCTAAGAAAGTAGATGAGGCTCTTGAGGATGAAAACTAGCTTCTTGCTATGCAAGAATAATTAAATCAGTTTGAAAGAAACAAGGTATGGAATCTAGTTCCTAGACCAAAGCACCATCCGGTCATAGGCACAAAATGGGTATTTCGGAAGAAACTAGATGAAAATGGTACCATCACTAGAAATAAGGCTACATTAGTGGCACAAGGATATAGTCAAGAAGAAGGAATTGACTATGATGAAACATTTGCATTTGTAACTAGATTAGAAGCTATTCGGATCTTACTTGCATTTGCTTGCTGTATGAACTTTACCTTTTTTCAAATGGATGTCAAAAGTGCATTTTTGAATGGCATTATAAAGGAGGAAGTATATGTTGAACAACCACCCGGATTTGAAGATCCAATTTACTCAAACCATGTCTTTAAACTATCAAAAGCTTTATATAGTTTGAAACAAGCTCCACGGGCTTGGTATGATAAATTAAGTTCATTCTTAATTAATTATGATTTCAAAAAAGGAAAAGTGGACAATACATTATTTATAAAGAACAAAGAAAAAGAAATTTTGATTGTTCAAATATATGTTGATGATATCGTGTTTGGTTCTACTAATTCTAAATTATGTGAAGAATTTGCTGCATGCATGCAAAGTGAATTTGAAATGAGTATGATGGGTGAATTAACATACTTTCTTGGATTGCAAATCAAACAAACCAACAAAGGGACTTTTATAAGTCAAACCAAATACACAAATGAATTGCTCAAGAAATACAAGATGCATGATTCTAAAGCAATGAACACACCAATGAGCACTTCTCTATCATTATCTAATGATACAGATGGAATTAGTGTAGACACGAAATTGTATCGTGGCATGATTGGCTCCTTACCATACTTGACTGCATCCAGACCAGATATCATGTTTAGTGTGTGTCTATGTGCTAGGTATCAATCCAATCCTAAAGAACAACATCTAGTTGCTGTTAAAAGGATATTTAGATATCTTAGAGACACGGTTTCCCTAGGAATTTGGTACCCTATAAACACCACCCTATATTTGTATGCATTTAGTGACTCTGATTATGCTAGCTGCAAACTAGATAGGAAGAGTACGAGTGGTGGATGTCACTATCTCGGAAATATGCTTATTTCTTGGCACTCCAAGAAACAAAACTGTGTAGCTCTCTCTTCCACTGAAGCCGAATATATTGCTGCTGCTAGTAGCTGTCCTCAAATCTTATGGATGAAACAGCAGTTAGCGGACTATGGAGTCTTATCACATAGAGTTCCACTAAGATGTGATAACACAAGTGCCATAAATCTCACTAGGAATCCCATCCAGCACTTTAAAACAAAGCACATAGAAATTAGACATCATTTTATTCGGGATCATGTTCAAAAAGGTGATGTTGTGCTTGAATTTGTGAGTACTAACCAGCAAATTGCTGATATCTTAACCAAACCTTTACCAAAGGATAGATTTTATGCTCTTAGACGAGAACTTGGAATGTTACTTCCTGAAAATCTTTGAACTATCTATTATTGTTATCTTTCTATTCTTTCATTGTTCTTCAAACTGCTCGGTTTGAGGGGGAACGGCTCTACCTTCACTCATACAACCTCCGGTCAGTACCCTACCCTTCTCACTATTCCGTTGCTGCTTGCTCATTTTTTTTACTATATCTTGTCCTACTTACTTGCATGATTATTCTTTTTGCTTATGACAAAAAGGGGGAGAGAATAGTGTGCACATGTGAAGTCTCATTTCTGACTATCAGTGCAGAATGTGGGATACATATACATATCACCCCTATTTAACCAAATTTTTACATGTTCTATACAAACTTTCAAAATCTGCTAGTCACATGTATAGGAGACATGCGTTTGATTGTAAATATGTACCTATGATGCAATGATCATAAAAACATAATTGATATTTGATGACATGTGCAATACTATTGAAATATATTTTGTCATCATCAAAAAGGGGGAGATTGTTGGAAAATAGGGTTTTGTTGTAACTGAAAATATTTTCTTGTAGATATCAATTCTCAAATTATGTTTTGTTTATGTGCAAAAAGAAAAACTATAGGAAGTAAAAGGTGTACAAATTATAATATCAATTAATGATATTATAAAGTAACCAGGTTCCTACATTTTCTCATAAAATGTATTCTCAAAGTATTTGTGACATATATTCAAATAAATGTTGATTATTTGAATATATTGATTATTTAAATATTTCTTCAAGAAATATGAAATATACTTGAATATATTTTAGGAATATGATACTTACTTTGGTGAAATCGCAGGAACAATATATTAGCCTTAGTTCAACATATGCACTACATTATAAATGCATTGATATTGGATCGTGTTGATATTGGATCGAATATACATGTTGAATATATATTATTACTGGACTAGACTTTTGCTGCTAGATTGTGAGAATATAGGTGCGGCCCAAGTTCACGTCAGCTTGCCTGATCCTGTTCCTATTACGGTGTCGCATTGATCCTTATCAGAGGCTTCCTATTATGGTGTCGTATTGATCATTATCAAAGACTTCCTGTTACGATGTCGTCTTGATCACATAAGACGCTTCTTTGATATGCTGGCCGACTACGACGTCGTCTCACTTAAGTGCACATAAGAGACGCTTATCTCTCGAGGGGTCATGCCCTAGCCACTTCATTCTCACCCCGACGCTGCCTTCGTCTCTCTTAAGCGCCGAAACTTCAATGGGATGAATCTAGAGGAGACGGGCTATCAGAACGGTCGGATTTTGAATCAAAAGGTTGAAATGAGGCTGATTTGATGGATAGCCTACTATTCCTAACAGGAAGAAAGCTACGGTTCAGGTTTGACTCAAAAAGAAAACCCTAGCTCTGCTTCTATATAAAGAGATGTGCACGTGAAGGTTTTGATTGATCGATTGACCTCTATCTTGAAGCATTCTCTTTGTGAAAATACTCTATTAAGCTTACTTACCATTTTGATTCAAGATCATACATCATTCGGTGGTTTATAAGCTTTCGGTGATATTCGACTATTGAGTTTAATCTTTGATAATATCATCATTCATAGCTTGTATAACATTATTTATGTGCTGATTTCACTTATAAACATTTTTTGCACATAAATCTTGAGGAAAATCCGAAACCCTAATTTCTCCAATTTGGGGATTTCGTGATAGGAGCTTTGTATCTTGATATATTTGTTTGAATAGCTCCTCTGATCAGCAATATCCCATAAAGTAACATATTATTTGGGGATTTGCTATTGTAAATGATCTTTTGATCACTATTTGTATTCGGACTTAATAATTCCTTTAAGAATGAATTATTTGGATTAGGGAGAATGTATTCTCCTAATGAGGTTGAGTAAAGGTGACTTCAATCGGTTGGATTGAAGGAGAAGAGGGTGGACGTAGGACTCTAAGATAGAGTGCTGAACCACCGTGGTAAATTGGGTGTTGATTCTTTTGTTTTCTATTTGATTAAATATTGCTGCTTGATTGCATCTTATTATATAAATTGCTAAAGTAATTAATCTAGAATTTTTCTTTAGAAGAATATTTCGGTACAAGAACAATTCAACCCCCTCTTCTTGTTAAGCCATAAAACCCAACAGTATGTTTGAAAAACATTGAGATTTTTTAGACAAGAAGACTCTTAGTCTAATTAGGTTGGCTTTGGATCCTTTGATTATTGTAAATGTCAGTGAAGAAATCGTAACAAATGGTTGTATGGATGCTCTGGAAAGAATGTACCAAACGCCCTTTTCCATAAATAAGGTGTGCCTTACTAAAAGGCTATATAAGATAGGGAATGATGACACTTGTCCTATGCAACAACACTTGGATGACTTTAATTCCTTGGTTCATTAATTAAAGGTAATTAGTGTTGAGTATGATGACAATGTAAATGCAATGAATTTATTGACCCACTCTATCAAGTATTTGGGATTGGTTGGTTATGACCATTATTGGATAAACTAAAGGGAAGTTGAATTTTAATGGTATCATTGGAACAACCATGTCAGAAGATTTGAGACAAAGATCTTTAGGAGAAGCTTCTGGTTCTAAGACTTTCACTTCATAGTTATCTAGCAGAGTAAAGAGCCAATTAAAAAAGAATGTTGGTATTTTTGTAAGATTAGACATTTTAAGAGGGATTGTCGTGCTTCCAAGAAATAGACTAATCAAAGATAGATTAATATGACTTTAAAGGAATCATCATATGATAATTTAACAAACTTTGTAGAGTTAATGGTATTATTTGCTATTGCTATGGTAGATAACTTATGGGTGATAGATTTAGGTGCTTTTTATCATGCTACTCCATGTAGAGAGCTTTTTACACGCTACACTTTGTGCGATTATGGTGGAGTTTTATTATGAGATGACCATTTTTACTAGATTGCAGGTATTGGTAAGATTGTCTTAACATTATCAAATGGTTGTAACCTTACTTTGAATGATGTGAGGCATACTCCAAAACTCAAGAGGAACTTAATCTAGGAAAAGGTGATTACAAGATCATTAAAGGTACTTTGGTGATGATAAAGGATAAAAGAGAAGACACATTGTGTATACTAAAGAATGTGCAATATAACTTTGTTAATATTACAACTCCTAATGATTCAAGACTTTGGCATTTAAGGCTTGGTCACATAAGTAAGAAAGGTCTCAAGGTATTGTATTCTAAGGGAAAGTTTAAAGGCTTGAATGATGTAGATTTGGAATTTTGTGAGGGTTACACTTTGGAAAAGATGAAAAAAGTTAAATTTCTTTGAGATGAGCCTAAAAGGAAGAAAAAGAAATTGGAGTTGGTTTATACAAATGTATGAGGGCCAACCTAGGTTGCTTCACTTAGAGGTTCAAGATACTTTATGATGTTTATAAATGATTGGACAATAAAGTCTTGGATCTATATGATGAAGAACAAGTTCTATGTGTTTGAGGTGCTTAAGAGGTGGCAAACATTAGTTGAGAATTAAACAAATTTGAGGACTAAGGCTCTTAAATCTAATAAGAGGGGTGAATAATATAACAAAGAGTTTGATGACTTTTGTTTGTGAGCAAGAATTAGGAGGATCAACATTAACCTAGGTACTCCTCAAGAAAATGAAGTTGCAAAGTAGATGAATCACACTATTTTAAAGAGAGGGAATCAATGATTCACTATGCATATGACTAAAAGGTCCTTAATTACCCAAGAAGGAGGTTGAATTAGGTAATAAAAGCTTTTCTTTAAATTTTCTTTTTACTTATTTGTTTTTGTCTAATCATAATTAATAATAAAAAAAGCAAACAAGGAAAATAACACATGAAGATTTGGGAGGCGGTTTGGCTTATAAGTTGGCACTTACTCCACCCTGTTAAGTTTCTCCACTAAAGCCCTCTCTAAAAAATGACTATAAATAAGCCAAATTACAAGGGATTCTCAATGCCTTTTCAACCCAAAATAAAAAAATTTCATTCCCTAAAATTTCCTATTCTATAACTTTATCAAATGTAATATTAATCAAATACCAAATGAATGATTTCAAAGAAAGTCTTAAATCACAGTTTTTGAACTATAAGCTTTAAATTGTTTTACACTTGGACAAATTATTAAACAAAGATCACAGTGTAAAATCAATGCAATAGAGCTTAATACAAAACAATATGAAATGAAATCACTAAATAATTAGAGTGGCATGATTTATAATTCGTGTTACACTGCTTGTTGTAGCTTTTCGAGAGGTGCCCTTGAAATCAATCAATGGAAATCCTTTATAGATGAATTGTTAAGTTCTTTCAAAAATTTCTTGTCAATCCAATGGCTAGATTATGATATTTTAGCCATGAACTTTTCTAGGGTTTGCTTGGAATGGAAAGAAAATAGGAGAGAAGTCTGTGCTTGAATTTGATCTCTTGAGAGAATCTTTACGTTTCCTTCATATGTTGAAACGACATCATTGTCTTTAATGGTCCAACTTGAATACAATATGGTAGACTGTACTGGAATGTGTGCATTCCTAACTTGTTAAGTCAATTTTTTGCTAATGTAACATATTGAAACTTTTTTGTTGTATACTTTTTATGAAGATATGAATGAGTAAAGTTTTTACATGTGCTTGTTATGACAACAAATTTTGTCATAATAAGTCAATTGCTATTTTTCACCATAAGTAACTTTAATAAGATTTGAATGCTTATATCTATAAATGTGAAATTCAAATAATATTAACTCTCATAAAAATTCATTTATAATATAACATGTTAGATGCAAATTAAATTAAGCATAATAAAAAAGGAATACTTTAGTTATATCCAAATCAAATCACCCTTTAATTGAGAGTAAAACATTTATGGAATAAATCAAATAAAGGAACATATTAAAAGTTTTGCATTTAATAAAATCAAATTTTCCCAGTAGGAATTACAATAAAGAATTTGATGACTTTTGTTCAAGAGCAGGAATTAGGAGGATCACAGTTACCCTAGGTACTCTTTAGAAAAATGTAGTTACAGAGTAGATGAACAACACTATTCTAGAGAGAGGGAAAGCAATGATTTACCATGCAAGACATCCATAGAACTTTGGAGCAATGCTTTTAATACAATAGTATTCTTATTAGATAAAAGCCCTTATACTACATTGAATTTTAATATTCCCAAAGAAAAGTGGACAAGAAAATATGTAGACTACTTATACCTCAAGGTATTTAGGTGTGAGACATTCACACTTTTAAAGGATCAGAATAGGGATAAGTTGGACCTTAAAGCTCAAAAGAACTATTTCTTGTTCGGTGAAATTCTACATGCAAGTGTACATGTCGAACAAGTAATATAATGATGAGTACAGATATCGTCTCACGAAGATTGGTGTTTACTAAACTAATTAATTACTAATGGTGAACAACTCCTAGAATTTATCTAGTCAACCGAAATGGTAAATTGTGAATTTAATAACTAAATTTAATCTAAACTTGACAAATGAAAGATGTTAGAGCATCCGATTTCACCTAATTACTAGGTACAAATGTCGATCATCCATGCTAGCAAGATTAATTCTACTTGTGTGATAGCGGAATTTCCTAATTTATTTACTATCCTATATCTAGGTATAGTAAACCTATTTAGTTCATTAATTCACTATATCTCTATAGGTGAATTGAAACAAACCAAATGCATTAGGATCTGTGAATATTCATAGTTTAAAATAAATCTTTCGATCATCTTATCACCAAAAGCCACACAAATAATATGGTATATGTCTATCCATATTAATCTATGGTTGCATATTACAAAAAGCAACTGCATGTTATTTCATATCGGTTTCTAACATGCAAATCAAGTCATCTAAGTGGTAGCTAATCACCTAAAAGCATTAAACTCCGTAACATGTAACTTCACATTCATAAAATATCTCACAAAACGTAAATAATCATAACATTCATATATTATAATTAAGTTCCATCGTAGCTCTAACACACTAAACTAAAACAACATATTTAAATAAACTAAATCAATGCAAAAACGTGAACAAATCATTCTGAAATTTAAAAACACTAAAGCTGTCACCAAATGTCTTCAAATCATAAAATAAATTGCACAAATCTGCACATCACAAGGTGAAGAAGAAGCTGTCTGAAGAACGGAAGAAAAATGAGTTGAAACGCACTGTCACGCGTTTTCGCACGCGCCTCCATGTGCCGCCGTCCGCCGCCGGTCTTCACAAAAACTTCCAGAAAGATAGGTCGGGCTGCCTAGGTTTCAGATTTGCCAAAATATCGTGTAAATCTGCCACAGAAACGCGTAGATCTAATGGAATGGACGAAGTCGGCGTTCGCACTTCTTCGCTGGAAACCACTGTAAACCGCCACGAAACTGGTACAGAAAGGCCGAAAATCTCTTTAGGAATTCAGATATGCTTTCAAATCGTCGGAAAGCCCCCAAAGTTGGCTAGAAAACGCACTTTAAATGCCGGTGATGGGTTCTCGCCAGAAAAGACAACGGCGGTCAACTGTCACACAACCGCCGCGATCTCTGCTGGACTTGCACTGTCGTGCGTGGCCAAGTCCTGACGAGTTCCCGCACCTTTCTCTGGTCACTGCATTCTGCTGTTTCTCTCTCTTTTCATTCTCTAAGCTCAAAACCCGATTATCCACCACCGACAATACACGACCCTCCTCTCTTTTGTTAATCGGCTTCCAAAACCCAATAGGTCACAATTTGTGCTATTGATAAAAGCCCATAACTCTTTTCTTTTTTTTCATTTATCTTCTATTTTGAGTTTGCTGCATAAAATAACAAAAAAAAAAAATAAATATAATTAAATATAAATATAATTTAATAAAAATTATATTAAATATAACCTAAAATAATAACAATAACTCTATATAAAATAGAGTTATCAATGAATATGGTTACAAATTATGGGATGGTGGAATGAAGATGTACAGGTTCGAGATATAGTGTTTAATGAGGATAAGTGATATAAGGATAGAAAAAAGCGAGAGGTGTAGAAGAAGTCTGATGTGATTAATGCAGAGTTGGATGTTATAAAGAAATCATGCAATGATAGTTCTCAAGAGCCTTCTTTCCTAACTTCATCTTTAGAAAGTACACCAAAGGATCAATCTAACAATTTGCCTATTGCTCCATCTTTGAGGGGGTCTACTAAGGAGAGGCATGCTCCTTCTAGGTATTCTCCATTTTTGAATTATATTATGTATATTGATGCAAGTGAGCTTGAGAATAGGCAAGATGCCTTTGATTGTGATGATAAGGCCAAGTGGGAATAAACTATAAATGAAGAGTATGACTCTTTGTTGTCAAACCAAACTTGGGATTTGGTTTAGCTACCTAAAGTAAAAAATGTATTATATTCAAGATGGATATACAAGATTAAGAATGAAGTAGATGAAAGCAAGTGCTATAGGGCTAGACTTATTGTCAAAGTGTATGCACAAAAAAATGAATAGTCTTTGAGGAGATATTTGCTCTAGTGGTTAAGATGACTTTAATATGGATGATGTTGAGTATGGTAGCTATTTTGGATATTTATGTAGAGCAGTTAGATGTGAAGACAACTTTTCTTCATCTAGAGCACTTAACTTTTTATTGTTACTTGTTTTGATTCATATTGTCTACTTAGTTTTTGTTCTATATTTCCTTGTTTGTTAGCTTCAATTCAGATTCTACATTATCTCTTCAATGCTACTTTAGCCGTTCTCTTGCTTGTGTCTTTACTATCTTTCAACATCACTTATAAAGTGTGATCTTTCAAAACAATTGGCCAACCTTACAAATAGAGGACGCCCAATACCATTCCTAATAAGCCTAAACTCCAATTTTTTTTTTTCTCTCCAACGGTCCTTCATGCAACATTTCAAGAAAAATACTAAGCATCTCCATGCAAGATGATCAAAAAATGACCTCGAGCTCTCACACATTTGTTGGAAAACAATCCATAACTGTTGAGATTGGGACAAAGTTGGGTCCTTCAAAATGACAATGCGCTAACTTCTTAATGTGGTAAATCTTTCATTCGTTTTCAAATCTTTTAACACTTGCTTCTAACTTCTGAGACATAAAGCCTTGTACCAAAAGTATTTAATGTGAAAAATATTTCTTTAACTCATGACTCAATTTTTGAGTTAAACTTTAGTCTTTCTTACATTATACTAGGATATAAGTTGATATGCTTTATATCTTGTTAAGCTTTTAAGTCTTTAAGGAATGCAAGGTGTATAATAAAATATGGAAGACAAAGATCTCATAATGAAAAGATACAATTATGAGATATAGTTTAAAAATAGATTTTTTTTGTTAGACCCATAAGTTAGTTTTTATGGTTGACTTTTAAGTTTATTTACATGGTATTAAACCTCATAGATAGTATACTTCACTTGTCCAACTTTAGGCTTGAAAGTATGCTCAATTTATTAAGTATTTATTCATGCCTATTCAACTTTAAATTCAAAGACGTACTTATTAAAAAGAATGTTGAAGATAATCATTATTGCTAAAATCAAGAATGACGTTAAGGGAAAATGTTATTTACTAAGGGAGTAAAGCTCATAAATTGTAATAAGTTTTTGCAAAAGCTTTAGAATTTACCAAATACAATATTTGAATCTAAATGATAATGTTGTAACCATTCAATTTGTAATTCCTTTATGGTGATATATAATTCTTGATCACCAAAAAAAAAAAAAAAAAAGAGAGAGAGAGAATGTTTAAGATAAAAGTTCAACATTACAATGATATGATTTTTGAATAATGTTTATATGTAAAAAAAATTCTTAACTTATGAATCAGTTTTTATGTGAGACAAACTCCAAGATTAAAATTTGTTTTTTTTTTTTTAAAAATTCTATTTTGGAAAACTAGTTTTTTCAAAACCCTAGTTGAAACGAATTTTTTTATAGGTATAGCTGATTTCAAGGTTGTACAATTTGAAAATTATTTTCAAAAGTGTAACATAAACAAACCTTTAGCTTTTTAATACTAGCAGCAAACAAATGCTATGTGTAGCATGGACAATATATTTTCTAAGCATTCAAAAACTGACATGAAATATTAGGTCTATGAGCTTATTAGGATTTAACATATATCCATAACATTAATATTTTGCATAATTTTAAAGGTTTAATGGGAAAAATTCTTTACAAAAGGATTAAAAAGGATTGCAGAGGGACTTAACAAGAGTAGATTGTTATAGGCAGAAATAAATGTGTATTTTGTAGCTATAGAAAATGTTGTATTGATGAAGTATGCAGTATTTGGGGCCTTTTTGTGTATGTAAATGAGGTTATGGGTCTAATGTAGGAATAGGTATTTTGTAAGAGGAAGTATTTTCCCTGGAAAAACATATTTGTTTTTGTCATTTTGGAATAAGGGGGGCAAGGAAGTTCTAGAGGGTTCTTTTTCTACTTGTGTGGGAAGTAGGCAATGTTGGGTTCCCAATCATAGAGCCCTAACTTGTCTGCATTTGTCCTTAATCTTTGTCACCATTCCACACTTTAGCATGTACCATAAGTTATCCCTTGGGAGAGGTTAGTTTAAAGGCCTTACTACACGGTCCAAAGTTATTGCCAAGGGAAGAAGAAAGCAAGAAGAAGACCATTTGTTGGAGGAAAGTCAAGCCCATTGCTAAGTGGCATCATAGCCATTTGATTTGCTGATGGAGGGCCACATTACACTCTTAGAGTCCACCATGTCTTAGACTAACACTGAGATGTAGGAGATTTGTTCCAAGCTTGATCTTTTTTTTGTTTATGGAGGCAATCACTTTTTCCAACTCTACACCCATTCCACTTGGTGGTGGTTTGACTAGTGGGGGAGACAATACCAGCTCCGATGGGGGCTATACTAGTTTATATGGAGGGAATACTAGCTTTGACCTAAACTTAATGGGTTTAAACACATTTGGGTTAGATCCCCACGGGTCAGGTCCAAATAGGTTTGGGTAGAATGGGCCATATTAGAAATTAGGTTTGGGTCCACCTTGGGCCATATTAGAAATTAGGTTTGGGTCCACCTTGGGCCATATAGCTTACTTTGAGTTCCCTCGGTTTCATAGCAATGATGAACCCATTATTTGGATTTTCATGGTAGAAGAATTTTTTGATTTCTGTGGCTTGACTGATGTAAAGAAGGTGAAGATTTGCACTTGGAATCTCACTAGCACGAGAAAGGGATTCAAACTTTCTAACCAATGGATGGGAGGGGATCCATCACCCTTTTAAATTCAAAATAGGGAAAATCCAACCCTCAACAAAAATCCCACTAACCTACCAACACAACCTCTGTTACCCACTTGAAAATTATTATTGTGGAGTTAAAGGAAAGGTGTTAAAAAGGACTATGTTATCGTTGTAATGATCAATACACTCCAAGTCATAAGTGCATAAGAGGTTATTGATTTGTGAAGTGGTGTACCTTGATGAGTGGGGTGATGGAGATATTGTAGGTGAACACCAAATGGGAGGAGAAGAATTTAGTAATTGCCAGGAGAATGAGGAAGAGATGGGGATATTGACCATGGCTCTTTATGATATAAGTGTTGGTAAACCTAAAACAATGAAAGTAGAAAGGCAAGTAGAGTTTTTTAAGAGGCAGATTAGAGTACTAATTGATTATGGTAGCACCTATAACTTCATTAATCAAGGTTTAGTTTCCTAAATTAGACTTAAGGTTGATTGCTTTTTGATGTTTCAAGTGTTAGTTGCTAGTAAAAAGGGAATTGTTAGTTGTGGAATGTGTAGGGATATAGAGCTTAAGCTATGAGGAGTCCAAATGAAAATGGACTTATATGTTTTTTCCCTTAGTAGCAATGGATGTGATATTGACAGCATAATGGTTGGAAATGCTAATGATATAATTTAGAACTTTGTAAAGCATTAAATGGAGTTTGATATGAAAAATAAGAAAGTTTTCCTTAATGGGTGGCATCCTAAACCTTCCTAATTGATCGAAGAGACACAATTCACTTGAGAACTAATAAAAAAGGGTGTCTAGTTAGTAAGTGATGGGGATAAGAATCAAAAAGACCAATTGGGGGTTGCGAGGGTTGTGGTTGATCAATGCCATCATATAAAGAAGTTACTAGCAAACTTTGAAAATGTGTTCCAAGCCTTAAAAGGGCTTCCTCCATGGCATAGTCATGATCACCAAATAGTACTTAAGGGAGAAGGCCGACTGGTGTTAATAAAACCTTATCGATACTTCTATGTTCAAAAGGGGGAGATTGAATGGTTAGTGAAGGAGTTGTTGGAAAATGGAGTTATTAGATTGAGTAAGAGTCCTTTTTCTTCATTAGTGCTACTAGTGAAAGAGGCTAATGGTTCTAGGAGACTTTATGTTGACTATAGAGAGCTCAATAAATAAATGATTAAGGATAAGTTCTCCATTCCTATTATTAATGAACTCTTGGATGAGTTAAATGGAGCTCGTTATTTTTCAAAATTGGACCTAAGATCTAGGTATTATTAGGTTCAAATGAGGGATGAGAATATTGAGAAAATGATATTTAGGATGCATCATGGGCATTATGAGTTTTTGGTAATGCCGTTTGAGATAACTAATGGTCCTTCCACCTTTCAGTCTTTCATGAACATGGTGTTTCAAGAGTACTTATGAAAAATGGTTTTGGTTTTCTTTAATGCTATATTGGCTTATAGTAAGAGTTAGAAGGAGCATCTTCAACATGTTTGGATGATATTAGAGATCTTAAGGAAGAATAATTTTTATGTGAAATTATGAAAATGTGAATTTAGGTAGATAGAATTGAAATTTTTTGGTCATGTAGTAAGCAAGAAAGGAGTTGCAATGCATCCCAATAAAGTTAAAGCAATTCTCCAATGGCGTGTTCAAAAATTTGTTAAGGCATTAAGAGGGTTCTTGGGTACTGTAAAGGCAATTAGCACTTTATTGAAGGTTATAGTAAAATTATTAAGCCACTCACCAATTTGTTAAAGAAGGATAACTTTGTTTGGAATGATAAGGCCTAATAGACTTTTGATTAGTTGAAAATGGCAATGACTTCTATGTTCATGTTAAGGCTGCTAAATTTTACCCAACCATTCATTTTAGAGTGTGATGCATCAAGAATGGGGTTGGAATGGTGCTGTTGCAAGAAAAAGGACCAATTGCTTATTTTAGTAAAACATTACACATGAACCATTTAAGGCTTTCCACCTATAAGTGCGAGATGCTAGCTATCATCCTGGCTCTTGAAAAATGATAGCATTATCTATTAAGGAGTCAATTTATCATTAGAATGGATTATTAAGCCTTAAGTTTTTATAGGATTAGAAAATAGTAAAGCCTATTAAGCAAAAATGGCTCTTTAAGTTAATAAAGTATGTTTCTATGGTTGAGTATAAAGTAGGATGAGATAATGTAGTGGTAGATGGGCTTTCTAGACAAAAGTTGGAACAAGAAGGTGTTTCGATGACCATTCTTAGGGAATGTGTGTTACCATAACCACCCTTCACCTTTAATGGCTTAACTAAATCTAAGAAGAGATCAAGAAAAACCCTAAGGCATAAGAAGTAGTGAAAAACATCGTATATGGCGAAGCTGTGGGTCCTTGGACTTTAAAGATGGAATCCTCATCTTCAAGGAAAATGAATATCTTCCTTTTGATTCCTTTCTTATTCCTGTAATTATTAAAGAAATGCATGATAGCATTTATAAGGGAAGAGATAAGACATTAAAGAAGGTGAATGCTGTGTTTTATTGAAAAGGCATGAAAGGTCATGTTGAACAAGTTGTGAAGGAATGTGTAATATATCAAAGGAATAAAAATGAGAATGTTAAGTTTGTTGGTCTTTTACAGCCATTACTGATTCTCAAGTAGGTATAGGAAGATATTGTTATGGATTTTATAGAGGGATGACCATAATTGAATTGGAAGTCAGTCATATTAGTAGTGGTTGACAAATTATCTAAGTTTGGACATTTTATTCCATTATCTTATCTTTATACAACAACATCTATCACACAAGCTTTCTTTTACAATATCTTTAAATTGTATGGAATGCCCAGAATTATAATTTGCGATATAGATATGATAGTTACAAGTAGGTTTTAGGAGGAATTATTCCAATTGTAGGACACAAATTTTATTTTTTACTTCACCTATCATCCATAAATAAATGGGCAAACTGAGGTCATAAACCAAACTTTAGTAATGTATTTGCAAAGCTTTGTAGGAGAACATCCCAAGAAGTGGGTAAAATGGTTACCATGGGTGATATATTACTATAACACGAGCTAGCTCAGCTTAACCCTATACACCCTATATGAAGTGGTCTGTGGAAGAAATCCTTCTTCCCTCTTGACTTATTTAGAAGGTACAACTAAAGTAGCTTTAGTTGAACAAATATTGGAAGAAAGAGATGCTATGTTAGGGAGAATTAAGAGAAATTTACATGCTGCCCAAGAAAGGATGAAACTTTTATATGATAAGAAAAAGAGAGAGGCAAAATATCAAGAAAGGGAATTGGTGTTGGTCAAACTTTCACAATACTGACAGATTTCAATGGCATAGTGCAAGAATCAAAAATTAAAACCCAAGTGCCATAGGTCTTACAAAGTAATTCAAAAAATAGGAAAGGTAGCCTATGAGTTAGATCTTCCTGCTATGCAAAGATACATCTAGTATTTCATGTTTTGAGGAAGTTCATTGGAGATTTTGGCTCAATACAATAAGAAAATCCTAATGAATTCTATGATGCTTTAGATGAGCTAGAGGAGGAGAATTGCTTCCAGGCAATGCTGGAACGCAAGAAGCATGGAGGGAAAACTGAATTGCTTGTCCATTGGAGAGGGAGGTCCCCAACTGAATCCACGTGGATGGATGAAAAAGAGTTATGCTCTAAGTACCCAGAATCACAGATTCAGATGAGCACTCAACCTTGAGGTCAAGGCTGAAATTGAGAGACACCGGGTCCCCCGGGGTGGGGGGGATGTGGTTGGGAGGAGAGGCAAGGAAGTACTGGAGAGCTCTTTCTGCTTGTGTGGGAAGTAGGCGGTGTTGGGTTCCCGATCATTCCACACTCTAGCAAGTACCAATAGTTATCCCTTGGGAGAGGTCAGTCTAGAGGTCCTACTACATGGTCCAGAGTTGCTGCCGAGAGAAGAAGAGAGCAAGAAGAAAACCGTTTGTTGGAGGAAGAGTCAAGAACGTTGCATATATATTTTTATTTGACAAAAGGGGAAGACAGATACTACAAAATTAATCAAAGTGGGTCTGCCATCTTGATATATAGCCAAAAATTTCACCCTAAAGATTGAGTGATTTCATCAAAAGTCAGATTTTCAATGCTCAAAAAATGTAGTAATCCCTACATACATAGCGGTAAAGAAAAGTCCAAGAAGCTACATCTGCACTAACACAAAACCTTTTTCTTAGACTTTATCGTAAACGCTAACAAGAAAAAGAAGAATGTAAATGACCCACTGATTACAAGTAGAACTGAGTCTCCGCTGCAGCTTCCAAGAAAATACTATGTAGAAAATAAGCGGTTTGATACCTATTAAAAGGCTTCGTAAACAAATGATGCCCTTGAAGCTCTGGCATGGACTAGCATTTTCTTGATTTCTTGGTTGGCCTCTTGTGTTTCTTGTTCCACAATATCCAAGGCTGTTAAACCCCATGAGTTCTTCATGTCCACGTAGACTTTGCAATCCAATAAGCGGCACACGACCTACCACAACAAAGTATGTTAATTTCTATGTTCCTTCTATAGGAGAAAAAGTATAGGAAAGGACTTGCTTGAGCTTTGTTTTTGTATGATGCAATGTGCAATAAAATATTCCCATCCACATCTATCCAATTTAGCAACTTGCGCTGTCAAAGTGCTCCGTTTCTAAACCAAGCTCGTTGAAGCCATCTGACTAGGGCTAGACATGCATCAAACTTGTTTTTGAGTGCAACATGTAGAGTAGTCCCACATAGACCATTACAATTCCTTCAACATAAATCATTACTTTTAATAAGTTACATAATATTTAAGTTATATAAGTCTTTTTTTTTTCTTGTTCTTATTGTATACTGCTTTAACTTGGAAGCATCAAGGAGTTTTTAGGAACTTTCTAGAGGTAGAAAAAAGAGATTGTAAAATCAAGAAAATCAACTAAATCATCCTACTCATTGAGGTATAGAACTAAGTAGTTGTTCAATTTGTTCAAGAGAAAACAATTAATGTAAAAGATTTAGCCAAACTTTGATATGTACACATTTGAATCCCCAACTACTTTTAAAGTTTCATTCACTCTGTCTATTATTGAATGAAATTTTGTTCCATCATTCAAGACCCAATATCAAAGAACAAAGCACAAATACAACTTCAAAAGTGACTAAGTTTCTACATATGAGTCATCAAAAACAGACTTTAGATGCATGCAGAATTTGGCTTGGTCCAAATTCTTGAACGACTTAATTAAATGTTCACCTCTTCACTTCCTCCATCCTGATACAAAGGTGGGCCAAGCACTTTTTTCTACTTCTACAAAAGTCAGAAAAACAATTTTATGCTTCCAAGTGACAACAAGATGTGAGACAAAGTTAAGCACAACAAAGAAAACGAAAAACAGAAAGCAACAGAGGCTGTAAACTGGAGATGGAGTTATGATTGCTACAGACAGGACATAGGACAGAAAGAGGGACATAAGGGATACAAAAAGTAACACTGAAGTAAGATCAGGAGGAATGACTAAGACTATTAGTAGCAACGATATATAAAATGTCAAAGAATTAAGGGGAAGGAGGAGCTCGAAAAAAATGTCGTCCATGGTTACTGTCCCGGCAAAGTGTGGGCCTTCATGGACTTCATTACCATTCTTGAGCGCATATGTGCGATAGAACTTTCTATTATTTCCAGGAACGGAGTCATCTTGCCAAAATCCTCCAGGGGGACTGAGTATTCCTTGGTAGGTGACAGCTACAAGCAACACAGCAACCACCAACAGCATATTGCCCTTGTCGATTGAAATTTGCTTTTTCTGACGTAAGAACCATATGAATAACCTCTCACTAATTGGGATAGGAGAGATTAAGTAACGTACAACAGAAAAATCTCTATCGCTTGAAGGTTCGGCACGGAGTAGCATTTCCTTGATTTCTTGGCTGGCCTCTTGTGTGTTCTCCGCCACCATATCCAAGGGTGTATGACCTGCTAAGTTCTTGATTTTCACTTGGACTTTACAATCCAGTAACCGGCGCACGACCTGTATAACTCACAGATGCACAATTATCAACAGTCATAAATGAAAGAGAGAATGGAGAATAAAGCTATCAAAGCTTAAGAAAAAATGAGTTGAAGTTGATTTTGAGTATGTTGCTCAGGAAAAAACTAGAGAAAAGTACTTGCCTGGGCTTCATTTTTGGATGATGCAATGTGCAACAAAGTGTTGCCGTCCACATCCATCCAATTCAGCAGCTTGCGCTGCCAAAGTGCTGCATTTCTAAACCAGACTCGCCGAAGCCATCCAACCAGGACCAGAAAAGCATCGAACTTGTCGTTTTTGAGTGCAATATGAAGAGCAGTCTCGCTTCGACTTGTCACTTCTTCAATTAATTTGGGGCAGACTCTTAGGATTTCGGTCAACAAATAAAGGTTTCCCATTTGAGCTGCATAATGGAGAGGATTCATACCCCCCCTTCCTTGCGCCAAAACAAGGTCCTTATGAACACCCAAAAGCTCGCGCACTAAAATGGTTTGGTCGTTACACATGGCAAGAACTAAAGGGGTGAAGCCATTTGGATTTAGCTTCTTTGCAAATGCCGGCTTCAACATTATGATCTCCATGGCAAATTGGGTTTGTCCTGCTGCAGCAGCTATGTGTAGGGGAGTCTCAACAAACGGAATCTTATCGATTTTGTCCAAAACTTTGGGATCCCTTGCAATGGACGAGTACAGAGCATCAATATTTCCTTGCTCCGCAGCATTCCTCATAAACTGATCCATTTTGTGCAAAGAATCCCTCTAATTTGGGTTCAGAACAAGCTATAGTCATCGACGGTAGTAATGTAATTTGCAGGGCACTATATAAAAGATAATGTGCAGGGCACTATGGTCATCGGAGAATGATGCTTCTCTGAAGTTACAGAAACTTTTGCTTGGGATGAATTTTTCCACAGGATGGTTGGATACTCGGAAGTTGCTGAATCTTTTCTTTCCAATGAGTTTTTTCGCGTGGCCGTTGTCACCGAGACTAGACGCAATTTACTTGCTTTATCGTTCTGTTCATATATGAAGGTCAATGCTGCAACGACTTAACTAGCCAGAACCTAGAAAGTCCAAGCCAGTCAAACAATCAACAGAGGATTACACAGTAGGTCTCCACGGTTGTTAATCAAAAGGTGGAGTATAACGCGGAAGTGCTAGGTCGAGCCCAGTCCAACACGCAGAAAGAAAATGGTAGAGAATGAATTGGTGGATGTCCCACAAATTTCACAGAATATTTCTTTTGTATCTACAAGTGGTAGTATAGCTTTGCTTATAATAAGTTTGACTGTAACGTTGTAAATCATCTAATTCAATCCTAAAGTATGTTCTGCTTTGTGTAGTACTGTAGCAGGGCCGATGGCCCTACGATTATGGTGCCCAAGGTTGGGCTACAATTCTGTCCATGTTGTATTTATCTTTTGTACTTAACTTTTCGTTGTTACTTGTTTTGATTCATGTTGTCTACTTGGTTTCTGTTCTTTATTTCGTCATCTTTAGCTTCAATTCATTTTCTACACTATCTTTCCAATGCTATTCTAGCCGCTGTTTTGCTCGTGTCTTAACTATCGTTCAACATCACTTATGGAGTTTGATCTCTGAAAACAATTGGCCAAACCTTACAGAGGATGCCCACTAAGCCCAAACTCTAATTTTCTTCTCTTCAAGGGTCCTCCATGCAGCATTTTAAGAAACAGACCAAGCGTCTCCATGCGAGATGACCAAAAGAAGACCTTGAGCTCTCACGCGTCTTCCGGAAAACAATCTGCAATTTCCGAGACAGGGATGGTGTTGGGTCCTAGAAAGTGACAATGCGGTAACTTCTCAATGTGGCAAATCTTTCATTCGTTTTCAAAACTATTAACACTTGCTTCTAACTCTTGAGATATAAAGCCTTGTACAAAAAATGTTTACATGTGACAAATAGTTTTCTAACTCATGAGTGGATTTTTGAATTAAACTTTAGTCCTACTTACATTGTATCAGAATCTAAGTTGATATGCTCTATATCTTATTAAGCTTCAAGTCTTTTAGGTATGCAAGGTGTACAATAAAATGATGAAGACAAAAGTTTCATAATGGAAAGATATGATTATGATTTATTTACATGGTATCAAACCCTCGGATAGTTTATTTTACTTGTTCAACTTTGGACTTGAAGGTATGCTCGGTTTACTAAGGTTTATTCCTACTTGCTCAACTTTAAATCCAATGACATATTTATAAAAGAGAATGCTTAAGACAAAAGTTCAATAGTACAATGATATGATTTTTAAACAAGGTCTAAATGTAAAAATATTTTCTTAACTCATGAGTTAGTTTTTAGGTGAGACAACCTCTGACATTATAATTTATTTTCAAAGACAAACTTCTATTTTGGAATCTGGTTGTTTCAAGAAAAGTATAAGAAGCTACATCTGCACTAACACAAAACCTTCTTCTTAGACTTTATTGTAAACGCTAACAAGAGAAAGAAGAATGTAAATGACCCACTGATTACAAGTAGAACTGAGTCTCCGCTGCAGCTTCCAAGAAATTACTATGTAGAAAATAAGCGGTTTAGTACCTATTAAAAGGCTTCGCCTGCAAGTGTTTAGTGGACTTTTCTTTTGAGATACTGTAGCTTACGAATTCTAGCTTGTTCTTGCATATCCAATACAGCACCTCCTGCACTATCTCTTATATATTTGCATGACCTTATTTTTCTTCTTTTATCAGTCAGTATCCTCATGCTTGATTCCTTGGAAGTCTTTGTAATCCAATCCTGACTGTTCCTTCTGTTGTTTCTCTGATTATCAGTTGGTGGGGCTTCCTAGTATCAGAGACGCAAAGACCACGGCTTTGCCGTTGTCGTTGGTTGGTCTAGTCGCTGTGGCACCTACTTGGAACTTTACAAAGGCTGAGTTGACAGAGGGAATATTAAGGTCAATATTAGGATAACGGTCTTGCATTTCCACGTCAGTTTTGTCTCTACCAGGTTGAGTGGATTCTTCAGGAAAACAGAGCAAAGTTAGCAAGCTCTGTTTCATCGTCAGGAAAACACAGCAAGATCAAGATGCTCTGACTCATTGAGATCGACCATCACAGCGATTGGGCCGGACCGATTATTACTTATAGAACACAAGGCTGCAACAACCTCCACTGGAGGGTTGGGTCCTCTAAAATTGCGAAATCCTTTACTTGGGAAGAAAGTTTCTACCGGGTGCTGCCATCAACTCCTTAATATTTCTGGTTTTTCCATTAAAAATTTAAGCCATAAAAAAGGCTAATACAAGCAAATTAAAACTTGGAATAAACAACTAGGAAAAAATTAAGATCAGCCTAATCATAAACCTCTTCTCATAAATGACTACCAAATCATAGACTACTTAACACAAACTTCAATTCAACAACCTTTTCCCTTTTCCCCTTAAGCGTGCATTATTTTTATTTTTTACTTTTATAAAATTCAACTTGGAAAACTCCCAACTATAGACATTGAACAAACTTCAATAAGGGGGAGAAAATGAATTCTTTTCTCTCAAATGAATTAAATAATTGCTTAGTTTTGCACCTGACTGAATAGGATGGTTCAATTAATTACCTTACCTCATAGAGAAAGTGGGCCAATTATTTTATTCCACCTTTAGGAAGTCCCTGAAACTCTTTGATGCCTCCAAGTTACAGCCATACCCAAGATAGTGGTAGACAAAGGAAGGAAAGAGAACAATAGAACCTTATATGGCTTAATTTATGTCACTAGTTAAATAGAGTGTATATTAAAGGAATCATAAGAGATTTCAATCTTAACTAGGTATTGTTGTTTGGCCAAAAAAAGCAACTTATATTGAAGGAATTAAAAGAATTTCAATCCAAACTAACTACAAATACACGGGGAGAAAGAAACAGAGAACAAAAGCACAAATACAACCTCAAAAGTGACAAAACTTACATAGGCTAGTCATCACAAACACACCGTAGATGCAAGCAGAATATAGCTTGGCCCAATTTCTTGAACGACTTAACCAAATGCTCATCTCTTCACTTCCTCCATCCTCATACAAACGTGGGCCAAGCAATTTTTTCTACTTCTACAAAAGTCCTAAGAACACGGTCATTCTTACAAGTGACGAGAAGATACAAGACAACGTGAAGCAGAAGAAAGAAAAAGAAAAACCAGTAGTACCAAAACCAGCTTGATGGCAACGGAGTTATGATTGCTACAGACAAGCCATAGGACAGAAAGAGGACCATAAGGGATGTGATAAGCAACGCGGAAGTAAGATCAGGAGGAATGACTAGGGCTATTAACAGCAGCGATACATAAAATGTTGAAGAATTAAAAAGAAAAAGCGCATGGAAAAAGAAGTTGCCCATGGTTACTGTCCCGGCAGGGGGTGAGGCTTGACTGACTTTAGAACAATTTCCGATCGCAGTTGTGCTGCTATAGGACTGACTATTACTTCCAGGAATGGAGTCACTTTGCCAAAAGCCTTCACTAAGTACTCCTAGATAGCTGTCAGGGGGTGAGGTTTGACTGATTTTAGTACGATTTTCGATCGCAGTTGTGCTGCTGTTGGACTGACTATTATTTCCAGGAATGGAGTCACCTTGCCAAAAGCCTCCAGGGGGACTGAGTACTCCTTGGTAGCTGACTGTTACGAGCAATACAGCAACCACCAACAGCATATTGCCCTTGTCGATTGAAATTTGCATTTTTTGACGTAAGAACCATATGAATAACCTCTCACTAAAAGGGATAGGAGACATTAAATAATGTTCAACAGAGAAAGGTGTATAGCTTAAAGGTTCTGCAGAGAGTAGCATTTCCTTGATTTCTTGACTGGCCCCTTGCGCGTTATCCACCACAATATCCATGGGTGTCTGATCCACTGAGTTCTTGATTTTACTTGGACTTCACAATCCAGTAACCGGCGGACGACCTGTATAACTCACAAATGAAAGAAAGAATGGGCGATGAGGCTATCAAAGCTCAAGGAAAAATGAGTTGAAGTTGATTTTGAGCATATTCCTCAGAATCCGCTTATGTTTTCCTTCTTCAGTAGAAAAAAATAGAGGAAAGAACTTACCTGGGCTTCATTTTTGGAGGATGCTATGTGTAACACAGTGTTCCCATCCAAATCCTTCCAATTCAGCAACCTGTACTGCCTGAGTCTCGCATTTCTAAACCAGGCCCGCCGAAGCCATCCGACCAGGACCAGACAAGCACCAATCTCATCGTTTTTGAGTGCAACATGCAGAGCTGTCTCACTTCGCGTCGTCACTTCTTCAACCAACTTGGGGCGGACCCTTAAAAATACAGTCAACAAACTGAGGTTTCCCGTTTCGGCCGCATAATGGAGAGGATTCATACCCAACCTTGCTTGTCCCAAAACAAGGTCCTCATGAACTTTAACTAGCTCAAGCACCAACTTGGTTTGTTTTTTTTGCATGACAAGAAGTAAAGGGGTGAGGCCATCTGGATTTAACTTCTTTGCAAATGATGGCTTCAACATTATGATTTCCATGGCAAATTGGATCTGCCCTGCAGCAGCAGCAGCGTGTAAGGGGGTCTGAACAAACGGGATCACATCGATTTTGTCCAGAACTTTCGGATCCCTTGCAATGGACAAGTAGAGGTCATCGATGTTTCCTTGCTCAGCAGCATTCTTCAAACCCGGATCCATTTGGAGTAGTATGATAGTCGTTTTCCTCAAGAATCCCTTTACTCTGGTTTCAGAACAAGCTGCTCCACTGAAGGGTTGTTTCTCCGAAGTCGCAGAATCTTTTCCTTTGGGATGGATTTTTCTATGTGCTGGTTGTCATCAACTCTAGACGCAATTCACTCACTTTACAGCCGTGTTATGACTGTTTGCATACAATATGGTGCGGGCGATGTGCTCCGTACGGGTTACGTGGCCGACATGGGCGACTGCATTTCAAACGGTAACATGCAGCTCCTAATCATAGTCGTCTAAGCCTTGCTTTTCTCCTCCGTTGACAACGCTACAGCTTGGATGCATGGACGCTTGGCTATGATGGTTGTGGAAGCAGAATGATATCTTAAACCAAGTCCACGCTGCAGCTACCATCAACGTCAGCTTCACCAACTATACAGAAAAACACCACCGACGGCAGAAACACTCCGAGACTTTAAACACACTTCGTTTGCTTTACCGTCCTGTTTTGCTGCAATGACTTGGACTGAGGGCTTGGGTCTCCCAAAGTGACAATGGTGTAAGTCTTCATGTGGCATCTCTCTCCTTCAATGTTCAAATCAATGAACACTTTCTTCAGTTAGCTATTCAGTGCCAAAATCGTAAATTGAAAATATATGATTCTTAATAATGTTTAAGTATGAAAATATTTTTTTAACTCATAAGTTTGGGTTTATTTGATTGATATCAAAATTTAGGTTGATGTGCTTTAATAGGGTTCATAGCTATGCTGCAACTGATTCAAGAAATCAATAGATTTCTTAATATCGGTATATCACCATGGTCATTTAGTTAGAACATTTAATATCAGTATATCAACATGGTCTCTAATATGGTCGACCTTTTAGATTATGGAGCTTGATAAATCAAAGAAGAAAGCAGAAATGCAAGGTTATACTACCAGAGCTGATGGTGTGAGGTTACGGTTTCTTATAAAGTGACATACTTGGTATGTATGTGCCGACATAGATTCATTAGAAGATAAATGAGTAATTGAATTTGATGCAGAACCCCACTGGTAGAGGTAATTCTGGATGAACAAACTTACAACAAGGGGATCCTTTCCCCATTTCTTTAGGTATTCTTCCTGATATGCCTTTTAGTCTATTTTTCCTCTTTCTCACAATGCCTGAAACTATGGCGATTGTCTTCATAGACATCAGGTCTTTTCCGTGAAACAATGGCTTAAGTGTCAGCTAGCACCTTTGACCACATACCGACAACGTCAATCTCTTGTTACAAACTGACTATGGGGACGTGTTAGGTCATCTTGATGTTCAGCACTTGATGAGTTCTATGCAGGTCTTATTAGTTCTTAATTTGAGCTTATCATTTAAGTTCTAAGTCGGCAGACTTTTTCTTTCTCCTGACTCTATAGTTTTTCTATGAATTTATTGCATATTAGTATTTGCTTTTAGTGTGATTTTTAGTTTTTGGTGACGAAAAATTCCTGTTTGTATTTTGGTAGGCTATGATTTTGGAGTAATTTGACTATGGAGGCAATTTTTTTTATTATTCTTTTTATTTCATTTCGCGGGCTCAGTAAAGAGGATTGTTTTTGCCGGTATTCAATGAACCTAAGTGGAAGCTGGAAATTATTTTGCAGTATTTATGGACATACACAGCTAAGGTAAGTGAACAGACGCTTTGTACTTCCATTTAAATTGTTCCCAGCAATTTTTGTCGATGGTGTTTCTGTTATGTTGTCCTAAAGTCTTTTTAACTATGTCATGAAGGAAGTAATGCCTGAGTTTCCCACTGTAATATGTTCTTTGTTTGAATATTGATATGACACTTTGCAGCCTTCTGTTCGCACTCGGAGATCAAATGGTTCTTCAGATGATGCAACTTTTAGTGGGGCTTTGAAGTGTTTTTCAAGTTATACTAGCACAAAAGGCATCATAAAAAGGATTGGCATAGAAGTAATTCAGTTGCTTTTGGCGCATAGTTTTAAGGTGATTTTTCTTGTTTCTTGGCAACATCTATATATCATATACAAGCTAGAGTCGTACTATTAGTTAGTTGCCTTCTTCTTTCCATTCCTTGATATCCGAAGCTACAGGCTGTTGGCCCTAATGTGCAATTTTACTGCTTTGTGCATTCTCTGTATTTAATCTGCCATATACATTCTCGTCTATTTCTTTTGTTTGAATCTATGCATTTTTGATATAAATAAGGTTTATAGCTATGTTGCAATTGATTCAAGAAATCAATAGATTTCTTGAAATTATCTTGGTATCGTTAGGACTTTCAACTTAAACCAATTCGGCTAATTCAATTTTGGCCTCTCCAACACAGCTGTAGACTCAAGGAAGGGATAATGAAGTCGTGTAATAGGTGGGCCACGTGGACCCGTTTTGTGCTTTGACTGTGGGTCACACTAGACTGTTGTCCCTTCCTCCCTCCTGTCATAGAGGGGTGATGTTGTGTATTTGCGGAATGCTGGCTATATTCCCTTAATTCGCGGGTGTGCTCTTTTCCTCTCTCTTTCCTCGTCCTCCACTGTACCCTTCACTCATTCCTATCTTCTTCACATCACATCACATCATTGTAAGATACCAAAAACTTTCTTTCTTTTGGTATGGGTGCTCACGATCACCACCTTCCACTTTTCTTGCATAATCATCCTTAATGGCACAAAATGTTATGGGCCATTTGCGTTTGCGGGTTTTTGGGTAAGCGAGCTGAGCTAGGGTAAACCGAAGAAAATGTGAGAAAAGAATAAGGGGGAAATTTGGGGGGATTTGGCTAAGGGAAATGTAGGTTTCGTGTGAAGAAGACAAACGGTGACAACCTCTTGTGAAATTACAGATTTTGTGTTTCCGGTGATGGAAGCTGTGTATCTATCTTAACGTAATTTACGGTTTATATTTCTAACACAAAAACACTAACCCTTTTACCAACATCGTGAACAAAAGTAACTTTGTGACTATTAAGCTCTCAAGGCAATTACCTTGAAGTTGACGTATTTCCGAAGGAAAAAACTCAGCCACCCCCTATAACCATAGCTGTAAATGATGAAAAACAACGCAACCCAGAGGCTTTAGTAAAGTTGTGGATCTTCAGCACTTCCTCTCAAAGGAGGCATTGGATCGTGTCTTTGACTATAGTCATCGATTGTAGTCGTGTATGTGCAGTCCACTAGAAGACAGCGAATGATTGGGTTCCCCAAAGTTGCGGAATCTTTTGCTTGGGTGTTGTCACCACCTTCGACATAATTTCCCTGCTTTACCATTTTACTTGTATTAGATGATCTATAAATACTTTTTTTAATAAATATGTGATTTTATTCATTTATAAATAAGATAATATAAAAATTTTGAAATATATTCCAGCATTATGATTTATCTAAGAAAAAATCAAGTTTGTAAATAAAAAATAAAAGTCTCATGTTTAAATTATAAATTTTTTATATTTTTTAAATACAAAAAAATATCTTCACAACTTATAAATTAATTTTTATATTAAATTTTGAGCTATTTACACGATTTCAAAGTTAAAATTAATCTATTCTAACTCTTTTTTTTTTTTTAGAAAAAAAGTTGATATTAATATTATAGGTTGAGCAAAGACTTAAAACATGTGTAAGAAATTACATTGGTAGGGCATTGAACCTAACCCTCAATACATTAGCTGGAACTTCGAGTAGTAACAAAATGCCAAGTCTTTTAGATGTGCTTAATATGCAGAAAAGTTTCATATCAGAAAAAATGTAACGTTTAATATGTTTAAATTTTAATAGTGATTGAGGGATTTGGTCCTCCGTAGTGATCAGAAATGCTTGCAAAATCATTGTGGTGTTTTTCTGAGGAACTACCAGCTATTAATTTCAAATAGATTGGAATGGAAACAGTTCATTTTCTTGATCATACTTCTTTACTTAAAATAAACGAGGCTCATAAAAATGGTAAAATCAATGCCTACCAACAAATGATAAGATCGTTGCTGAATTTACTTTAGGGTTGGAAAGGTTCGCTGTTAGAAAATGAAGGTAATAGGGCCATGTTGGAATACTGTAGGTGTTAGAGAAATTGTCTACCATGCTCTGCAACGTTTCAAATGCTTTAGCAATCATTCCAACAACAATCAACCCGAGTACATCAAATGATATTGTTATACCATATAATATTATGCCGCAAGATAGAATCAAAATGCTTTCAAGCTGTTCAATTTGAAGAAACAATAAATAAATAAAGAAAGAAAGATAATGGATCCTCTAAGGATATTGTCATGGAAAATGCCTTTACCATGCTTGTGGATCTTGATGAAGACCTTTACAAGCAAGACATGGGGGTTTCCATGAATAAGGATAGGTCTAATAAAAAGAAAGTAAATGTTTGAGATCAAAATGTTGCTGCAAGCTCTTCAAGCCAAATGTTAAATTAAGTAGTACTTGAAGCAAACAAGTTGAATTAGAGTCTTAAAAAAAAACCAAGAATGTTTTAGTGCATAAGCACCATAGAAAAAAGATTAACAAATATACTAGTTGAGAGTTTTGATGCTAGAACTAAAGCAAAGTTTAACTATTAACTCAAGCAATATTATGTGGCATTTCCTAAACAAGATGATATTGATAACACTTGATGGAAGAAATTTCAAACATAATTTATTAGTTTCAAATTAGGAGTTCTTTTGTTATCTTGATTGAGCTGGAAAAGGACAATCAAGAGTAAATTGGTTCCACAAACCAATAGGATGAGGAAAAGGGTAAGCTGATGAATGATCAGGAAGAAACTTAGGCAATTGAGCAAACTTGCCAAGAGTCCTCGAGATACAATTGACTAAGTAAGAGATAAAAGGAAAGTGAGCAGTAGTTTATAAGGATAGAGGAGAATCCAACCTTACAAACTATGAAAACAAATGAAAAAAGTCAAAAGGAACCTAAAAAAGAGACAAGGAAAAACTATTCATGCTAAGGTGGATAAGCACGTTGATGATGGAATAAAAGAGAAACTTTATGATATATGTGACTGCCTAGAGAGTCAAAATGGAGAACATGTTTCCAAAGTGAGAAGAAAGGTAATGACTAGATTGATCAAGGATCAAGACTTAGTTACTAATGTTAGAATAGAAACTCCCAATGAGAAAGTGGTGGTTTGAAAGACTAAAGCTGAAAGTTTCGCTGCCAATGCTACAATCCATGAGACCTTGATTCTAGATCTTAAGTTTGGGGTTAACCTATGCATTCCCTCAACGAATGATTGATAACTACTCATTAGCAACTAAATGAAGCACCTTTGGTTCTTATCTAGATTATTCTCCAAAGTCCTCTTTAAGATGAAAAATTTAACTGTGGATCTACATGTTTATGATCTTCTTTTGGGAACTTAAGTGGGGTTGGTTACACCTATTATGATATGGACCCTTTCCCTTTCCCTTGTTTGAGGGCATGTAATTATTGGGTTAGGATTTAACTATCCAACTTTTCTTGCTTTCAATTAAGTAAATTATATGTTTCCTTAGAAAAAAAAAATGTATGCTTTGAATTTAGGAAGATTGAGCATATAAGAATGAACTACCTAGATCTAAGAAGAAAAGATAAAAAAGAAAGAAAGAAAGACGGTAATCCGTGAAGAGAGCTGTGGTGGCCACTTGAGATGATAAAAACCCACCATCTAATAAAGAAAAAGAAGTAACAAATCTTTGTCTCGTAGGAGCAAGAGATAATGAAGAAAATGAGGTACGTATTCCCTCCAAATTAGACAGAAACTATCCCTTTAATGAACTTCAAAATGCTTTTGATGTAGATGTTGCGAGCGTTTAAGCATGAATATCTTATACTACGAAAAAATGAAAATGAAACTAAACTGCTCAATAAAATCAGAAGAGCTTAAGTGTAGAACATGATCACTTGTAAGATGAAAATAAAAAGGTAATGTCTGAGCTGGAAAAGACAAATAATACTAAGAAACCTTACCAAAGGGTGTAAAATGTTAAAAAAAAAATTATTGATACATAAAAAGGAGTATATGAGAAACTGATTTGTGATATATACCGAAGTTAACTAAGAAATTATTTAGTAATTGTCAGAAGCCATGATATGAATTCTTATTAAAAAATGAGAAGATGCTCATTTTGCAAATACTATGTTCATTAGCGTAACGCACGTCCCATGAGGATAAGAAAGGCTTTTAAAATTAAAAAGATGTGAAATCCAATAGGAATCAAGATTATTGACTCAAACGGATGCCAGAAAACTCGGATATATTTTAAACGATGGGCTTTAATGATTTTAGATATAGTACACATGATATATCTTCGGCTACTGTTCATCTTGTGAAAAGTTAGATTAAGGAGCTTCTGTTTTAGCTCATATTTGCGGTATTTTTATTCCAGTCCATGGCTTCGTTTGTGCCAAAGATTGTACTAGGGTTTTTGGACTCAAAAGCTAGGTTGGTATAAGTCGGGAGTTTTTAGTTTGGAGTGTTTGTAAGGTGAATTGAGGTGCTTATTAAACTTTTTGTGGTGGCTTTAACGTGTTTGAGGCACAGATTTTATTAGAGCTTTTTCTTGGATTTTTTCCCTTTAAGCAGAAGAAACCACAATAAGTAATTATTCTTTTCTAATAACGTTATCCTTGTACATGTGTTCGAGTGAAAAGAGTTACTTTCAACAATCAAATTGGCCCTTAGAGGTAGGTGGCAGTCTTACCGATACTTGACCCATCCATTGATTGATCGGCGCGGCTTCTGGGGATGCAAGAGCGTTAAGACAATCACAAATGACCTTGCGATCATGTTCTAAGGAGTCGACAAAAGTGTTGATACCATGACAACAACGTTTTGATAGTTGCTCACCTGTCTCCTTAGGTAAGGAAGACAAGGAGTCAGATCAATGGCTACTTTGTGGCACAGGGATGAAGCCATAGCTTGCCCAAAGACGAGGAAGAAACTAACAAGCTAAGTCATGGTTTAGGTTGAATATTAGAGTTTTGCTTTCTCTTGGGTTAAAAAAAGTACTTTAAAGTATAGGGATTTTGTAATCCCCGTGTTTCTATCTTGAAGAAAACAAAAACACTCGAACTAGTTAGTTATTGGAAAACAAAAAATATCATCAAATGTCACTTAGAGTTCAATGTATCATAATACACAAAATATGTCTCAAAGAAAATTAGTGGCCTGTCCCAAGCTAACACTTGTCTTTTTTTAACAAAAAAGTTTCGTAAAGGGAAGAAAGGATAGGTGTGAAACCTACAGCCAAAAGGTCTTAGGCAATACCCTACTTCCAACTAAACTAGGTGCTTGCTGATAACTTATGTTTATCATTATTAAACTTATTATGTGAGAGAAAATGGTAGAATCAGTACATTCCAAGATTAAAATATGCTTTCATTTACATCAAATTTTAATGGATTATTTTTGTACTATATGTTGAGACAAGAAATTTATTGTCAAATAGCAAGTTGATCTATTAGTATTTCACCATAAGAAATTGTTTTGTTACGACGAATGCATGAAGTCGACATACTAAGGTGACACTCAGCGTTTTGGACGAATGCCCAGTCTCGGTAACAAAAGATTGAAATCCCTTGCCTGAAGTCTCCGTTCTCATTTTGATGAAATCTGCGCTTTTCTTTGTGTATCAAGCGGTGCCTCACTATTTCAGGTGAAGCTCAAGACGGGCTTTTCTGCATGTCCAATCAAACTTTCTCTTCAGTGGTAATATTTGGAAGACTCAAAAGCATTTTTAAAAAGGGTCGAGAGGACACCCAAAAAAAAAAAAAATCATTCTAGTTGTGATTTTAGTAAAGAACAACTTTAATCAATTCATTAAACTCACATATGAATAAACTTATATATTCATCAATTGATATTAGAAGACAATAAATGTAAACACTTATCTGAAGGGCTAAATTACTTAAAGTTTCTGTGTTTAAGCTTACTACATTACTGCTCATACTTCTGCTAATTTATCTATCTTTACTTTTATCCATCAATTTGTGAATTGATAAGCTTGCTGTGAACCTACTTCCAATTTCCGTTTGCTTCTTTTTAAATTTTTGCGCCTCTTACATCAATTTTGTATTCCTGATAGATCAATACAAAGTGATAATTATTTTAGTTCTTTTCATTTCAAAACAAACAAATTAGTCGACTTAGAAATTACCTAGTCAAAAACAAAAACTCAATCCAACCCCCCTTCTTGGTTTGTCATAAACCTAAGAAATTGGGTGATAATAGATGTAGGTGTCAAGTTATGCTTGAAAACACTTAAATTGTATCATGTTGTGAATTTGTCTCATCTTTGTCTTATCTCTTTTGAATTTGAATTGATTCGAATCAATTGACATTCAAATCTCCCCCTCCCTTTCTTATGTTGGCTTTAGTTCAACATAAATCTTATTAATCTAATGGAGGTAGACAAATTGATTTTTGTTCCTCATACTGATCCCCCATATAGTTTGGTCTTTTATTCGTACAGCCCCTAAAGTATGTTTGACGGCACATATTTCGACCAATGAAATAACAACAGCATAAGACACATGAGCTTCAATAACCCCGAATTCCTTTTAGGAGTGTAATGGAATAATGTAAACGGAGCACCCGTATAAGGAAGAAAAACAGATAGTGGAAAAAAGCGGAAAAGAAGAAGTGAGGAACCAAAATCCAACTCATAAAATTACTTAAACAACCTTCATTTTTATTATTATTAGTACAACAAGAAACCCTAGGCTAACTGGTGGAAGGTTCATAATAATTCATTAAGTTTCTCTACTTCTGTTCCCTTAGAACGTTTTCTGAAGATATTCAATAGTCTTTTTGTCAAGTCGGAAGGCCTTAGCAAGAACATTAGGATTAATGGGAGGATTGGATCCAAAAACAGCATTTGCAATTGTGATGACACCTGGATTTTGGCTGCTCAATCCTGCAAAGGCTACCGCAGGTGTGTGTCCTGGATTAAATTGGAAGTGAATGAGACCAATTGGGAACACGAAGACATCCCCCTTGTTGAGAATTTTGCTGAATAGACGGTTCGCCGGATTGGATGTGACAAAACCAACATAAAGACTACCTTCAGCAACTACCAAGATCTCAGAACCGCGAGGGTGAGTGTGGGGAGGATTTTGGCCGCCTGGTGCATAGTCAAAGCGCACCAGAGATATGCCGAGGGTGTTAAGACCTGGTATTTGGTCCGCCGTTACAGCAGTGACACTTAATCCAACCGGATTTGTTGTATTTCCAGGAATTTGGAGCCCTGAAAAGAAAAAATCGCCGGCATTGGCAAGCTAGAAATCCTTGCAGAACTTCCCATTCACAAACACTGCAAGAAAGAAATCTTTTTTAGTATTGAAAGGAAAGAAAAATAATAAGTTGGCGCATTATGATGATAGTTTGAAGATGCTACACAAAAGCAAAAACCAATACTTAATTCTTGCTTCTAAGCTGGTCTAATGAATTTCAATATCGAACAGCTGAACCTTAATTATGTAGAAGCTTGCTAAACTAGTTACTCAGTACTAGTACGTACCTCCAGACTGGGGGTCATCAACTGCTACACAAATGTCTTGAAGTGGGCTGGGATCGTAGGCGGAGATAAGGGAGGATGTTAGAGACAATAGAGCAATACTAAGAAGAAATAAGTGTTCCTTTCATCGTAACTAAGCTTTCTATAACTTTTCTTCTGTGATTGCTCTAGTCTGAGAAACATTCGATGTAAAACATGTCTATTTATAGTTGACAGCTTTTGAACTGGTCATTGTCTCTGTCAAGGCCAACAAAGCAAGTCCTCAGTAGTTATCGGTTTGATATGACAATGACGAAGTCCTTTAACGACTACTCCATAATTTAAACCTCGTTAGGTTTTCCCTTCTAATATAGTACTAAACCTCAACAAATTCTTCAGTGAGGAAGTTCAACAACAACTACTTTTCATTTATACCTCAACAAATTCTTTACAAGTGGTCATAATTTTTAAGAACCATGTGAGTTGTTCTATATTACTTAAATTGTATATGAATCCTATTTAAAGTGAAATATATGTTATTTTTCTTACAACCCGTTTCAAAGAAGAGAATTGAGTTTTTCTAATATAGTAATAAACCAAGTTCAAGAAGCAACAGTGCATGAAACTTACCCACCTCCTCTCTCTCTCTCTCTCTTTCCCTCCACTTGGTTAAAATATATGTTATTTTAAATTAACCACACGCACAACACATCCACTTGGTTAATTTAAAGAAGTTTGTTTCAATCTTTTGGGTCGGGCTTCAAGCTTTTAAATCTTAATATTTTAACATAAATCATCTTACATTACCAAGACATACACCTGAAGATTTACTTAGATTAAAAAGAAATTCTTCTTCTTCTTTAGCTAACTTTTGAGTAAGGCCAAGGTCTTTTATTTTAAAAATATCTTAATATTTTAACAAAACCCAAGCCCCCATCTCCTTATATAAAATCAACAACCAACGTAATCTGCGACGGAGCGTGTAGCAATAGTGCAAGTTGTCTCAAGTTCCCTAATACATTATCAGGATTTTACCTTTTCGTTTCTTCATTGTTGTTTTCTATTAATCTCTTTAGCCAGTTTTATTCATCCTTCTTCACCTAATACGTTTGAGTCTGGCAACATCTTGCTTGAGCATATTGAACAAACAGACCATTAAGCCAAAGCCGACAGCAATTATAGGCATAACTTCATAGAATTAATGTGTTAGGTTTCCCAATGGGTAAAAACAAAAGAAAACAAAGAAGATAAATTCGTCAAAAGGTTTGAGTAATTCACTGACTTGATGATTACGTTATCAGAGCCTTGAGCGGGACTCTATCTTATTGACTGGAGGGAACAATATAAAGAACTTGTAAAGTTATGGAAATTACTGTAGTTACCTTCTAATCAAACGGAAAGTGCGACCATTTGTTGTATCAAACCGCTTTTCCGGAAAGAATTTGAAATTTGAAGAGCTTGAACTCACATTGATAGTCTCATCGCTTTTTCTCTGTATGATAGAAAACTGCAAAATCAAATTTTCCTAGCTAGCAACCACAAAGTATATCTAGAGTGTAATTTTCCAGAAAGTTTTCTCTTCTACATGGCAACTTTCGTTTCAAGCTTCGTTTTGGATACCCTTTACCCCTAACTAAATTTTGATTGTTTAATTATTAGAAGATCTATTTCCTACTTTGAAAGTGTTTTACAAGAGACGATATTTTTTAATATATAAAGAATATAACAAATTAATATATTAATAATGCATGATGTTAATGAGTGTAGATTGTACTACATTGTTAAGATATGCACTTAAGGAATTATTTAAATTAAAAAGTTTCCTCCAACTCTACAATTAGCTTTTGGATTGTGTTTTAAGCTTCCTAACATTTTAATATCTCTTAACATAATGTTAGAGACAAGTTTCTCCCTTGGCCGACATTCATCTAAAGTTTTTCTCTTGGCACTCCTGTAAGTTCACCATCTGACACCACTTGAAAGAGATTAAGATGAATAAGAGCTGTACGAAAAGCTGAGGTGTTGATTATTTTTACCCAGACTGGTTAAGAGTTGTTGTGCAGCTGGTGATATCGACTGTTAATGCTAATAGTAGATTTTAAGTCTACATCTAGTCGAAGACAACTAATTCGCCCAAAGCGGATAATTCTTTGATTCCTCTTTAAGCAAAAACTTATAGGGAAGACCGCCAACCCAAGTGGATTCCTTGCCATCATATCGTATAACTTTTATTCTAAATTATACACATATTGTATCTCCTCTTCTCCTATTGTTCTCTCTATTTGTTTTGATTATGGAACTCTTTGTACCAAAAGGCCACTGAGGAACCATTCAATACCTAACCAGAGCAGTTGTGACGCTTTGAACCACATTGACAGGGATCTACACAATTAAACATTCTGATAGACTGAACATCATTAGACATCATTTCAGGTTTTTCCTTGGCAAACCAAAACATTTACCGAAGTGTTTTGGCATTTTTGTACATCCTCTCCTGTGCCAACTGCCAAGAATTACAATGTAAAATGGAATCACAAGGGCGTGTATATTTTTTAAGTTCTACTGACAAATTTCCCTATATTAGGCTTTCTGGAGGGTTTTAAACTGTTACGAGCTCTTCTCAATGCTTTACACGGAACGGTCTTCAGTCTAGAAGCTTCCGGGAGAATCACTGACCCAAACACCCCAAAACACCGCAAGATTCATCTTGGAGACATCGATGGCAAACTGTCAATGCATATGCATCTCTGGATCTTTAAAGCTTCAGCTGCTACGAACCATGCTTCTAAGAAGAAATTAATTCTTTTTGGTTAACATTGATCGCAGTAGTAGCTTTCCCTACCAAATATTTTCATGAATCAGGAAAGATAAACCAGTTGCAAACGAACATGTGTTGCAGTTTATGATGCAGGAAAGAGAACAATCATAGCCCGAACGAGGTAATGAAAAAGAAACAATACCAAGAACCAGATACACAAGAATGTTGTACGAACTCATTCAGTTTACAAAAATCCTTCAACTTATCAGTAGTGGATGAAGAGTTTTGTGATTGCTTGGAGTTGTCTTTTTTTTTTTTTTTTATTGCTTGGTGTTGTCTTTTTTTTTTTTTTTAAATGCTTGGTGTACTTACTTTGTGGATTTCCATTTCCTATCTACAAATCACCTCACCTCTTCCTCTCCTTCCCCTTTGTCCCAAGAAGACAACAAGAAAAGGAAAACAACAAACTTTATAGACTCAATGTTCTTTTGGCTATGGTTTTAATGAAATTTGGCATGTAAATGAATGGAAATCCAAATGCGAGACGGACAAGGGGCATGGAGGATCTCAATGGTATGATTGGAAAATTAGAATTAGTCCTCCTTTTTTGGTTCTTTGTTCACTTGGTCTAATTAAAGCTCAACACAAAATCTTAAAGCTAACAAGATTGATAAAGCATTAACAAAGGGAGAATGGATTCTTAGATTTGATAGGTTTTTGATCGAGTTCTTGCTTCTATTAATATTGGATCATTCTTTTCTCTTAGTTAAGTTAGATACCACTCATAAAAGGAAAAAAAATCCTTTCAAATTCTTCAATTTTATGGATATTATTAGTTTTGTGTGCCAATAAGAAGTCAATAATACCAAAATGTTCAAAGTGGTGAGGAAGCTAATTTCACTTAAGGCACAACTTAGGAATCTTAACTTTGCCCAATTTTGTGATTTACATTAGAAGGTAAAGGTTATAAAAGAATAGTTGCAGTAGGTTTAACTTAAGCTATAACTTAACCTATTTGATAAAACTATGCACTCTAAAGAAAAGCTTAAAACAAACCAACTAACTATATTAAGTAAACATGAGGAAATCCTTTTAAAACAAAAACTAAAGGATCTTTGGCTAAAAAAGGCAGATAATAATAATAGAATATTCTTTTCATCCTTAGGGCATAGAAGAGCTAAAAACAAAATCATTCATCTAGTACAAGAAAATGGTTCTACTACTTCTAATGATGATGCCTTGAGTAATGCTGTCATTACATATTATGAAAATATACTTAGTAATTCTTATGCTAATAACATTTACATTGAAAGGTACACTTTCATATTTCATGAGAATGTAAATGACTTGTTAAATCTACCTACTTTTGAACAATCAAATGTGGTAAGAGTTGTTAGGGCTTTCATAATTTCAAAGCTCCTAATCTTAATGGCCACAATAGTCTATTCTATAATAAAGCTTGACTTATTGTCCATTGTGATATAGAAGATGCAATATTAGATTTTGTTCTCATTTATGAAATTATTGAAAGCTACTAATGCTACTTTGTTACATTTAGTTTCAAAAACTTCCAATCCTAGTTGCATGAAAGATTTCTAACCAATTGCTTGGTGTAGTGTTCTATCTAAGGTGATCTCTTAATTGTTTACCAAAAGGATAAGCCTTATTCTCCCAATTATGGTTAGCAAAAGCCAAATGGCTTTTATCTAAAAATGTTACACTTTGTCAAAAGTTGTTTCATAATTATCACAAAAACAATAAAGGTAAATGTGTTACCATTAAAATTGATTTCATAAAAGCTTATGACATAGTTAACTAGGATGTAGTATTAGGAGTCCTCTAAGCTATTTATACTCCTTAGATATTGATTGCTCTAATTGACTAATGCATTATTACTATCAGATTCTCTATAAACTTCAATGGTAAGTATATTAACTATTTTGAGGGCACAAATGGGTTAAGGCAAGATGATTAGTTATTTGTCTTTAAAATGGAGATTCTTAACAAGATTATTATTGAGAAAACTTTGTTTTTCTTTTAAATATCATTGGTGTTGTAAAAGGAATAAAATTACTTTTCTTTGCTTTGCTAATGACTGTTCGGTGAATTTTATATGCAAGTGAACATGTCGAACAAGTAATATAATGATAAGAAAGATATCGTCCCACAAAGATTGGTGATTACTAGACCAACTAATTACCAACGGTGAATAACTCCTAGAATTTATCTAACAAACCAAATTAATAGATGATAGATTAACTAATTAAATGTAAGAAAACTAAATACAAGAAATATGTTAGAGCATATGATTTCACCATAATTACTAGGTATTAATATTGATTATTTATGCTTGTAAGAGGGATAATATCTATGTGATGGCGGAATTTCTTAATTTATTTACTATCCTATGTCTAGGTATAGCAAACCTACTTAGTTCATTAATTCACTATATCTCTATATGTGAATTGAAACAAACCAAATGCATTAGGATCTATGAACATTCCCAATTTACACCGAAAGCCACACAAACAATATGGTATATGTCTATCCATATTTAATCTATGGTTGCATATTACAAGAAGCAACTGCATGCTATTTCCTGTCGGTCTCTAACATGCAAATCAAGTCATCTAAGTGGTAGCTAATCACCTAAAAGCATTAAACTCCGTAATATGTAACTTCACATAAATAAAATATCTTGCAAAACATAATAATCATAAGATTCACACCATCATAATTAGGTTACATCGTAGCTCTAACAAAAATAAACTAAAACATAAAGAAATAATGAAGAAGAATGGTAATAAGAAATAAAGAAAGCATCTTGAATCCAAGAACAAGAAGTCTGTCACCCTTTTTGTCTTCTCTTCAAGAAAACCTTGAATTCTTGGCCTCTTTCTTCAGTTGTGCTCAATTTCCTCCTCCTCTCTCTTTTGCTTCTTCTCTTCTCTTAAATAGGGTTTAGGTTTAGACTTACTCTTATCCTAGTAGAATTGGGTTTTAGAGACCTAAAACAATTGGATTTTAGAGACCTAAAACAATTGGGTTTTAGAGACCTAAAACAATTGGGTTTTGAACTCCTAAATTAATTGGGACTTGAATTCCTAACATGACTGGGTTTTCTATTTATTTAGAAAACCCAACAACAATAAAAAATCTAATAACAATCATCCAAAGCCCAAGCCCATCTTGACTCTCTTGATCTTGATATTACGATTTTGCCACACGATAAGCATGAGGTTCTCCATGTTCATCCCTTTTCTCCTTGCCTCCTTGTGCTACATAAATAAGATAAATTTAGGTAAATAAAGAGAAGTTCAAATGTTTTCTCACAATTATTAAAGTTATTTATTGCCAAAATAGGTAAAATAACTCTATAAAAATAGAGTTATCAATGACTTATATTTATTTGCACATAGAGACATTAATTTAGTGTTTTGTCTCACTAATGGTTTAAGGACTTTACAATACTCACAAGTTTTGATTTTAATCCTAACAAATGTTAAATATATTTTTCAATACTCACTAAGTAAGAAAAGCTTTTGATATTGGATCACATTTCATTGTTTGAAGGAACTTTCTTTATTAGGTATCTTAGTGTTCCCATTATTATAAAATATGCTTACTTACACTAGTTGTTAGCTTTAGATAGAGAAAATCATAGGAAGAATTAATGGCTGGGAAATGAGACATCTAAGTTATATGAAAGGTTACAATTGGCAAAATAAGCTTTTGTTTCTATCTACACCTTTTAGATACAAATGTTCCTTCCTTCAAAGCAAATCATTTATAATATTGAAAAGAAGAATAATTACTTTATGTGGATAGATAACCTAGAAGATCATAAAATTTATAAGGTTGCTTGGTAGATTATTTGTTCACTTAAAAATAAAAAAAAGGACTTCATCTATTAAACCTTTGAGTGTAAAATAAGGTTCTATTGGGTATAGTCATTCTAAAATCTCATTAATTATCTAAGTAAAGCCAAGAAAACTTCATTTATGTATTCTTGATATCAAAGAAAATATGGCATAGCATTGGAGAGATTTACTTAAGTTATAACACATTCTCATATCTATTCTCTCTAAATTTTCTTATTGTTGTAAAAAGACATAAAAAAAATTACACCAAGTTAATGTTGAGGTTAAATGACATAACTTAGTATGGTTAGGTGAAATCAATAAATATAACTTCATTGGATAGTTTATATGTAGGGACACACTTCTTCCAACAAATGTGATATTTTAATGATTCTCCTCAATTGACTTGTATTGTCATTTCTATGGTTTTTAATTTCAAAATATGTCATACTTCATTTTCACTATATTTAGTCTTGGAAAATTTGACAAAGTATTCTTGTATAACAAGGCTTTCATAGGAATATCAATGATTAAAACTCTAAACTGTAATGAATAATTAAAGCAGCTAAAGAAAATGATTTAACTATAAATCTTCTTAAACTTTCCTTCTTAGCATGTACTATTGTATATAGTTTGAATGAAATTATAGACTAGTACAATAGAAAACAAGGGTGAAATTACATCATAAGTAATCCCTAGAAAGCAAAAAGCTATAACTCCTAGCTAACAATGTTAAGTACCATATCCAGCAAATTATCTTGCACATCAAAAAGCCCCTTTTAAGTATATTTTTTTTGGTATTCTAAGGTTACACTATGCATGATTTGGCTTAGTTTATGTACACACCTAAAAAGTCACATAGGGATGTAGCCATCAAATTGTCAAGTACCTAAAGAGTTGCCCAAGCACATGACTATTTATTCCCTTATCCAGAGGCTACACGATGTAGACTTATTATGATTTGGATTATGTTACATGCATGGTTGGTAGAAAATCAATTACTAGCATCTATGTGATGCTTGGAAATGCACTAATCTTATGAAAAAGTAAGACATAAGTTGTGGTCTCACTTTCTTTTACAAAAGCTAAGTATTGCGTGATGACTCTTACATCTTGCAAAATTCTTTGGATATTGGGCCTTCTTAGAGATATGAGACTTGAGGTTCCCTATCCTACAAGCCTATACTACAATAACAAGGCCACCATGGAACATATTGCCAACCCATGGTTTATTAGTGTACCAAATACATAGATGTTGACTGTCATTTAATATGAGAAAAGAACTCGACGATGACTCATCAAATCTAATCATGTTGGGATGAAAGATTAGCTAGCGGACATTCTAACAAAGGCCCTTGGAGAAATCAACACAATCAACTCCTCCACAAGTTGAATGTCATTAATATATATCAACCTTTAGTTTGTGGGGGAATGTTCAGATATGACGTGGTGCTTCTTCCCTATCTCCTCTAATGCATGACCTGCAATAGCCATTGTGGGTCTTTTCTCACTTGCAAGTTCTCTTGCACGTGGCAGTCAGACAAGACCAGAACAACTCACCTCACCGACAAACTCAATTCTCCATTTTCACAATATATACATGTTATTGTAAATCTTGATTCTTAACATGGGATCATTTTATTCCATTTATAATCATTGAATCAAAAAGGGTTTTCTTGTTCATCAATCAACAGGTTTTTACGCAATGATTCTCTCATTTACTCCACACTTTGTTAAAAATGGCTTTCATATTTCATTGAAGCATGAACATCCTCATTCATGGTTTTTCAAAATGGATCAAATCTTCCACTTTGTTAGAATACTTTTTACCAAATAGGCTTAAATTTGAATCCAAAAATCTGTAAATTCAAACATTAGCCAAATTAAAAAAAGGGTAAATTCTTAAGTAAATCTTGTTTATTAACCACAAACAAACCAAGAACTACAATATCATCTATTCCTTACATCAACCATTAATAGAGCTAAGTACTTGGATAAAGGACTAGAGGAGAAGGTTAGTTTAGGTTTTGCTTTTACAATGACTTTTGGGGTGAACAATAAGCTTTTTTCTTGCAAAAGTAGTTGTCACTGCATTAGGATCTAATAGAGCAAGAATGCTCCTTAACACTTTTATGCATCTCCATTGATTTGAGTCTATGTATTACCCACATAATACAATACCATAATGGTTTGATAATTTAGCTTCTAGATATGAGTTTACAAACTCTAATGAGAAGAAGAGGAGAATGTTTATAGTTTCTATCCAATCAGGAAGATGGTGAATGGGGCTTACCCAAAAATGGACCATGCATGGAGTGATAGAAAAAAATAGAAAAAAGAAAAAAAAGCAACTTCTGGCTGGTCCTGCAGAAGCAAGCCTAGCTAGTTCCCATGGTGGCAACGAGGTGGCTGCTACATCAATTCCATGCTCCAATACAAAGATTATATCCTTTCCATTTAATCTTTCATTCTAACTTTTTCCCACACATCAAGCATACGTCGGGCTCAAGATTAATAAGAGGAAATGAATATTGTCTTACTCTAAGCATATTTAAAAGGATCAGAGTTAAATATGGCTTATAATAAAAGACCAAACTTAAATTTAAAAGCTAATTTATGAATTAAGAAGGATATTATTTATTTTTAAACATTACATCCTATTTTTTTATATGTAATTTTTGTCCTCAATACTCTTCTCATTTAATTTTCACACTTTTGGACTCTCCAATGCGCAAGGGATCCACTTCTAAAACTTTGCTTCTTCGTTTTGAATCATTTTTGTTAAAGAAAAAACTAAACCGAGAGAGACGTCCTGCCATAATAAAAGAAAGTAAAAGACATACCAGTTTCCTTGATGCTTTTATCTTTTCACAATGAGATGATTGCAAGTTGACATACCAACCTCCAAAGTAACTTTACATTCGCAGAAGTAGTAGAAACTAGTGGAGGACTCGATGTTCCATTTGCCCTATCTTTGAATCTGTTCTCGATGGCGAACTTGCGTGTTGACTACGTGCTTTCCAGCGTGGCTTGAATCAAAATTCCCACATCATGTCACTCTTATACTTCAAGCTAAGTTGACTGATTTATCCACTCTTTTCCTCAAACAATGCATTACTTTCTAATTTTTCTTGAGAAAAAATCCAGGGATTTCTAGCATTCACACGAAGCCGGTGGCGATGGCTTGGTCTACTAATCCAATCCAGACAAGCATTTGGCTTCTTGTTTCTGGTGTCAGAGTCCAAATCCATAGGCTAAATGTGATAAAGGAGGTGAGGACAAGTGCTTCCGAATCAGCAACGACTAAGCGTTATCCTAAAAAGGTCACTTCATACGCTCAATGAATTGGTGTATATGTATGTAACTTCTGTCTTCTTGCGGTAGAGAAACCTCCCTTTGGAAGACTACAAGGGTAAAGAGAAAGAAAAAAGGAAGTATATATGTTTCTATTTTTCTGGGTATATCAAAGTGGCAAGGCCACGTTTGCCTTAGGCGACGTCAACCCTAAGGCCTGTGTGGAAGGGCAAACCCTCATGCCGTTCCCTTGTTCATCTTCCTCAATAACAGCTTTGCGATCTCCTACTGATAGATGAAAGACTCTTCCCACATTCATTTAAAGATTATCTTTATCAAAAGATTCAAAGACTTAATTCAAAAATTAACTCAAGAGTTAGAAAGGTATTTCCTTTGTTTAAACTTCACTACAAGGGATAAAGCTTCTAATGTGAAACTTTTTTCCTTTATATATGCAAAGGCACACTAAGCAATATTGAGTTTAAGGTTATATCAAGTGAAACAAATTCAATACAAGCTCTAAAACCATGTCAAAAAGCCTAAAGGCCCAATGTAAGAGTAAGTTTGAGAGTTAAAGAGATACTTCTTTTATTTAAATTTTACTATAAGAAATCACTTTTTCAATGTGAAGCATTCGTTTTATTCACAATCTCCCCAAAGTCATGATTCCTTCTTTGGCTTACACCGCCTGACGTTCTTTCCCCATCAAGACTTCGAACGGTCAAGGAACCGCAGCACCACCAACAGATTCCACAAAGCATCTTCTTCAATGTATGTTTTCTTTTCTTGTAAATTTTTTAGCTTAGGTTTATAAATATTATTTGTTTACTATGTAAATTTTATCAAGGAAATAGGAACAATTCATCTACTCTTCAAATCGCTTTTTGAGTTCACAGTGCTTGTTTTCTGCTCAATAAATTGTGGTGAATTTCTTGGTTTTGGTTGAGTTCTTTCTCTTTCCTCACTGAGCTCTTTGCTTAAAATCTCTCTACCCACCATCTTAGTCGGAATGTTTTTTAATATACATAACAAAAGTAAAAGGATTCAATGTGAAAACTTTAAGATTACAAACTAATAACTTCGCACTTCGCTATTGATTTGAAAGAAAGTTATTTCCTTGCTAAAGGTTATATCTACCTCTAGAACAACCCCCCCCCCCCCCCCCCCCCAAAAAAAAAAAGAAAGGAAAAAAGGGAGTAGTTATGGTTTTTTTTTTTTTTAATATATATACTCACGTATGTATGCATAAGTATTGAATTTAGAAATAAAGAATCAAGACTAATATAGACAATTGTCAAGAATAAACATAAGTTCTAAAAAGTGGAATGAAGCTTCACATGCTTCTGATTGTGGAATCAAATTTGCTTTGCTCTTATGCTTAGCAGACTACTCACATAGGTTTGAGTTTGTATGAACTTTCAGAAGACTAATCTCATTTGAATTTTGTTTGGTGAAAATTTCCATCCCCATAAAATGCCACGTGAAGTTACTTTTTTGTAAGATAATATAGTGAGACGTGTCGTTCAAAATCCGTTCGAAGCCGACATTGACATGAACGAAGAAGCACGCAAGAAACATACCAATGAGAGAGGCTTGCTTTTGACTACTCAGCAGAAGGCAACGTAGAAATGATGGAAATGAACGCGTTATTGGCGCATAGAATTCCATACAAATACACTACATCAATCAATCAATCAAAAAGCGAATAATACCCGATCATATGGGCGTCTTCCTCCTCCGTCTGACCCTCCATCCGCTCAAAGTCGAGACGCCAATCACGCCGCTGCTAAATTCCATATCATACCCTGCACCAAAGATGGTTAATTGAGAAAACAAGCTCAAGAGGCCTTCTATGAAATGAAGGAAAAGAGAAAAGTTAAAACCTCTAATGAAAAAGCAGAGTGAGGAGAATAAACTACAATATAAACAGACATCACACATGGGCTGCTAATCATTTAACGTCAACGGGACTAAAGAATTACTTGCGAACTCAAAGTTCACAAGATGTCCAATTCTAAAAGCTGTCAGCAGAACTGCTGCCAGAGTGTTTACACTTGTCGGTGGTTTAAATGAACAAATCATAAGAACAAAAGTGAAAAAGAACGAAGCAAAAAAGGTAAGTCGGATAAATATTCCACCACTTGTCGGTGCAGTACTAAGTTAGCCGAGCTGATATCCCCTAGTCCCAGATTTGATATCTGAGCACACGAATCACGAACCTTAAAATGAACGCACGGTATGTCGTGGCTGTAATATGGCAACCAGATTAGCAAGGTGAAGGTGAAGAATAAAATTACTGTTGGAATTCTATGTTGATAGCCTTAGCCTTTGTTGTATTTGCTATTGTATTGAAAGCAGTCTTCGTCAGAACCATGGTGCCGTTAGCTGATGGCTGAGAAGCTGCGTTGCCGACATAATCAACAATCTTGATCTGGATCGTCTGGTCTGGAACGCAGGTACCTTCTTCTGAAGCACTGATGCATCTCACCGAGTACTGTCTTCCACATGATGCGCCATTGTCCCATATTCCGTCGCCGGCCGCCGCAAATAAATTGCTGGACGGGAGCGGAGAGGGGTTGTCTCCATAACAGGCTGTGGCTGTATAAAATTAGTCAGAGAATTGCTGTGTGAGATAGGGAAAATCTATGTTTGAGGGTACTTACGTATGAAAGGGGGAGAGTACCAGCCCGCCGTGCCAACATCACCGTTGGAGGTATGCAAGAGGAGTGAAGCTAAGAAGAGGAGGGGTAACCATTGAAGTGGGAACCCAGTTCTGGACATTTCTGCAGAGTATGAGGAGGTTCAAAAAAATTAGGCTCCCTTCAGCATCGGAAAGAAACATGTCCCTTAATATTCTAAGTCAATAAAGCAACTGTTACGATGCTTCACATGTCAATTACGCCAACTGCTCTTATAATTATTACAAGGTTCAAAAGTCCAATTTGAAAGTTGATTTATAGTTTAATGGTCTTTTTTAATTTAAACATTACTTTAATAATCTTTATTTTCTGATATAAAACTATTGCTCTACACACATAACTAAATGAACCGTAGATGTCAAGCAGAGTGATAGACAAAAGACCGAGAAGAAACCACAATATCTAGGCCAAAAATCTCTCGTGGACGTTGCAAACTTCCATTGAAATTTGTGTGATCTTTCTTTTAACGTTGGGAGAACTTTTTGCTTTTGTTATGGAATTCCTATTTATAACAAATAATCCTAATCACATTAAAGTGTACCAAAGAATATGGGGTCAAAGTTATCTATAAGGAATACTTTATCTAATCAATCATTTGAACTTAACTGTTAGATGTACCTACAAACTCTTAATTTGAACAATCATTAATTGACTTGTAATAAAAGTCATTATGTAACTTATTGTAAAATTAGAACTTTCTCTTTCGATAAATGTCATATTATTATAATTTGAATTTCAAAAAGCATATTATTCTTTTACTAGTAAATGAGTGGATGAAGAGCAATTGTTTAAGAAATATCAGCCTCCCTGTACATTGACCATCCTTTACAAGACAAGTGAAATCTAAGTTTGGAATTATTATGAGCTAAAACGTAAGTCTAAGACCAAAGACTTAGATAGTATTCTAATCTTTTATTTTTTCAATATCATAAACAAGTTTGACTTTTTCTTCTTACTGATTTAAATTTGAGTATTCCTTATAGTTCCTTTTTTTTTTTCTCAAAGTTATTTGGTCTCTATTCAACGGCGGCCTTTAGGGTAGCTATCTTGTATACCATCAACTCTTTTGGGGGCAGCATGAACTCTCATTTAATCATAAAACCTCACTTGCGTGCCAACATGTCACTAAGAAATTATACAGGCTATAAAGGTTATGAATTATGGGGTTAGGTAATTGTTGGCGAGTTTGCAATAAATTTTGCCATGAATTCTCAACAACAGGAGATAATAAGGTCCCTCCGCTTCCTACCTCGAACAGCTTCTGGATAAGAGTTGGTTTCCGAGCAATAATGCGAACTAACTCGCTGACTTCATGACTCGATGATTTAAAACCACATTCCTCTGAAGATTCAGTACACGGGGGTTGTCGTTGTTTATCAATCGTTTTGGCAACGGACCTACCTCACAGTAAGATTTTATAGCAACTAGCTTTCAGATTTGGTGCAAAAGACAGCAATTACCTTGTCAAGAAGTAGTTTCTCTGCAGTTTGCTGTGTTTATGAAGTTAAGCTGTAGTAAGAGTGTTATGGTCCTAAAGGTAATTGAATTTACCATGCCAACAACCTTAGGCCTTTTAACTCATCCCGCCATGTGAACCTTGCCTAGAGGCAGATTTATGAGGTGGCCTGAAGGCACCGAGACTAATCTTATTATGTGGCTCACATGGTTGCCGTGAAGATGACGACGCCACAGGTCAACGGTACTTCACCATCCTTTTCACACGATCCCTCCTTTGCGTCGGAGCAAAAATTCAACCTTCCGTACACAAAGACCTGGAGCCAGAAAAAGAACCTGCGTAAATAAGTATACGCACATAAAGCACACAATTCCTCACTCTCGGAGATTTCCTTTCCATAGTCTACTTGTTTTTTTGTATTAGAATTGATTAAATTAGAAACGAAAACCATTGTGCCAATAGAATAACATTAAGGCGATCTTCAGAAACCGAAAAAGAAGTAGGACCAGTTCAAAACAAAGAGAAGATAGGATCCATAGATACAATAACTTCAAGCAAAATCAGCTGCTGAAGTGGCAACCCGGTCCAGTATTGACATAACATTCCATTAAATTGCGATGGACACAAGAGTTTTAGGCTGACAACCATTCCCACTTACGAAAACTCAACCTACTTTTCTATTATTTGTTTATTGCTTGTAGCAAAAGATTGGCAAGACCAAGATGGAATAACACCTAAAGGAAGGTTTGACAAGATGGTGTGGCATAATGTTGAAAATCCAGTACCTCTATTTCATTTTCGATATGCTAATCTATTTGAGGATGAAAATTTTCTAACATAAGACCAAAATGAGTAAGGCTTTTGTTCAGATCTTCTGCTGCGTGTGTACCTAAGCAGGTTAATACAGAAAGAAAGTGCAAGACAGAAACATTGTCAATCGTCTTAATTTGCACTTCAAGATCACCAATATCATACCTAGAATCAGGGACTTTTTTCAACTTTCATATGTTGACCAAAAGGATCAACTTTGCCGGCCAAAAACAATGAAGAACATGGCTGTCATTACGGACGGCCCAACTGCCGTTCATGGATTGATGTCAACAAATAATCAATGTCAACGACGTATTTGCCTTCTGGACGAACCTGGGAAAAGGGAATGGAATATTAGGTAAATATGCATAACAGCCATCCCAGTACACCAATATTATACACGCAACAATGTGCTTACTCACGCTCAAAACCAACAAAATTTGTTTTACTTCTCTCGTCCCTAGAGATGCTTAATCCCTTGACGAGGAAAATTAAAAACAAACAAGATGGCGATCTTTACAGGGCTTTATCCTGCTATAACAAAATTTCCAGGTCGAAGGAAAAGACCCAAGAACATGCTCAACTTATGCAGGACTGAGAGATTCACTTTTTTCCTGGAGTTTGATCGTTCTGTGACTTAGTTTGAGTATAAATGTACTTTCTGAACATAAGCTGAACACAACTGATTTTCTGGAAATTTTGAGGTGTTTTAACATGTCCCTAACACGCCTGTGTTTTTGGGTTTATGTTTTGGTGAACTTGTTAGATTCGGGGGTTTATCACAAACAATTTTAGGATACGCAGTTTCCAGCGAACAATTACAGCAACAAATGCCTCCAGTAAGATTGAATGATTTAAGGTCAGCTTCCCTTGCAATAACGATAAGAAAAAGTGATGTGTGAACACTGACAATTGGTGTCTTGTAGTCGGTCATTTAACATGGGAAGGGGCTATTGAATGCATATGTTGAATTATGTGCGTTGGGATAAAGTCTTGTATCAGAAAATAAAATATTTGAATTTATATTTAAATGAAAGAAAAGACTTTTTAAATTTTTAGCCCAATCATGTTTGACATATGCGGAAATATATGTAGGACAAAAGTACTATATTGAAAAATAAGATCCTTAAAATAAATTTTAAATGAAAGAAAGATCCTACTCAACCATGGAACTAGCTTTTGGACTAGGCCTGCTAACAAATTATAAAAATCATCATAGAGACAAACATGGCCATACTATGGTAGAGTAATTTATAAAGTAATATGATGCTATTTGTTGACCTATATAAATCTATCTCTCAGTGCCCAAACAAAATTAAACCCCAAAAGATTTCAATTTAACAATTTGCCAAGGTTATTTTTGCCAATACTTCATATTCCAATAGGAAAATTATCCCATTTTTTGAGAATTATATTCTTTTTACATATATTAAAAAGTTTAAAGTCTAATCCAAAAATTAGTTTATGAGTTGAGGAGAAAATATTCATATTTAAACTCAAAAGGTCTTATGTCTTTTATATGAGACTTTAGTCTTCAACATTCTCCTGTACACTAAGCGAGCTAAAAGTTAAATGGGATGAAATAGGTCTTCCTCCTCACACCAAGTATATTTTAAAGGTTTAAAATTGAATAAGAATCAAAGTGAGTTAACTTAAACCAATACCATATTAGAAAGTTCAAAAGCTAATTTATAAGTTGAAAAGACAATTTTGTTTTTATATTTAAACATTATTCAATAATCTTATCTTTCTGATGTTAGATTTTCATTCTTGATACTCTTTTACTCACTAAGTACACCTTGAAATTAATGTTCAATAGAATAGAATGGATGTTTATCATACAATACATATATATTAAAGATTCAAAGTTTAATAAGAGTTGGAACATATCAACATAAGCTTTAATATCATATTAGAAAGTTTAGAGTCTAGTCAAAAAGTTAAATAATAAGTTGGAAGTTTTTTTTTTTTATAGATTTAATCATTACATAAAATTATAGCTTTTTAATGTGGGACTTTTGTCTTTGATAACGTACATGCAAATTTCACCATAACACTTAATGAAGTAATAATAGAATCACCTCTTTGTTTTTGCCTTTTTTTTTTCTTCCTTTTAAAAACCCCTCTTTAGTTTTGCACAAAACATATGTAGAGCAATTAAGAAACTGTAGAAATTATCCATCCTTGCGATCAAAAAGAAAAATTTCCCTAACCCTTGCATTCATGCCAAGGAAATCTACATCTAACACCCATTTGACCATCTTCTTATTTTATTTTTAATTTTTTGACAGCATGATCTTGTATCTGTGTATTAGCTCATAGAACTACTTTAATATGGCTAAGTAAGATTTTTCATCCTTTGAGAATAGTAAGATGTCGTCGTTATAGGCCAGAGCATGAAATAGTATTGGGCATGGAACCTTTATCCTTGTCCTAACAGTGAAGGAGCCACCTTTAACCCAAAGGACATAAATGTCCATTGGAAGTTGGAATTTGGAATGCAGAATGCTGTTTTGGGGGGTTATATGCCAAGTTGCCAAAATCCTACTTTAATATCAAATTTCAAGAAGATCTGGGCCTTGCAGAGTGTGGACCTACTTGATAATGGGAACTTGTTGTCTGCAAGAAAATGGTTCAAAGGTTCGTAATTGATAAACAACTTTAGTTTGCCCTTTGTCTATTCAGCCCACTTGTTGACAGAGAAATTTGTTGGCCTATTTTAATTGGTTGGCGCGATCAACTAATCATGTTGGAGTTGTGCTAATTCTGCTTGTTCCAATACTATATGCTTTGGATTCATTCCTTTGTAGCTAGGCTTTATAGGGTTGATATATTCACTCCTTTTAAAAGGAAGTGTAACTAAGAATTCTTCATTTTTCCATAAAGGATTTGAATGCTTCTTTAAGAAATTCGTGTGGCCTTTTGTATAGTTTGTTTCAATCATCTATGTCTTGAGATCTTGTAACCCGACAGCAACATGCAATAGATTAGGAATTCCCGTCCATGAAAGTAAATGGCTGCATATCCTCAAGCCTTCTATAGTCTAGTGCACATTCTTTAGGTTGGGGATGATATCGAACACAACTAGGACATCTTTCCTTAGGAGATGAGTACCATAAAATGAAGTCGTGATTGTGAAACCAATAATAAGCTTGAGTATTGTTGGTTTACTCTTAAGTTTGACTTCAAATGGTTCCCCATTGGCTGCCTTGACCAACCTAGAACAAGGCTTCGAGTAGGTTGAGGATCATAACTTAGGCTTCATAAAATTGACAACAAATCTTGTTTCAAAAAAGGCAATTGCCTTAATAAGTTTCTCATATGTTTTAGGAAAGAACCATACTTATGTTGATAGAGAGGGTTGATCTTTGACTCTGAATGCTAATAGATCTGGATCCATGATATAAGCAAAAGTCAACACCATGTAGCAGTAGTATTCCTCATCGGAATAGGAATCCTCAGAATTTAACTCTAGGTATTCTTCTACTATTTTTAGGATGGTATTTGAACTTTGTTCATCTTCTGCAAATAATATGGACTTTAGATTTGCATCATCATCCTACGATAAGACCTGATTACGGGACTCAATGAGCTGGGCTTGCCTTTTCTTTTGTGAACATTGGTTAGAAAAATGGCCTTCTTTATTTGCATGCAAAACACCTCGTCCCACATTTCTTCTTCCGAACTTATTCTTTTTAACGGAGCAGAACCTTTTGTTTCACCATGGTTCATAGGATGGTTTGTGAGATGGCCTATACTTTATTCTATGATGTTTTTCATGAACCACACGAGCAAGTGTTGTCTCTGCTTTTGCACTTATCTGCAAATTATGTCTATGGCAGTCAGGATATATCATTTCCCGTTGGCCTGGAGATTTTGGACAAATATATACTTGTTGCATAGCCTCTCTAGAGCAATTAGTGCTTGTTCATAAGCTTAACAATTATGACGTCAATAAGCTAGATCTTTGCCATGTTGAGATTCTATAGGACTCCACTTCCCAAAGGAGGGGAAAGAGAGTTCAATTAGGCCTGCTTAAGGTTGATATCATGAAAGCTGCTCACCAAGTAAAACCTTTATGAGAACATGTTGTAGTGCCATTCCAGATCTTTTCTGTCAAAAAGCAGCATTTAATCTTCATGAGTTCTGATTAAACTTGCTAAATGTAATCTCCTCAAATTCCTAAGAATTCAGTATGAATGACCTCAAAAAGGTGATTAATATTATTTGACCGCTTGATCTCATCTCTTCTATGGTCACCTAGATGTAGCCACGACATTTGCACTATGCCATGGATTTTTGTCGCAATTCTGTCCACTACTTGAGGGAAATTGGTACCTTCTTTTCTCATTTCTATAATTATGTAAAAGCAGAGTTGTAGTAGCTTGTCCTTCCATAGGTGTGGAGGAAGGTCATCTAAAGAGATGAGGGGAGATCCCGAGCATATTTGCCCAATTGATCTGTGACGATTAGTATAGGTCTCATGGGTGGTGGCATTGGTGGCTCAGTTTGCATGGTGGTGCTTCCCAATGTACTAGCTTTTCCATCTTGGTCATTTACTTTTGTAATCGTAGGCCTCGAGTTCATCATTAAGTCATCAATGGAGCAATCATGACCTTAGTTGTCGTCCATAAGGCTTACGATTTTTGGTCTACTTTGGAGTCTTTTCAAACTTGACACTTTACCATTTCTTCAAGGAAAGTAGAATGGGATTTTGGCAGGTAAGAACTTTATCCACCTTCATGAAAATACCCTTCTATTTTCTATTATTCCTCATGCTAGGTAGAGTAAGGGATTTGTGTCACACATGACATTGTTAGTTTTTTACTAGAAATCACCTCCAGGAAAACGAAAAAAGGGTAAGCTGGGCTTGTATGCTGACATGTTAGGTATAGGTTGGAAAGGACTTGAAGGCAAAAAGAAGGTTTATGGTGCTAGTAGAAATAGCTCCGTTGGCATTGTGTCTCTCTTGATGGATTCCACTTGGCGCTTTAAGTGATATAGCTCCGCCTCTTTTTGTCAAAAAGCCGGCGAAAAAGCGTTTATCTTTTTGGCTAGTTCGTAGAGCTCAATGGTGATTGCATTGAACAATCAATATAATCGAAAGGATTTTGACTATACTTCCCTAGCAGTGTCTCAGAGGTAAATATGGACCATCGACTGGGTATTGTTGATGCACATATGATCCTTCAGATGGAGCATCATAAGGATATAGAAGCAATCAGTGATCTGTCACAATTTTGCTACCCATTGTTCATCAATAGTGAATAACAGAAGCCATTTCTTGAAATATGGTCTTTGGTTCCTTTTGGGTAAACTTCTGAAAACATGGGACAACCAAGGTTTGTAGAAGACTATGCCAATTCTGTAGACTTAAGTAAGATACCACAGCAAACAAAAGACGTTGGGTCCTCCAAAGTTGCGGAAGTCCAACACAATTCACTTGCTTTTCTTTACACGTTACATGATCCATAAACACTTACTTTTAGTTGTCAAAGATAAAAGTTTCACATATAAAAGATAACTCTTTTATATTGTTACAAGTACAAAAGATATCTTCACAGCTTATGAATTAAACTTCTAATTAATATACTCTTAACTCTTACTCAATTTTGAGTCTTTTAGATATATTTATTGTGTAGGAAAGTATGAAGGATAAAGTTTCATATTAGGGGAAAAAGAAACACTTTTAGGTAATGTATAATCGTTATAATGTCTCAAGAACTTCAACTGAGGCGTTGGGTCTTTCGAAGTGATCAGAAATGCTTTCAGAATCATTTCTGGAAAAACTGATAAATAGAATATTTAGAATGCCACGTTGGGGGGACCAACTGATTATAGGATGCTTCTACAAACATTCCCCATCACCCAATTTGTTGTTTGTAAATCTCTTTTGGTTTGTTCTGAGTTGTATCAACAAGCTTAGCCACCAATTAGGCCTAAGGGGGATCGGTCTCGAAGGGTGGGAGCTGCTACGTGGTAGTAAAGATACTGGCTCAGTGGAGAAAAGGACAACGACGTGTAAGCCGTACTGACGCAGAGCATCATCGTCCCCCGTTTCCAGGCCACGTCTCTGCCGCAGCATGCGAGGCTGTCTCTTCCCACGTCTCTGCCGCCAGGAACCGCTTTCTCTGAGGACCTTAATCGAGCATATGAGGGCCGACAAATTCTCTGCTGTTCTCTGAGGATCTCACGAAAGAAGGAAAAAGAAAAATGGCGTGTGGCAGCGGTCGACTGGCAGCGTGTTGCAGCTTGGAAAAGGACAAGGGAACAGAACGGCTAGGTTTCAGGATCCGTTTCTTCAAGATCATTTTAAGCTTATCGCAAACCAAGAGAAAAGAGGGTATTTGTTTACACCAGTATAGAAAGTTGAAGTGCAATGTCAAAAGAGGCCTAAGGTAGGCCACCCGACCAGATTAAGAAGACAAATGGAAGGTTGAATTGCGTTTTTCTTATGATGAAACACAATTTCTTCAAGGGAAATTAAGTCTTGTTGGATTCAAAAGATGCGCCTTACATGGTAGACATTTATAATAACCGAACATTATTGAAATTTATAAGCTGCATATTGAGAATAAAATTTCATCTAACAATCTATTTCAACATAAACAATCATAACAAGGGAAAAACACAATGTTAAGAAGGGAAACAAAATCCATAAAGTCTCCGTGTCACGAAGGTAGAAGTCGATAAACATCAAGCAATCCAACCTATCCAAACAAGGGAAAAACACAAACCTTGCTAAGAATGACTAGTTCCTTCAGAATGCAATTACTTTTTGTTTTACAGAACGGAGAAGCTCTGACCCACAATGGAATTGCCTTGGGATTGTCTGACCAGGCACAAAGATTGGTTTAAGATGATTTCAGGGAGCAGCCTTGATTATGTTTGTAAGGATTTTAGAACTCGCCTTGCTGATCACATAGCATAAATTAATTGGTCTAAATTGAAAAAGCAAAACAAGGTGTTCCTCCTCAGGAATAGATCTATCATAACATTGTTTAGCCATCTTTTTACAAAACCTTCAACAATGTTATAAAATCTTTTTTAGCCATAACCCATATAGTACTTGTAAAAGAGCTAAAAACCTACTAGTGGATCTGGAAGATACCAGTTGGCTAAGCCCCAAGAAAGCCCCGGGTTTGATGATGTTGTAAATCAACAATTGGATTCAGAAGATGCCCTGTACTTCATGAAAATCCGAAACAACCTTTGTAGCAATCTATCACTTGTTTTTGAATTTTCCTGCTTAGAAATAAGATCTATCAAATATGACATAGTCCTTCTTCGAATATGGCCATAAAAAAATGTTAATAGCATAATTATTTTTCTTACTATAACCATATAATGCTTGGAAAAGGGCTACAATAATTATTAAGTATGATATCAAAATTAGGGATAGAGGTAATATGGTAATTTTATACGTAAAAGTAAAATAATAAATTTTTTCAACTAGGAGTTTCAAATAGAAGGGGAATGTAAAAGATCTCAGTCTTAAGCAAGCATTATTATCTTATCAAAGTAAGCAACTTATAATAAAGGAATTAAAGAGAACTTGAATCCAAATATCTTACCAAAACAAGCAAATTATACTAACGGAATTAAAGAGAACTTTAATCCAAACTGAGTACAAATACTTGAGAAGAAAAGGAGACACATAAGCACAAATACAGCTTCAAAAGTAACTAAGCTTGCATAGATTAGCCCTCACAAAAAGACTTCAGATGCGTGCAAAGTATTGGTTGGTCCAGTTTCTTCACTTCCTCCATCCTCATGCAAAGGTGGCCAACCTCTTTTCTCTGCATCTACAAAGTCCAACTATGTCTACTCTTGAAGGCCAGAACATCACTCAAGAAATAGATAAGCACAACAACGTAAGAGAGAAAACACAAAGGAGACCGAATTGTGATTGAGAAAGACAGGCCAAAGCACAGGAGGTGAAATGAAAGGCATAGGGTAAGTAGCAAGGAAGTAACACCAGGAGGAGTGGCTGCAATTATTAATAGCAGCGGTTGATAATAGAGATTAAAAAGAACGAACTGATAGAAAGGGTGGCGGCCCATGATTAGTCCCCTGGCAAACTGTGCTCCTTGGCAGACGCCTGTTACAAGTAACACAGCTACCACCAATATTGAAATCTGCATTTTATGACGGAAGAACCATATGGATAACCTCTCAGTAATTGGGATAGGAGACCTTAAGCAACGTGCAAAAGAAAAAGCTCTATGGCTTGAAGATTCGGCACGGAGCAGCATTTCCATGATTTCTTCACTGGCCCCCTGTGTGTTCTCCACCACGATATCAAACGGAGTTCGACCCACTGAGTTCTTGATTTTTACTTGGACTTCACAGTCCAGTAACCGGCACACGACCTGTACAACTCACAGGTTCACAATTATTGACAGTCACAAGTGAAAGAAACAACAGAGAAAACGTAGAAGAAAGAACTTGCCTGGGCTTCATTTTTGTTGGCTGCAATGTGCAACACAGTGTTCCCGTCCAAATCCTTCCAATCCAGCAACTTAAGCTGTCCAAGTGCCTCATCTCTAAAACAGGCCCGCAGAAGCCATTCAAGCAGGAGCAGAAAAGCATCAAACTTGTTGTTTTTGAGTGCAACATGCAGAGCAGTCCCACTTCGACTCGTCTCTTGGATTAATTTGGGGCAGGCACTTAGAAAAGCACTCAACAACGTGAGGTTTCCTGTTTGAGCTGCATGATGGAGAGGATTCATACCGTCCCTTCCTTGTGAGAAATCAAGGTCCTTCTGAACTTCAAGAAGCCGGAGCACAAAATCGGTTTGGTCGTTACACACAGCAAGATGTAAGGGGGTGAAGCCCTTTGGATTTAGCTTCTTCGCAAATGACGGCTTCCACATCATGATCTCCATGGCGAATGGGAAATGTCCTGCAGCAGCAGCTACATGTAGGGGGGTCTCAACGAAATGAATGGCATCGATTTTGTCCAGAACTAGCAAATCCCTTCCAATGCAGGAGTACAAGGCCTCAATATTTCCTTGCTCAGCAGCATTCCTCAAATCCTGGTCCATTTCGAGCTGTATGAAACCTGTTTTCCTCAGAAGAATCGGAAGAATCCAAAAGGAGTATTACAAGTAAAGAGCTGAATCAGAAATTCTTTTGAGTAAGGCAACATCGTCTATAGGTGTAGAATAAAACCTTAAACAAAGCGTATGAGGCCCCGACGAATTCTCTGCTGTTCTCTGGGGATGTAACGAAAGAAGAGAAAGAAATGGCGTATGGCAGCGGCGGACTGGGGGCGTGCTGCAGCCTGAAAATGGACAAGGGAACAGAAGGGCTAGGTTTTGAAAGGGGTGCGTGCCAAATCTTATATAGTGTCGTGTGCAGCTGTTCTTTAGTAGTGAGACAGACAAAATTCCATAAGTGCTAATAGTATGTTTGTAAGGATTTTTCTAAATTGGAAAAACAAAAGAAGGGTCTTCCAACTCAGGAATAACATCTTTCAAAACATTGTTTAGCCATCTTTCATGTTTGATGATGTTGCAGAGAAATAATCGGATTCAAAAGGCGTCCTTTCTACCAATGTCTAACATGGTTTTGTATTTTCTTGCTTAGGAAAAAGATCCATCAGAATATGATATAGTGCCACTTCTTTGACTGTAACCTTAAGATAATGTTAATAACATCATTTTTCTTTTCACTATGTTGATTGCAAAAACAGCTACAAAAATTGACAAGTGTGAAACCAAAATTCTCTGATTTGTTCAAAATGATCATGCATTTGTCTCTAACCGGTCCCGTTACAAGTTCCTCTAACCAGGCTCACGACAATGCACTTCACCCATTAGTTCTAATTCAACTAACAACATTCCTCTAAGTTTTGGAGTAGAAGTCAAGAGCTTTTGAAGTTTGATCTGCATCTATTGGGTTTTGTTTTATTAACAATTCAGGCCATGAAAAGGTAATACGAACATATTAATACCTGAATCTTCTGTAGGTCAAAAGTGTGACGCCTTATGCGTAAGACAACATTGCCTATATGTGGAGGGTGAAGACCTGAATCAGGCATATGAGGCCCGACAAATTCTCTGCTGTTCTCTGAGGACCTGACGAAAGAAGGGAAAGAAATGGCGTGTGGCAGGGGTCGACTGGGGCGTGTTGCGGCTTGAAAAGGACAAGGGAACAGTACGGCTGGTTTTTGAAAGAGGTGCGTGCCAAAACTCTATAGAGTATCGTGTAAAGCTGCTCTTTAATAGTGAGATAGACGAAATACCGTTGAAAATTCTCAGTAGGATGGTCGTTGAATAGTAACATTGTCATAAGTTGCTTGTCATCTTCTTAACGTGATTTGCTAGCATTGTAGTCATGTCCTATGAATACCACATTTAAAAGATAATGACGTGACTTAGAGTGAAGACTTGGGTTTTTCTAAAGATAATGGCTTGACTTAGTGTGAGGACTTGGGGTTTTTCAAAGATAATGGCATAACTTAGAAGGGGCACTCGGGGTTTTTTAAAAGATAATGACACAACATACAATGAAGACTTGGTGTTTTTAAGCAAGATAATGTGATGACTTGCAAGGACTTCTGGTTTTTAAAATATAATGGCACGACTTAGAACGAGGATTCGGGGTTCTCCAGAGAGATCGGACACTATGCATAGACATGTATCGAGCACAGGAAATACGCATGAAGGAAATTGAAGTACAAAGCCAACAAAAACGAAAGAGCACCCAAGGTAGTGTGCTCAACCCAATAAAAACAAGATGTAATTGAAAAGAATGAAGAGATTATATTAAGATATAACAACCACGAGATGATAACTATTTAGCAGTGTTCATCCCACAATTGGACAGTAGACGACTCTTAAGATACTGCAGGTGGATCCTCCTTCATGGCGGTATTAGACCAATTCGAATAACGATAAGAAGGAGAAGTTACGAAAAGATGTCTTTGTTTAAGAAGACAACATTCAATACCAAGATTTGTTTTCAGAAACAAGTCTTTCTATTTTGGAAAGCTAGTATCGAAAATCCTAGCCCAGAAGAATCTTTTTATGGGTAGACACTGATTTCCAGGTTTTACAACTTGGAGAATTATTTATAAAAAATGCAATACAAACAAGCCCACAGCTTTTTGACACGATCAACAAACAAATACTATCCATACTATGGATATTCTGTTCTATGACCATTAAGAAACTAATACGAAATCAGTTCTATAGCACCAAAATTTCGTATCATTTCTCAAGTATTTAATGGCAAAAATTCTCAAAAAAAAAAATCTAAAAAAAAAAGTCTCCAACAATGTTGTTAAATAGTGAGTAATGAAACTCACGTTACTAAGGAACATATGAACAATCTTTTAAGGTTTTAAGTTGTATATAAGTCATTAATTATAAAATCTAATATAGTATCAAAATTCAAGTTTTACCTTACCACCCCTATAGATATAAATTACATATCCACATAGTGAAAGTGGCGTATCGTTAAGGTTGGACCATTAAGGTGTTGGGACATGTTAAATAAAGAATGATGTGGAGTTGTCCCACATTGCTAAAGATCCCTTTAATGCCTATATGGCTCTTATTAATTTAAACCTACTCATTGTCCATGTAGTACAATACTATGATGACTTAATAATTTGACTATTATGATAAAGAACCATGTTAAGATGTGCATAATAAATTTTACATTATTAAAAAATATATTAAAAATCTTGTTTATAAGATAATGGATTATACTACTTAATGCTTAGGGTTTTAAGTAGGATATGGGCCCTTATTTATAAAATCTAATATAGTATTAGAACTCATATTCCTCCTTAACACCTTTATGGATACAAACCAAATATTTACACCGTGAAAGTAGCACCATAGTGTTCCTGGATAGTATTTCGTAGTTGTTGAATGAGAAAAAAGAAAGATGCTTGGTACGTTTTAGCAATGTTAGCGCCAGGTAGTCACCAATTACGCCCAAGGGGACAAGTCTCATGGGTTGGGTGCTGCTACGTGGGAGTAAAGCTGCTGGCTCAGTGAGGAAAATGACAAAGATGTGTAAGGCGTACTGACGCAGAGCACCATCTTCACCGGATTCCAGCCATGTCTCTGCCGCAGCATTGCGAGGCAATCTGAACCATCAGCTGGTAGGAACCTTTTGTAGGACGCATCTGTCGCCAGAGAGGCAAATTCCTTGCTGTCTCTGCAGCTGCAGCAAGGCTATCTGAACACTTAGCTGGTAGGAACCGTTTAGTACGGCCAGTCTGTCACCAGGGAGGCAGATTTCCACGAGTAGGAAAGTTTATAAATAAGAGGGAAGGCCGTAAGGAGAGGCGGTTTTGGTTTAGGGTTTAGGGTTTAAATATTTTTTGGCAGAACTCTTTGATTTGTTGAAAATGAATACTAATTTGTCTCTAACCGGCCCTGTTGGAATTGAACAACTCTCTTCTTCCATTAGTTCTGATTTAATTGATATCATTCTTCTAGGCTTGAAGTAGAAGTCAAGAGCTTTTGAAGTTTGATCTATGTCATGTATTGGATTTCCCTTCATCAGAATTCATGGAATTCTTTATAACTTATGATTTTTTTTTTAATTACAATTCAGACCATGAAAAGTTTAATACGAGCATATTAATACTTAAATCAACAACTAGGAATATATTAAGATTAGCCTCTTTGAAAACCTCTGAACGTAATTTGCTTGCATTATTGTCATATCACATGAATACCATTTTTCAAAATAATAATGGAACGACTTCGAATGAGGATTTTGAGCTTTTAAAAATTAATGCCACGACTTAACATGAGGGCTTTGGGGGGCTTTAAAAGACAATTGCACCGCTTAGAATGGGGACATGGGTCCCTCCAGCGGGTATAGACATCGTTTGATCTCTCAACGTTTTTGGATTTTTCCCAACTTGTAATAACGTAACGCATCATATGGCTGCGAAAATCTCATGAGTTATTTAAAACGCTGCTTTTTTTTTTTCTTTTTTTGGCCATAACCAATAAGTTTTCATAGATCATGCTTAATATAAAATTTGATTACTACCTTGAAAAATATTCATACATATTTCTTTGTCTAATGAGTAAAGGTGGATAGCTAAGTAGCTAGGCTTCGATCTCTAGTGTCAACCTGGATAGTTTAAAACATAAAACGACTTAACTTGAGGACTTGAGGGGTTTTAAACGGTAATGGGATGACTTATACAGAGGACTTGGGGGCTGTAAAAGATAATGGGATGACTTAAAAATGAGGACTTGGGTTCTCTAGAGAGTGTAGACATAGTTTATCTCTCAGCTTTATTGGATTTTTTCCAGCTTGTAATAAAGTAACACATCATATAGCTGCCAAAATCTCATGAGTTATCTAAAACACTTGTATTATGCGTCATCTAATTTGACTGATGTGATTTCATTTTGAAGTAGGCATCTTGCATTTGCCAGCATATGCCATAACAATAATGCCTACAGATTATGCTTTATGTAGAATACGATTAGATGCGTTTGATGATCTATCCGTCTGGCTGATGGCATTGGTAACAAAAAATAAAAATAAAAAGAAAAATAAAAAAAGAAAAGAAAAGAAAGGGAGCTGTTTCTTCAGGACCATTTTAAGCTTTAGTCGCAAACCAAGAGAAAGAAGGGTATTTTGTCTACACCAGTGTGTTTGATAGCTGTTGACTTGCCTGGTATTTTAGTATAAGCAGTTGTCATGTCAAAGCATATTTTTTTTTAAAAAAAAGTCATCGACTAAAAAGAAAGAACTCCATGCTAAGTCAGTGCATAGACAGTATCTTATCAAGCATAGTAAGCAAGCAGGAAGAAAGTTGAAGTGCAAAGTCCACAAAAACAAAAGAGACCTAAGCTAGTGCACTCAACCCGATTAAAATAAGATAGAGTTTGAAAGGAATAAAGAGAAAATAGAAGAAGAAGAAAAAAAGTGAGCGTGATGGATCTAGTAACAGGCCTTCAAGGTTGAACGCGTTCTTGTTTTTTTTTTTTTTTTTTTTTTTTTATGGTTGAATGAATGAAAGGTTGAGTTTCTTCTTCTTACCTACGATGGAAGTAAGAAGAAAAATTCAAAGAACACAATATCTTTAAGGGGAATTAAGTCTTATGGAACTTATTAGACCAAAAAAAGCCATAGACATTATTTTGTTGATATCTATAGTAATCAAACTCTTTTTGAAATTAACAAACTGCAAATCAAGAATAAAATATCATTTAACATCCTAATCCATCATAAAACAAGTATGACCAAGTATCCAACTTTCAAAAGAGTTAATCAGCAAAAATTCCTCTTTATAGACATTTTTAACTTCTTGAATTATCTTTAGGTCACTTAGATGATCGTATTACTTGTTTTTTTATTTTATTATTTATTGGCCCTTGGCTTGGTCTTCTTATTATCTTTGACTTAGATTTCTTTTGTTTTGGTGCACGTGACAAATGTTTTTGCAAGATCAAAATTTGTTTTTAGAAATGAAGTTTTCTATTTTGTAGAACAGGTCTTCAGAAATCCTAGCCTACGAATTTTTTATGGGTAGAGCCCAGTTTCTAGGTTTTATAACTAGAAAATTATTTTAAAAATGCAACAGAAAACAAGCGTTAGCTTTTTAACACGATCAGCAAACAAATCATCGGTAGAACATATTTCATGGAGGGCTTTGTTTTTTTATGCACCAAATACTGTCGTTAGCATTGGGTGCAAAAAGTTGGAAACTATGTTTTTTGTTAAGATCGATCTCAATTAGAAGAAATGTGAGAAAGTAACATGGATCCCGTTAACCATGTCAAGATGAGCAAATTTCAAGATTCGCATCTGCTACCTTGGCAAAATGGTAAAAAGAGGAGATTATCTCAGATAGAAAGGTGTGGAGATTTACCGGGAAAGTTTCTTGAAAGAAGAATCTTAAAGAATTGCAAGGCAGGAGGAAATTTTTTTCATTCTATAAGAGGGAAGGAAGGACTGTTTGCTATAGAATTAATCAAGGTAGTTCTACCATCTTGAGATATAGTCAAAAGTTTCATTCTAAACTCCGAATGGTTCATAAAAAGCCAGTTTTATAATGCTCAAAAAATATAGCAGTCCCTAAATACTTGGCCCTTTATTGGAGTCTTTCGAAGGTTTAAAAAGCTAAAAAGAGAAGTAATATGGAAGCACACAAATCTGACAAAGTTGGTTGCCTAAGAAAGGGAACTAGGGTTTCTAAAACCCAAATTATGAAACAAGGTTTTGTAGGTTACATGCTATGGTATATTATTAATCATTAATCTTCATTTTTTTTTATAGGAAATTAATACATAGTACAAAATGCATGAGAAATCTTGTAATGCAACTATATACCAAAGGTAGTATGACAAGGAATTAAGGAGGTTTGCTTAAGCTAACCTCAAACATATCAAGGTTATCTTATTGCTAATATAGAAAATATTTCCCAGCTCTTTTTTGAATGTGCCTAGATATGTTTGATTGGAGGAAGTGTCCTCGCACAAAATGGTTTTCTTTGTTATAAGAGGCTGGAATGCTGAAATATAATGGATGATTAGAACAATAAAAAAAAAGATTTAACTACTAAGTTTATCACTATCCTTTTCAACTTTCATTACTTGTTTATTGTATATGAATTGAGCAAAATCATAGGTGATTTTAGAACATAGTTGTTGGTATATCAATCCTATCAACGAAAATAAGAAAAATTGTATGTGAGAGAATATCTCTAGTTTAGAAATATGAAGTCATCCCATATCTTGATCTCTTTACACCCAAAGTTAGGTTTGTAAATGCTGGTTGCTGTTCTTAAGCTTATATATTTCAATTATTATGAATAAATCTTACATATTCACATATATATATATACGAAGTGAAAAGCATGAGATTTTTGCTTTTGTTTAGCTGAATGGAAATTGACGGACCAGTAAGCATATCTGTCAAAATAAAGTTTGATTAAATTGACCTCCTAGAGAAAGGCTTTGCCAAAAATAGCAGGCTAGAAGAGTCAACAAAAAATGATAAGTTGGTTGCTGAATTTGCTTTAGAAGCATCAGGAGACAGTGGTAAACGGAAGCTATTCTTTCCAACTCGGTAGTCGGAAAGATTCTCAATGCCCTTATTCAGAAACATAGAATATTCAGAATGTTACGTTGGAGGGACCAAGTTTAGGGGTTGTATTGTTCATCTGCTGCAGTTGCCATTATAGTTGTTTTCAGCGGCTTGCTTCCTAGATTATATTTCGTATAGTTGTTGAATGAAGAAAACGAAGAAGAATCAATACGTGTTTGCAATGTTAGAGCCCGGTAGTCCAATTACGCTTTAGAGGGGACAAGTCCTACGGGATCGGAGCTGCTACGTGTTTGCAGGCTCAGTGGGGAAAACGACAACCACGTGTAAGGCGTACTGAAGTAGAGTACAATCATCGCTCGATTTTAGGCCACGTCTCCGCCGCAGAGCCTGCGAGGCTATCTGAATCCTTAGCTGGAAGGAACCATGTTGTACGACGAATCTGTCGCCAGGGAGGCAGATTCCACGAGTAGGAAAGTCTATAAATAAGCGGGAAGGGCGTCGGGAGGGCAGTTTTGGTTTAGGGTTTAAGGTTTAGATATTATTCAATAGAACTATTTGATTTGTTAAAAATGAACACCATTTTGTCCCTAACCGGTCCTGTTACAAGTTCCTCTAACCAGATTCATAACAATGTTCCTCACCCATTAGTTCTAATTCAACAAACATCATTCTTCTAAGTTCTGAAGTAGGAGTCAATAGCATTTGAAGTTTGATCTATAGCACGTATTCGTTTTTTATTTTATTTTATTTTATTTATTACAATTCAGGCCATGAAAACGCTAATAAGAACATTTAATACTTGGATTCAACAACAAGGAACATATTAATACCTTAATCTTTTGTAGGTCAACAGTGTTACACCTCATGAGTAAGACAACATTGTCTATAAGCGAAGGGTATGGACCCGACAAATTCTCTGCTGTACTCTGAGGGCCTAACGAAAGATGGGAAAGAAATGGCATGTGGCAGCATCTGCCAGCTTGGAAAAGGACAGAATCAGAAATCCCTAGCCCCAAAGAATCTTTTTATTGGTAGAGACCGATTACTATTTTACAACTTGGAAAATTATTTATGAAAATGCAATACAAACAAGCCCTTAGTTTTTTAACACGATCAACCAACAAATACTACCCATAGTATGGATATTATGTTCTACAGCACCAATATTTTGAATCGTTTTTCAGGTATTTTGATGGGAAACTTTCTCGTAAAATGAATCTCAATGATTGTAGATAAACTTGGCAGAAGAAGATATTTTTCATTTGACAAGACAGTAAGATAATTGTTACAAAATTAATCAAGGTATCTCTCTTTCAATATATTAATAGTTTAGTAGTTAGTTATTAAATGCCAGAGATTTAGGTTTTAAATTAAACACCTCATACCTCTAAATCTCCTTTACATACTAAAAAATTAAATTACTTCTACCATTCTACAAGATAGCGTAAGATTCCACCATGAACTCCAAGTGATTCATCAAAAGCCTGTTTTTTAATCATCCAAGAACATAGTAATACTTTTATACTTAGCCTTTATTGGAGTCTTTCGAAGGTTTATATAGCCAAGAATGGAAGAAACAATATGAGATTTTTGTTTTTGTTTAGCTTAATGGGGATTGAGGAACAAGTGAAATGGGCCTCCTTGAGAAAGGCTGTGCACTGAATTAAGAGATTGGAAATTGGTAGATGACATCTCATCTTAATCCCATGCAACTTCTCCTCAAGTTCACGCAGAATTAGCGACAAAGAATGTCAAGAACGAAAAGAAAAGAAGATGGTGGATCTTCTTGCCTTTGGCCCATTACCATAATGAAAAAAAATTCATAAAGTTTCCAAGAATGTTGTTAAACTGTGGGCAATGAATTTCATATTATTAGAGAATATATTAATAACATTTCTTATAAGATAGAGAGTTCCACTATTTAGCACCTTAAAACTTTAAGTTGAATATGGGTCATTATCTATAAAATCTAATATAGTATTAGAACTTAGGTTATGCCTTACCACCCCAATAGATATGGATTACATATCCACATAGTGAAAGTGGCACCATAATATAGTTAAGGTTGAGCCATTGCCATGTTGGGATGTGTTAAATAAAGAACAATGTGGAGTTGTCCCTTGTTGCTAAAGATCACCTAGCACCTATATGGACTCCCATTAATTTAAGTTATGCATTGTTCATATAGTGTGACATTATGATGGCTTAATAATTTAACTATTATGCTGTGAGGCTATGTAAAGATATCAGTAATAAGTCTTGCATTGCTAAGAAATATATTAAGAATTATTTACATGATTGGAAATATTTTGTAAAAACAAACCAAAGGAGAGCAATTTGGTTGTAACACATGATGCATCAATGTTGATTAATCATTGGGACTGACTACCTTGTTTGAAGGGTGCAAAAATATAATAATTGGGACTTTTCCATCTAATTACCATTTGTTGGGTTGTTTAGATGTATTCTCACAACAAATATTGAATCTTTTGCGTGATGCAGATCATCCCAAGTTCTCTAGCCATATATGTTTCGGAGTCTTCGAGGTTCCATTGGGAAAGTTAGAGAATATATGTTTCGGAGTCTTCTAGCCAACCAATATAGTCATTATTATTGAGAGAATACTATGGAATGTACAACAAATATACATAATAAATAGAAAAGAATAGCAAATTTTTTATGTAATTTGAGAGAAACAATACAAAATATATTTACATAATAACAATTTACTTTCTATTTTAAGGATTTCATATACCTAATTTTTCATCTTCAATAGTTTTTATATTTAAGTTACAATAACTATTCATGAGATAATATGCATATGTAGAATTTCTCTGGGCCTACATATTATAAGCTAACAGGTGATTGAAAAATTACAATCAGACATACAAGATTAGAAAAAATACATACAAACAAGATTTTTAGAGTCCCTTTGGCTTTTAAGGAAAGAACATTAGTCATAATGTGCAACTTATTAGTATTGAACATAATGTTCGGACATTAGACGAGAGGAGGAGACGCAGCCACATCCCTTGTGGCTGCCACACATGCTCACCCCGACACCAGCTACTGCTATAGCAGTAATAGAGTCTCTTCACTCTGAAATTTCCGCACATGGAAGCCTAGATGAGACGGACGACGTGTAGCTCCTTCCCTTACTAGCAGTGGCTTTGTATTATAAGTAGCAATGTGTGTATATATATATTAATAAAAAGGGGATGAGACCCTTGTCATTGATATTAATTGCACAAGATAAGCAAAAGCTCAAAACTTGTGTAAAAGATTACATAGGGGAGGGCAACAAACCTTGCCCTTCATAATATCATCTTAAATTGCATGTAGAAAAATTGCTAAACAAAACATTAAAATGCCTAAGGGAAACCATACAATGTATAATAAAACCAAACAAAAGATCTAAAAAATTAATCTCAAGGAGGCCTATAATGTTCCAGACCTAATTGATCCTCCCAAACTTAACTGTTCTAGACCTAATTAATCCTCCCAGCACTGTATGGATAGTTTATTCTTTAACATGGGAACATTTCTCCCATTTGTAACCAAAAACATGTAAGGTTTTTCCTTATTTATCAATAAAAAGCAAGCATTTTTCCCAAACACATCCGTGTTTTGACACATATAATATGTCAAACAATTATTTTGGATATTGGGAGTAAAATGGCATTAGTTTTGTGGCTTTTCCGTTGTTTCGTGGCTGCGAAGGATCTCATAGGGGTATCAGTCTATGGGACACTGGAATGAAGAGATAGTTTGATTTGTTGGTAAGGAAAAAGTTGGTTGGAGAGGTAGAAGAAGTGGCGCTTCTCTAGAAAAATCTGCGGAGGAAATCCAAACTAACACCACACGATTAGTCTGCCTTAGAAGAGACGAAAAAAGAATTGTCTTCTTCGGGCAGTAAAGTCTTGCTGCCAAGGTGCTGATGCTAACGCTCATAGTGCTTCCAAGCAAATCTCAATGTCTGCAATTTGTCCAGTAATGGTTGGAAAGAATCATTGCTCGAAAAGTTTGACAAATTTTACCGTCAAATATCTGTTTCAATTGGAGTTTTGCCATTTGTCATTCCTAGATGTTTATTAGATAACATAATATTTTTTTGATCTTTGATACAATTGTTTTTTATTGATTAGTTATAAGGATTTGAAAATTATTGTATTAGTTATTTTACATTCAATGTCTTTCATTCATTGTGGGTTATGATGACCATTTCATTCAACAGAAAAAAAAAAATCAACGCGTTCAACCTTGAAGGCCCATTATATTAATAATAATAATAGCAATAATAACATTTAAAAAAAAGTTGAGAACTTATACTAGTACAATGATACCGCTGTCCCGTGCTTAGTTACAGCTTTTATCTCCATGGCCTGACCATCTCTGCTGCCACCGCCAAGCCGTCTTCCGTCTGACTCTAAATTATGGAGATCTCCAAGCCACATGCAGCACTGCTGTCTAGTCCGGGGATGGGCCACCTAATCCCCGTCTTGGAGTTGGGCAAGCGCCTCGTCACCGATCACAACTTCAAAGTCACAGTTTTCGCCGTCATCTCCCCTACGGCTCAGGCAGAGTCTCAGATCATCCAGTCCTCCATAAGCCTAAAACTTTTCGACATGATCCAACTCCCTCCGGTCGACATCTCCGCCCAAGTTGACGCAAAGGCTGCGATTGTTACACGACTTTCAGTCATGATGCGTGAAGCCCGAACAGCCATCCGGTCCGCAATCACTATGTTGAAGCCCCGACCGAGCGTGCTTATTGTCGACCTTTTCGGAACCGAGTCTTTTCCAATTGCTGACGAACTTGGAGTGCCTAAGTACGTGCACATCGCTACAAATACATGGTTCCTCGCTTTGACCATATATTTGCCGTTCCTAGACCAAGAGGTGGAAGGCGAGTATGTTCACCAGTTAGAGTCATTGAGACTCCCCGGTTGCAAGTCGTTACGGCCTGAAGATGTCGTTGACCCGATGCTGGACAGGACAAACCAGCAATACTATGAGTACGTGAGAATAGGGTCTGAGATCCCTAAGAGTAACGGGGTTTTGTTGAATACATGGGCAGATCTGCAACACACAACACTTGCTGCGTTGCGAGATGAGAGTCTCTTGGGTCGGGTGATGAAGAGCCCGGTTTACCCTATTGGTCCTTTAACAAGACCAGTCTCTAGTTTGAAGAGCGAGTTGTTTGACTGGCTCGACGAGCAGCCAAGCGAATCTGTGATTTACGTATCTTTTGGAAGCGGTGGTGTCCTTTCATATGAGCAACTGACCGAAATGGCCTGGGGGTTGGAGCTCAGCTAGAAAATATTCATTTGGGTGGTACGCCCACCCACCGGAGCAGCTGTAGATGCTGCTTTTTTCACGTCAGGGAGCGCATCCGGTGATAATCCATTAGACTACATGCCCGATGGGTTCTTGACGCGTACCAAGAACGTGGGGTTTCTTGTACCCATATGGGCCCCGCAAGTGGACATCCTGAGTCACCCATCCGTTGGTGGGTTCATGTCGCATTGTGGATGGAGCTCCACCCTAGAGAGCATTACCAACGCGGTACCAATGGTTGCTTGGCCACTCTATGCTGAGCAAAGGATGAACGCAACGTTGCTGACAGAGGAGCTCGGTGTGGCCATCCGGCCGAAGGTGTTGCCAACGAAGAAAGTTGTGGGAAGAGAAGAGATAGAGAAGATGGTGAGGACGATCATGGAAGACAAAGAAGGGAGCGCTATAATATTTAGGGTCAAGGAGCTAAAGCACACCGCGGAGAAAGCTTTGTCAAAAGGTGGTTCTTCTGTTAATGCACTTTCCAAACTGGCAAAGGAATTTGGGGTGAGCATGTAGCTCCAGAAAGTAATGGCAACCGAGACATGAGTCTACCAAAACTGAGTTCTGTTTATCAGCTTGCTTTTTCATCTGTAATAAATCATGAACCAGTGAGATATGATTATTCTGTGGGGTGTAGAATACTAGTACAATAGCTGAAGCAGCATGGAAGCCGATCAATATCGGCAACGAGGGAGCCAACATGGCTTGAAATAGCCCATCTATCCGTCAAAAGAAAGAAAACCCAGAGCTAAAGCTTGAAATCGAGATGCCATGATGAAAGACCTCCGCCATGAATGCTAACGCTCATAGTGCTTCCAAGCAAATCTCAATGTCTGCAATTTGTCCAATAATGGTGGGAAAGAACCATTGCTCGAAATGTTCGACAAATTTTCCCGTCAAATATGTGTTTCAGGAATGATAATTTGTTAGCTCCTGTGGAAACTTTTCGAGAGCATATAAAGATTTTAGTTTTTGATGTATGTGCACATTATCAATTGGAGTTTTTCCATTTGTCATTCTTAGATATTTATTAGATAATATAATATTTTTTTGATCTTTCATACAATTTTTTTTATTGATTAGTTATAAGGGTTTGAGAAATTATTGGATTAGTAATTTTAGATTCAATGTCTTTCACATAACATCATTGTGGTCGATGATGACTATGTGCTTTGGAATTTGGACGACTTCCTTTTAGAAGTTTATTAGACTTATTTTCTATATTTTTATCCTCAAGATATTCATAAACATTATAATCTAGTACTCTTTTTATTTTTATTTTTTGGGGGAGAAGTTAATCTTATGGTTCTTTAAAAATTGAGTTTTCTATCTCATCGTAGAAAATATTTATAAGATTGATAAAAATGATTGTCTTAAAGAGTTTTCATTAGGCTATTTTGAAATCATTAGTATAAAATTTATTTAGTTTGTTTAGCCTTGATGTTTATTAGTCTAACTTTTGCAAGAAGTCTTGCATATTATCAAAATGAATTATGCACAGTTGTGACAGTGTGGATTCCCAGGGACATGCCATAAATCTTACAATTTCTTCAATATAGACCACTTGTTTTTAATTAGCAACATAGGTTAAGCCATGTAAGGTCTTATTGTTCTCTTTCTTTCTTTTGTCTACCACCATTTTGTGTATGCTTGTGACTTGGAGGCACCAAAGAGTTTTCAAGACTTCCTAAAGATAGAACAAAATGATTGGCTCACTTTCTTTATAAGATCAAGGTAGTCAACTAAATCATCCTACTTAATTAGGTGTAGAGCTAAGCAGCTATTCAATTTGTTTAAGTGAAAAGAATTGATGTAAAAGATTAGGCCAAGCTTTGATAACCCACTCTTGAAATTTCATTTTCTCTCTTTTGAATGACATTGGTGTTTAGTTTTTACTTTTGTTCCCATCAATTTAGGCTCAATTTCAATAATTGAGAGATATTCTAGTTTAAGCTTGTGTTGAATAGTTAGTGATTTGATTGTCTTATCTTGTCTCTTTTCAAAAGTCGAGAAGAGGTTTTACAAGTGGCTAATCATGATATATTCCTAGTTGTTGATTCCAAGTATTAATATGCTCATATTAACCTTTTCATGGCCTGAGTTGTTAATTAAAAAATCAAAAGTTATAAGGAAATCCATGAATTCTGAGGAAGGAAAAAATCAATACATGCCATAGATCAAAATTCAAAAGCTCATGACTTCTACTCCAAGCATAGAAGAATTATATCAGTAGAATCAGAACTAATGGGTGAAGAGCGTTGTTATGAGCTTGGCTAGAGGAACTTGTAACAGGGCCGGTTAGAGACAAAATGATATTCATTTTGAACAAATCAAAGAGTTCAGCGAAAAATATCTAAACCCTAAACTAAAACTGCCTCCTCCTACGGGCTTCCCCCTTATTTATAAACTTTCCTACTTGTAGAATTTACTTCCCCGGCGACATATTCGTCGTCAAAAAAGTTTTCCTACCAGCTAATGTTTCAGACAGCCTCGCATGCTGCTGCATAGACGTGGCCTGGAATCGGGCGACGATGGTACCCTGCATCAATACGCCATAAACGTCGTTGTCCTTTCCTCTAAGCCAGTACCTTTGCTCCCACCGCGTAAGACTGGTCCGCCTTGGGCGTAATTGGTGACTCTCTGGCTCTAACTTTGCTAACACGTATCAAGCATTCTTCTTTTTCTTCATTCAACAACTACGAAATACAACAATCCAGGAAGCAAGCCGCAGTAAACAACTACAATGGCAACTGCAGAAGATGAACAGTACAGCTCCCAAAGCTTCTTGATACAACTCGGAACAAACAAAGGAGATTTAAAAACAACTAATTGGTTGATTGAAATTGTTTGTAGAAGCATTGATCTTAGCATTTCTATGAGCCTCGTTTGTGTTAAGTGAAGAACTATGACTACTATAATATACTGATGCCTTGTACTTTTGTCATGTGTTACGACCAAATTGCTCTCCTTTAGTTCTGTTTTCACAAAATATTTCTAATCATGTCAAAGATCTTTTACTTCTAGTTCTTTTCTCAATTTCCCCTTCTTTTGCTCGGAAATACAAAATCCATTTAATAAATTGAACAAAGGGTGTCTCAAGATTTTTATAAAGTATAGAGCATACCGAATCTGAATTTTGATCTGCAAGATCGCCCAACATGAAATTTTCTTGGGGCTAATAATTCTGATATGAATTTACTTATATGGTAAGGTGAACACATATAACAAATACAAAAGAAGAAAAATAGAAATTTATGTGATTTGAAAGAAATAACATTTAACCTCACAAAGAAGAAACTTGCTCACCATTTTGGGAGCTGGGATGGCTCTTTCTTGTTGGTCTTGTGATAACTCACCCAACAATATAAAACAAGAATGTCTCGTTCTCACGAGCAATTTGCAAAACTCCGAACTCATAAAATTATTATACCTATCAATTCTGTAGCTCTTTTACAATCACCATATGGGTTTTGGTGAAAGAAAAATGGTGTTATTGACATTGTTTTAAGGTTACGTTCAAAGATCTAGGGCTATATCATATTATGATAGATCTTTTTCCCAAGTAAGAAAATACAAAATCATATAATACATAGGTAGAAAAGGCATCTTCTGAATCCGATTATGCAACATAATCAAACATGACATTTTCTTGGGGCCCAACCAAGAAGGATGGCTAAATAATGTTTTGAAAGCTCTTATTCCTGAGTTGGAAAAACAAAGATTTTTTCCAATGTCAACCAATTAATTTATGCAATGTGATCAACGAGGTGACTATTAAAATCCTTACAAACATGCTGTTAGCACTTATGGGATCTTGCTTAGAGACAACTGCCACATCAGTGCTGCGTTGGCCAACTCACCACTTCAGCTGATCCCACCAGCTCATCTTTGTCCTCGCGTGACAGCCTGGATAGCTTGTCCTCCGTTACAGGAAAAATTAATGAACCAAGTATTTTACATAAATCTTCTTCTTCCTTTGTTCCGTTTGATTCGCCGGTCATTTTCTGGCAAACGTTGAATCATCGATTCTACATTTCAACTCATTCTCCAGGGCCCTCTCCTTAAAATCGTCTTCAACCAACCTTTGTGTCTGGTCAGACAAACCCAAGGCATTTCCATGTTGGCTCGGAATTGCTCATTCTGTTGAATAGATGTATAACGATCAAATTTGACACGGAGAGAGAGAGAGAGAGAGAAAGAGAGAGGGAACAAAAAAAAAAGAAAAAAAAAGAGCTGGTCATTCTTTACTAGGTTGTCTTCCCCAACTCTTGATTGGTTGAATTGTTTAATGTTTATTGACTTCCAACTTTTTAGTGCACCTTTATTACATATAGAATGTCACGTTGGATGGAAGAGTGTTTATAACATGTTTTATAAGTTTGAAAAATATCTTTCTTCAACTAGACATTTTGAAAAAGAGTAAACTTAGGGTTTTTACATGATATTGGAATCAGTCCTTTTTCCATATTATCTAGCTTGATCCCAAAGAATAGGATAATTCTTGACTTGTAAGAAGGCCAAACTTAGGATGTAATTCTTCATTGTTATTGGATATTAATCTCACATTGAAAAAAGAACACTTGTAACAAGAATCATAAGGAAGGGCTTTGCATACAGTGCCGTCAGGAGAGTGAACAAGGGAACGCAGAGAGATACAGCGCTAGCGCGTGGCAGCTTGTACCGGCAAGTGGCAGTGAGTGGTGGTGGCAGAACGGCGAAACTGCATGCCTGGAGCTAGATCGGCCGTTCTGTGGACAGCGGCAGTGACTGAAGGCAACATTTGCTGTAGTCGGCAGTTGACAGGCTCTAGACGCTTGGTGGAGTCGTGAACGGCGGAGAGGGCGACGCGGCGAGCGGCGGCAGGGCCAGGGGCAGGGGCAGACAGGTCGGATCTTTCTCACCCACTGTTGAATGCTCTCTAAGTCGGGATTCCATCTCGTGCCTGTTTTTGATTTTTATTTGGATTGGTTGGATGTGACGAATAAAAACAGAAAGGAGAGGTGAGCGGCAGAAAGTTTGGGATTTTTGATTCTTGCTTGGTTTGCCGAATTGCTTTTTCTTGGGATTTGGTGTGACGAAGGAAAAATAACAAGGGAGATTAAGGCGTGAAGGAGTATTTTGAAATTGCCAAAAACACCATTGGAGGTCTTGTATCAGGAAAAGGTGGATGTAGAGTTTTTGCTCTCAAACATCAATTAGTCTCCTTAAAACCTACCTATGGTAAAGTTGGTAGAGCGAATTAATCCTGAAGCTCTTTCTGTCAATCGACGGTGAAACTTACAAACAATAGAGTCAATAACATCTAAACTGATGGCACGTACTCGAAGTGGGACACTGACAACTGGTGCTAAAGCCTCAAGCACTTCAAACTCTAAAATTGCAGCTGGAATTGCAGCATCACTTTTCAAGTCAAGTTTGGAAGCTTCAGGTAAAACTATGAGCACTCAAACTATGAATATTGTTGGTGAATTTGCAACTAGTAAAGAAATATTTCAACCTGAAACTGTTAGTGTGGAAGGAAAAGTTCAAGAGAATAGCTCATTGACTGAAGTAGTTGGCCAAAAGCTCAATTCATTTATTGGAAACTCTAGGTTGTCTTGGAAACATATTGCAATGGATAATCTAATGAAGACGACTAAGTTAGATTATCATCCCCCTTCCAAGGAAGGAAACAAGCTTGTTGTTAAACCGCCACTAGAGGCTATTGAGGAAGGCAAAAGTCATTTTGCGAATTGTCTTGTGGGATATTTTTTAACTGAAAATATTTCATATTATTTAGTGAAGGGTGTTGTGGAAAAATTATGAGGAAAAGAGAATTTATCCGAGGTCTTAGCTACTGATGAAGGGTTTTTTTTCTTTCGCTTTTCGAATATGAAGAAAATGGAAGAGGTTATGGAAGTTGGAATATGGGATATTGCTAGCAGGCCACTTTTCATTCAGAAATGGCATCCTCTCATTCGATTGGAAAAAGCAAAAATCTCTACAGTTCCCATTTGGGTGTGCTTATATAATGTCCCACATGTGCTTTGGACCAATAAAGGTATGAGCTATGTGAGTAGTGTGTTGGGAAAACCTTTATACATGGATAAGGCTACTGAACAAAAACTTAGGTTATCATATGCTAAAGTATGTATTCTAATGGATATTAATAGTGAATTCCTTGAGAAGTTTGATATCAGTATGGGAGGAGAAGAACTATATGAAGTACATGTTGAATATTGTTGGATTCCTAAGAAATGTAAGGTGTGCAATAACTTTGGACATAAAGAATGTACTGCAACAAAGAAAGAAGTTTGGGTACCTAAAAAGAATGTAGCTCCTTTAACCCAAAACCCTTAACTTGATAAAGATAGTCAGATTTTGATTCCTGCAAAGGATCCTCCTGTCCAGATGATTCAAACCAAACCTTGTCATACTCAAGCAATAGGGCTAATTCCAAATCCAATTGAGATAGAAGATGTTCTTGTTCCAACTAAGGGTATAGTTACAAACACTAAATCTTCTTCGGGCACCAAAAAGAATAGATCAACTAGGGGGAAAAAGGATAATGTGCAAAATGTCATATCTCATAATAAATTTGCATTATTAAAGGAGTACACATTGACTGGGCCTATTGTAGAGATTGGGATAATGGAGGAAGAGGATAAACCTCCCAATATATGAAAGTACTATCATGGAATGTAAGGGGCTTAAATAAAAGCCCTAGATTACGGGAGGTAGCTGATTTTGTTATGACCCATGCCCCTCAAGTTATTATTTTGATTAAACATAAAGTCAAAGAAGAAAATGCAGATGTAATTGTGAAGAATGGATTCACAGGTTGGAACTATGCCCATAATTACAGGTTTAGCAGTCTTGGTAGAATATGGATCCTTTGGAAAACTTATGATCTTCAACTTACAATCAAAGAGTTTTCATCTCAAGTCATCCATTGCTTGATTGAAAAGCCAGGTATGCACCCATATTTTTTGTTTGCTATCTATGCTAGTAACTTGGAGATTGAACGTAGAGAATTATGGGCTAACCTTAATAGTTTCTCTAATCTCCATGTACATGATGTTCCTTGGTTAATTATGGGTGATTTCAATGAAATACGGAATACAAGTGAGCACATTGGCCCTAATGTTTAATGGACACAAGGAATGGAGGATTTAAATGAATTGATTGAAACTATGGCCTTAATTGAACCTTCTTATTCAGGTCCACTTTTCACATAAACAAATAAAGGTTCAGGTATTGGTCTTAGAGCTAGTAAAATTGATAGAGCTCTTACCAATGGGGAATGGATTCTTAAATTTGAAAGCTTTCACATTGAATTTTTGCTCCCTAGTGTATCAAATCATTCTCCATGCCTAGTTAAGTTTAGTAATACTACATGTAGAAAGAATACTTCATTCAGATTCTTTAACTTTTGGATTGATTGCTCAGATTTCATGGATATAGTTAATTCAGTATGGCAGCAGGAAGTAGTAGGCTAAAAAATGTTTCGGGTAGTGCAGAAATTAAAAGCTTTGAAGTCTCCTCTAAAGAAACTTAATGCAACTCAATTTGGTGATCTACATCAGAAGATAAAGACTGCTAGAGACAATTTACAGCAAGTGCAACGCAAATTAGAACTTAATCCTCACTGTCTTGATACACATTTTGAGGAAAAGGCACAACTTCAGTTACTACTTTCACTGAGCAAACATTAAGAAATTCTACTCAAACAGAAATCTAGAAACCTATGGTTGAAAGAAGGGGATAATAACAATAGACTTTTCTTTGCATTATTAATGCGAAGGAGGGCGCAAAACAAGATCAACAAACTAGTATTAGAAGATGGATCAATTATCACAGAAGAAGAGGACTTGAGAACTGCTATTATTTCATATTATAAGTCTATTCTTGGTAATGCTAGAAGTATTTTAACTGACTTTGAGAGGTACACATCCTTGTTCCATGATGATGTAAATGCATTTCTTACTCTAATAAGTTTTGAGCGTTCAGATGTCATTAAAGCTCTTTGGGGAATTCATAATTTTAAAGCGCCTGGATCATATGGATATAATAGCTTATTTTATAAGAACGCTTAGCCTATCATTGGAAGAGATGTAGAGGATGCTATACTAGAGTTTTTCTCCTCTAGGAAGTTGTTGAAAGTTATCAATTCTACATTGTTATCTTTAGTCCCTAAGGTGCCCAATCCTAATTGTAACAAAGATTACCGACCCATCGCATGTTGCAATGTTATATACAAAATTATATCCAAGATGTTAGTTGAAAAGTTGAGTGTCATTCTCCCTACAGTGGTAAGCCAAAACCAAACTGCCTTCATTAAGGGACGCCAGATTTCTGAGAATATTATGCTTTGTCAGAAATTACTTCACAATTATCACAAGGGTGACAAAGGTAAGCATGTGGCCATGAAAATTGATCTTATGAAAGCATATGATATGGTTAAGTGGGAAGCGATATTAGGAGTGTTGAAAGCTATTAATACTCCCCAGTACTTAGTTGATCTTATCGGTGAGTGTATTACTACAACAAGATTTTCAGTAAATTTCAATGGAGAACATGTAGGTTACTTTGAAGGTACTAATGGATTAAGACAAAGGGACCCATTATCCCCATATTTATTTGTACTGGTTATGGAGATACTTAACAGGATTATTATTGCAAAGACCTCTGCATCAGCTTTTAAGTTTCATTGGCGATGCAAACATGAAAGAATTACTCATTTGTGCTTTGTTGATGATTTATTCCTTTTCTGCCATGGAGATATAGAGTCAGTGCTTTGTCTTGTAGAAGCTTTGGAGGAATTTGCTGAACTCACTGGTTTACATTACAATCCAAGTAAATGCCAAATGTACTTCTCAGGGTTATCCGAACAAGAGCAACTTCTTATCCTAGATCACACACCTTTCCCTATGGGTACACTCCCCATTCGATATCTTGGAGTTCCTTTGATTACGAAAAGACTCACTCATGCTGATTACAAAGGTCTAACAGATAAAATATTTGGAAGAATAGAAGGTTGGGGACTAAAACATCTTAGCTTTGCAGGAAGGCTACAATTGGCAAAATTGGTCATAATTTCCACATGTACATTTTGGATGCAAGTTTTTTACTACCGAAGCAAACAATTTATGAGATTAAGAAAAGGATTAGGAACTTTCTATGGGCAGGTACTACAGATACACAACACTCTCATAAAGTTGTTTGGCAAACAGTTTGCTCACCAAAGAAGGAAGGGGGATTGGGGTTACCAAATCTGAAGCTTTGGAATATAGTCCTTTTGGGGTGTTTGCTTTGGAAACTAATCCATCTTCCATACGCTTCATTATAAAGTAAGTGGATCCATAGTACAAAATGTAAAAGAACTTTAGGAATGCAACTTGATATCAAAGGCACCATGGCATGGAGTTGGAGAGGCCTTCTCAAACTAAGGCCTACACTTACTCAGGTTCTTTATACGTCTACCTATTGCTGCAAACAAATTTATCAGGACCTTCAACCAGTTACTGAAAAAGTGGATTAGTATGATTAATTTGGACAGGGGGCATTTGCAAACATAATTTTATTGGATGGCTAGTTTGTCAAGATTGACTCTCTACAGCAGAAAGAATGGTACGATGGCTTCCTTTAGTTAACTTATATTGTGACTTTTGTCAGTCCCATGTTAAAAATAGGAGTCATCTCTTTTTTGAATGTCTATGGACAATGATGGTTTGGAAGACTATCCTTGCTCATAATGGAATTCGACGTCATATTGGAGGATGGAATGAAGAACTGCAATGGATGATTAGAGCAACTAAAGGAAAGGATTTGGCTGCAAAGCTTCTTAAAATATCCATTTTAGCTTGTATTTATTGTATATGGACAAAACAAAATAGAAGACGATTTCAAAATAGAATAGTCGACATTTGCATCCTCTTGGCTAAAGTAAGGAAAACTATACGAGGGAGAGCTTCTTTGTTTTAAAATGTAAAATCCTCATAGGAAAATGTCATGTTGAGTGAGATTTGGAGGCTTCCAACCTCAATTTTTTCATAGTTGTTGAAAATTGTAATGCTGGGGTATGCCCCTCTGCTTTTGTACACTATATATTAATGCAAACTTACATTTCAAACAAAAAAAAAAAAAACAAGAATCATAAGGAAAAGTTAACCTAAAATTTTTACATTTATTTGATTTTATAAAGAATGTTCCATATCTAACTTAAAACCCAAAAATATTTAAGTAGTAAAACCTATTATCTTATAAGCAAGATTCTTAATATACTCTTCAACTGTATGAGATTTATTATCTATATCTTAACACACTATTTCATCATAATAGTCAAATTATCAAATTATCATAGTGTTGGGTTATATGAGTAATGCATAAGATCAAACCAATGAGAGCCCATATGAATGCTAAAGGAATCTCTAACAATGTGGAACAATGCCACACTATTTATTTAACACATTCTCTTATTGTAATGCTCCAATTTGGACAACATTATGGTGCTATGTTCATAGTGTAATTATTTGATTCATACTAAGGAAGAACATGAGTTCTAATACTATATTAGATTTTATAAAGGATCTATATCCTACCTAAAACCCTAAGCATTAAGTAGAATCCATTATCTTATAAGCAAGATTAGTAATATATTTGCTATCAATATGAGATTTATTGCTCACATCTTAACATGGTTCCTCACCATAATAGTCAAATTATCAAGCTATCACAGTATTAAATTACATAGATAATGCATAAGTTTAAATTAATGGGAGCTTGTATAGGTGCTAAGGGAATCTTTAGAAATGTCGAACAACTCCACATCATTCCTTATTTAAGATGTCCCAACACATCAATGGTGTTAGGGCAAACATTTAGAAATGCAGTTAGCAACATGACATTTCCTGTTTGAGCTACATGATGGAAAGGATTCATACCATCTCCTCCTTTTGCGAAAACAATGGAGAGGATTCATACCATCATTCTAATCTTTGTAAGAATAATATTTTATTTTTAATAATCATATCTTATAGATGTAAGACTTTTGTCTTCAATACTTTTTCCACACCAACTATTTTCCATGTATGATTAAACATTATTTAAAGATTGTATTTTTTAACAATTAATTATAGATTGTTAAAATATATTAATTTATACTTTAATAGCATTTTAGAAAATTCAAAGCTCAATTGTAAAGTTAATTCATGAGTTGAAGGAAATTTCTTATATTTAAATATTAGTCAAAAGATTATATTTTTCTAACATGAAATTTTTATTTTCAATAGGAATCTCAACTAACCAACAAAGAGGAATATTTAGATAATATATAAGACATCTTGCAAAAAGTTAGCCAAACAAACATCAAGGCTAAAAGAACCATACGATTAACTTCTCCTCAAAAAAAAAAGAAAAGAGTACTATATTATAATGTTTATGAATATCTTGAGGATGAAAATATAGAGAACAAGTCAAATAAACTTCTAAAAGGAAGTCGTCCAAATTCCAAAGCACATAGTCATCATTAACCACTATGATGTTATATGAAAGACATTGAATCTAAAATTACTAATCCAACAATTTTTCAAACCCTTATAACTAATCAATAAAAAATAATTGTACCAAAGATCAAGAAAATGTCATGTTATCTAACAAATATCTAAGAATTACGAATGACAAATGGAGAATGGCAGCACTCCAATTCATAATGAATCCGTACATCAAAAACTAAAATCTTAATATGCTTTCGAAAAGTTTCCGGAGAAGCTGACAAATTATCATTCCTGTAACACATACTTGACGGGAAACTTTGTCAAACTTATCGACCAATGATTCTTTCCAGCCATTACTGGACAAATTGCAGAGATTGAGATTTGCTTGGAAGCACTGTGAGCGTTAGCATCAGCACCTCTGCGGCGGGACTTTTCTGCCCGAAGAAAACTCTTTTTTCGTCTCTTCCATGGCAGACTAATCATGTGATGTTAGTTTGGATTCCTCCGCAGATTCTTCTATGTCTCCAGCCCTAACTTTTTGCCCAATAACAAATAAAACTATTTCTTCATTCCCGTGTCACAGACTAAATACCCCAATGAGATCCTTCGCAGCCACAAACTGACAAGGGGAGTTCACGTATGGCCCAGATTTAAGGTGAATATAGTACTTGGAAATTTTATCCTCAAAGATTTGCAAGTTAGATAATTATTATTTTGTTTCAGAATATACAACAATATTTAATTCCATTTTAGAATCTATAAAAAGTCTTACTAAAAGATAATTTTATTCTTTTATAATCCCTAATGACATATAAGTAGATCAACACATTTTTATTAAAAACATGACATAATGAGCACAAAACTTTATGCCCCAAAGAATTTGTTATATTTGTTTAATTTTGATAAATCAAATTGAACCAATTTGAGACACGTGATTATAAATTATCTGTAAATAATTTCAGATATTTAAATACAAAGAACGAAATTGAAAAAGAACTCGTAGATCATTTTCTTATACCGAATCTTATAAACCGCTGTAAACCATCCAATTGAACTTCTAAGTAGATGTTGATTTGCTTCATTTCACTTTGGGTTAGATTTGAGCTTGAGTTGTGCGTGGTAGCTTCTATTTCTTAACATTTATAAAATTCAAAGAACCGTGTTCTCAAATTTGTTCGGCCGATACTCTGTGCGTCACCTCAGTTTTTTAGTGACCCAAAAACATAGTAATCCTTTTATACTTAGCCTTTATTGGAGTCCTTCGTAGGTTTACAAAACCAAAAATGGAAGAAATAGTATGAGACTTTTGCTTTTATTTTGCTGAATGGAGATGGACGGACAAGTGAAATGGGCCTTGTTGAGAAAATCTCTGCATCAGATTAATAGATTGGAAATTGGAAGATTACATCTCATCTCAGTCCCATGCAAGTTCTCCTCAACTTCTTGCAAATTAGCGACAAAGAATGTCTAGGCCAAGAATGAAAAGAAAAGTGGATGGTGGATCTTCTTGCCTTTGGCCCATTTATAGAAGGAAACAAAATTTGTAGTCTCTAAGAATGCTGTTAAATAGTAGGTAATAAATTTCACATTACTAAGGAATATATTAATAAGCGTACTTATAAGATAGATAGTTCCATCACTTAAAATCTTAAAATATAATATGGTATTAGAATTTAGGTTGTGCCCTATGACCCTAGTAGATATGAATTACATATTCACATAGTGAAAGTGGTATCATAGTATAGTTAAAGTTAGGCCATTATAGTGTTGGGACATGTTAAATAAAGAATAATGTGGAGTTGTCCTACATTGCTAAAGATGTCCTTAGCAGCTATATGGGCTAGTATTAATTAAAACTTATACATTCTTCATATAATGCAACATTCTAATGGCAATAAGTTAACTATTATGGTGAAAGGTTAGGTGAAAATATCAATAATAAATTTCATATTGCTAAGAAATACATTAAGAATCTTTTACATGATTGGTAACATTTTGTAAAAACAAATGAAAGGAGAGCAGTTTGGTCGTAACATATGACAAAGGTACGAGGCGTCAATGTTGATTAATCACTACCTTGGTTGAAGCGTGCAGAAACATAATAACTGGGATTTTCCCATGTAGTTAGTGTTTCCTAGGTTGTTAAGACGTATCCTCCTAACAAATATTGAACCTTTGGCATGCTGCAGATCATCCCAAGTTCTCTAGACATATGTATTTCTGAGTCTTCGAGGTTTCATTGGGTAAGTTTGTATCTGGAGTGAAAAATAAAAGTACTAAGAACCACGATAGTCATTATTGTTGAGAGAATATCATTGAATGTGCAATATATATATATATAATAAATAGAAAAGAATAGAAAATTATTTATGTGATTTGACAGAAACAATACAATATATATTTACATATACCTAATTTTTTCTCTTCAGTAGTTTATATATTTAGGTTACAATAACTATTCATCATAAAATGTGCATACTTAGAATTTCTGTAAGCCTACATATTATAAGCTAACAAGTGATCGAAAAATTACAGCATGCATACAAAGAAGATTCCTAGAGTCCCACTGGTTTTTGAGGAAAGGGCATCAGTTGTAATGTGCAACTTATTAGTATTGAATATATAGTACGTCAAACAATTAATTTTGGATGGTAGGAGTAAAATGAGATCAAGATACACATGGGACAAATTCATACTTATAAGACTAAGTTGGTACATGTCATTCACCTATTGTTTTCCAAACCAAGGAAGAGTATATTGGGTGAATAGGGATGAAAAACAATAAAACATTAATAGAATATTTTGGGTTTCCACCTTTAATGACGGAAAACAGATTCATTTTGCTCAAAATAATCTTAAATTTCTTATGTGTCTCATGGGTTGGGAGATGCTACGTGGGAGTAGAGCCGCTGGCTCAGTGGAGAAAAGGCGTACCGATGCAGAGCATCATCGTTGCCCGATTCGAACCACGTATCTGCTGCAGCATGCGAGGCTATCTGAACCCTCAGCTGGTAGGAACCCTTTTGTAGGACGAATCTCTCGCCAGAGAGGCAGATTCCTTGCGGTCTCCGTAGCTGCATGTCAGGCTATCTGAACCCTTAGCTGGTAGGAACCGTTTGGTACGGCGAGTCTGTCACCAGGGAGGCAGATTCCACAAGTAGGAAAGTTTATAAATAAGGGGAAAGGGCGTAGGGAGAAGCAGTTTTGGTTTATGGTTTAAGATTTAGGGTTTAGGGTTTAGTTATTTTTTAACAGAACTCTTTATTTATTCAAAATGATATACAAATATGAGTTCCTCTAGCCAAACTCATAGCAACGCTCTTCACCCATTAGTTCTGATTCAACTGGTAGGCTGGGAGTAGAAGTCAAGAGCTTTTGAAGTTTGATATACGGCATGTAATGGGTTTTCCTTCGTCCGAATTCATGGATTTCGTTATAACTTTGGATTCTTTTAATTAACAATTCAGGCCATGTAAAGGTTAATACAAGCATATTAATACTTGGAATCAACAACTAGAAACATATAAAGATTAGCCTTCTGTAAAATACCTATTTTCAGCTTCTGAAATAGACCATATAAGACAATCAAATAACTAACTACTCAATACAAACTTAAACTAGGAAAGCTCTCAACTATTGAAATTGGGCCTAGAATGATGGGATCACAAGCAAAAACTAAACACCAATGTCATTCAAAAAAGAAGAAAATGAAATTTCAAAAGTGGGTTATCAAAGCTTGGCCTAATCTTTTACATCAATTCTTTTCACTTGAATAAATTGAACAGTTACTTAGCTCTACACCTAATTGAGTAGGATGATTTAGTTGATTACCTTGATCTTACAAAGAAGGTGAGCCAATCATTTTGTTCTATCTTCAGGAAGTCTTGAAAAATCTTTGGTGCCTCCAAGTCACAAGCATACACAAGATGGTGGTAGACAAAAGAAAGAAAGAATACAATAAGACCTTACATAGCTTAATCTATGTTGCTAATTGAAACAAGTGGTCTATATTGAAGAAATTGTAAGATTTATGGCAAGTCCCTGGAAATCCACACTGTCACAACTGTGCATAATTCATGATTACTTTCCTTCGTAAAAAAATCTGAGTTCAGAACAAACTGACTATGGTCATCCACTGTAGTCGTGTAATGTGCAGGCCCCCATGGAAAACTGGTTGTCTTGCAGCGGTAGCGGTAATGGAATCTCATCGATCTTGTCCATAGCTTTTTCGTTCATTGAAATCGACGGGTACGAGGCCTTCATACCTCCATGTTCAGCATGGTCCCTCAAATTGTAATCCATTCTTTCAGTAGGATACTTGTTTAATAGTAACATTGTCATTAATTTTCTTAGCGGTGGCTGTCACTATTTGAACATAATTTTCTTATATGAAAGACATTGAATCTAAAATTACTAATCCAATAATTTTTCAAACCCTTATAACTAACCAATAAAAAACAATTGTATCAAAGATAAAATATATATATATATTATCTGATAAATATGTAAGAATCACGAATGGAAAAACTCCAATTGGTAATGTGTACATAGACCAAAAACTAAAATCGTTATATGCTCTAAAAAAGTTTTCATAGAAGCTAACAAATTATCATTCCGGAAACACATATTTGACGGGAAAATTTGTCGAACTTTTCGAGCAATGATTCTTTCCAACCATTACTGGACAAATTGCAGACATTGAGATTTGCTTGGAAGCACTATGAGCGTTAGCATTCATGGCAGAGGTCTTTCATCATGGCATCTCCATTTCAAGCTTGAGCTCTGGGTTTTCTTCTTTTGACGGATAGATAGGCTATTTCAAGCCATGTTGGCTCCCTCGTTGCCGATATTGATCTTCTTCCACGCTACTTCAGCTATTGTACCAGAATTGTACACCCCAGAGAACAATGATTTCTCACTAGTTCATGATTTATTACAGGCAAAAAAACAAGTAGTTTCAAATTACGACTGATAACGACTAGCACAGTCTAGAAACCCGCATACTAGCGGAAAGAAGCAAAAAGAAAGCAAGCTTTGGTAGACTCATGTCTCGGTTGCCTTTACTTTCTAGAGCTACATGCTTACGCCAAATTGCTTTGCCAGTTTGGAAAGTGCATTAAAAGAAGAACCACCTTCTGACAAAGCTTTCTCCGCAGTGTGCTTTAGCTCCTTGACCCTAAATCTTATAGTGCTTCCTTCTTTGTCTTCCATGATTGTCCTCACCATCTTCTCTATCTCTTCTCTTCCCACAACTTTCTTCGTTGGCAACACCTTCGACCGGATGGCCACACCGAGCTCCTCCGTCAGCAACGTTGCGTTCATCCTTTGCTCAGCGTAGAGTGGCCATGCAACCATTGGTACCGCGTTGGTGATGCTCTCTAGGGTGGAGCTCCATCCACAGTGCGACATGAACCCACCAACGGATGGGTGACTCAGGATGTCCACTTGCGGGGCCCATATGGGTACAAGAAACCCCACGTTCTTCGTACGCGTCAAGAACCCATCGGGCATGTAGTCTAATGGATTATCACTGGATGCGCTCCCTGACGTGAAAAAAGCAGCATCTACAGTTGCTCCGGTGGGTAGGCGAACCACCCAAATGAATCTTTGTTGGCTGAGCTCCAACCCCCAGGCCATTTCGGTCAGTTGCTCGTATGAAAGGATGCCACCACTTCCAAAAGATATGTAAATCACAGACTCGCTGGGCTGCTGGTCGAGCCAGTCAAACAACTCGCTCTTCAAACTGGAGATCGGTCTTGTTAAAGGGCCAATAGGGTAAACCGGGCTCTTCATCACCCGACCCAAGAGACTCTCATCTCGCAACGCAGCAAGTGTTGTGTGTTGGAGATCCGCCCATGTATTCAACAAAACCCGGTCACTCTTAGGGATCTCAGACCCTATTCTCACGTACTCATGGTATTGTTGGTTAGTCCTGTCCAGCATCGGGTCAACCACATCTTCAGGCCGTAACGACTTGCAACCGGGGAGTCTCAATGACTCTACCTGGTGAACATATTCGCCTTCCACCTCTTTGTCTAGGAACGGCACATATATGGTCAAAGCAAGGAACCATGCATTGGTAGCGATTTACACGTACTTGGGCACTCCAAGTTCGTCAGCAATTCGAAAAGATTCGGTTCCGAAAAGGTCGACGATAAGCAGGCTCGGTTGGGGCTTCAGCGCAGAGATTGCGGACCGGATGGCTGTTCGGGCTTCACGCATCATCACTGAGAGTCGTGTAACAACCGCAGCCTTTGCATCAACTCCGGTGGAGATGTCGACCGGAGGGAGTTGGATCATGTCGAAGAGTTTCAGGCTCATGGAGGACTGGATGACTTGAGATTCTGCCTGAGCCGCGGGGGAGATGACGGCCAAAACTGTGACTTTGAAGTTGTGATCGGTGACGAGGAGTTTGCCCAACTCCAAGACGGGGATGAGGTGGCCCAACCCCGGACTAGACAGCAGTACTGCATGTGGCTTGGAGATCTCCATAATTTAGAGTCGGACGGAAGACGGCTTGGTGGTGGCAGCAGAGATGGTCAGGTCATGGAGATAAAAGCTGTATTTAAGGCGGGCCAGTGGTATCAGTGCTGTAGTGTTAGTTCTTTTTTTTTTTTTTAATGTTATTATTGCTTTTTATTATTATTATTAATGCAACGGGCCTTCAAGGTTGAATGTGTTGATTTTTTCTTTTGAATGAAAGGTTGAGTTTCTTCTTCTTACCTACGATGGAAGTAAGAAGAAAAATTAAGGAACACAACAATTATAAGGGAACTTAAGTCTTTTGGAACTTATTAGACTCAAAAGAGTCATACACACAATTTGGCAATATCTATAGTAATTGAACTTTTTTTGAATTTAACAAACTGCATATCAAGAATTTAATCTCATTTAACATTCTAATTCACCATAAAACAAATATTACAAAGTACCCCATTTTCAAGGGAGTTAATGGGCAAAATTCCTCTTTAATGGACATTTCTATTATTTTGAATTATCTCTAGCTCATTTGGATGAGCTCATTCCTTGTTTTTTTTTTTTTTATTGGTCTTTATCTTAGTCTTCTTATTGATCTTTGACTTAAACTGTTAGGAATTAATATGGTTAAAAGTAAACTACTCTCATGAGGTCACATCAGCGTGCAAGTTTGAGTGTTGGAGAAGTTTTAGTGCTGTCAGACCTCTTTAAAGAAAGATGTTGAAGTTAAGTGATAAAAGCAAAAGCTTGACAGATACGGTCTTTAGTGAGAAGAGGGGCTAGACCTCTAGAGAGAGAGAGAGGGGGGGCTCTTATGCTTAAACTTGAAGAACATTTGCGGTAAATATGTAAGCTGCTGTAGTTTGTATGTTTTTTACTTTCACAAATCTGTAATATTTTGTCTATATAACAAATGTTTCTTAAACGATATGAACTATTTATAGCTCTTTGTAAACTTTGAAGCTATATGCTTGAATGATTGGCCTTAAGCCATTACTTATTCAGTTAGTGTCCAAATGTAAACTTCCTGCATTGTGTTTCACTTCTCTGTTCTGTACTTCACAAACTATTACATAGACTTCTTTTCGTTCAGTGCACATGACAATATATTTTCGTAAGATCAAAACTTTAATTTAGAAATGAAGTTTTCTATTTTGGAGAACAAGTTTTCAGAAATCCTAGCCCACAAATTTTTTACGGGTAGAGCCTGATTTCTAGGTTTTAAAACATGAAAATTATTTTTAAAAAGCAATACAAAAGAAGCTTCACCTTTTTAACACGATCAACATAAAAAAGGCATCGGTAGAACATATTTCATGGAAGGCTTTGTTTTTCTATGCATCGAATTATTCTTAGCATTGGGTGCAAAAAATTGGAAACTACGTTGCTTGTTAAGATTCATCTCAATTAGAGGAGAAGTGAGAAAGTTAGATGAATCCCGTTAACCATGTCCGAAATGGGCAAATTTCAAGGTTTCAATCAGCTACTTTGGCGAAATGGTAGGAAGAGGAGAATATCTCGTACAGAAAGGTTTGGCTTTGCTAGGAAACGGATAAAGTGGGGAGAGTTTCCAGAGATTTAGTGCGACGGTTTCTTGAAAGAAGAATCTAAAGAATTGCAGGGGCACTATGTAGGAGATACTTTCATTCGATAAGAGGTAGTTCTGCCCTCTTAAGGTGTAGCCAAAGATTTCAATCTTATCTCCAAGCGATTCGTCAAAAGCTAGCTTTTTAATCCTAAAAAAAATATAGCAATCCCTATATACTTAGTCTCTTATTGGAGTCTTTCGAAGGTTTAGAAAGCTGAAAAGAGAAGTAATATTGAAGTGTACAGATTTCACAAAATTGTTAGGCCAGTATTATGTTTGCGTAAGAAGGAATGATAACGTTAAGTGGTTCTATGGTAGTGTGGAGAAAAGAACAAGATAGAGTGAACCAAGTGGTTCTCAAAATTTATTATAGAAACAAACAACTGCTTTACACGTAAGGATGGAGCATACAAGGCTTGCAAAAGTCCTTACTAACCATGTGGCTTATAATAGCAAAAGACCCGATACAAAGAAGAAGAGCAATCTCCTAGATATAATAAAATTTCAACCTACACACTATTCGGTCCCCATGCTTTTTGACACACCAACTGATATGACCACTTCTAGCTGAACTGTTATGTATCTATCCTTATTATAGTCCACTCGTGTAGACTTGCTTTTTCATTTATGAGACCTTGCTCCCTGCCGTGATTGTCACTCAAACCTTTATGGGTCCTTAGTTGAGCGACCACAACCACATCATTTCCGACACCCTTCCTTGATGGGGTGATAGAAAGAGCTGATAGAAAGGGTCGGCGCTCATAACTGCTCCTCGGTAAGCACATGTTATAAGCAACACAGCAACCACCAACATCGAAATCTACATGTTCTGACGTAAAAATCTTATGGATAACCTCTCACTAATGGGGATAGAAGACATTAAGTAACGTGCAATAGAAGGACGTTTATACCAAAATAAGCAACTTATACTAGATGAATTAAAGAGAATTTCAGTTCAAGTTGAGTACAAATACTTGGGGGCAAAGGAAACACATAACGAAATCACAAATACAACTTAAAAAAGCGACTAAATTTACATAGATTGTCACCGCAAAAAAGGACTTCAGATGCGTGGAAAGTATGGCTTGACCCAATTTCTTGAACGACTTCAATGCTCACCACTTCACTTCCTCCATCCTCGAACAAAGGTGGGCCAACCTCTTTTTTCTGCATCTACAAAAGTCAATCACATCTATTCTTCCTAGTCTAGAACAATAATTATGTTAGGAGAATTCAACAAAGTCGCATCAACCAACAAAGAGATCGAACACACAAATATAAGAACGCACACACCCAAACACAACAGATTTAAGAGGTTCCGAACATCATAATGTCCTACGTCCCTGTAGTCTCTTTTCATTAGATTTTCTCATACATTCCCTCTCTTCAAATAGGTATCTCATGGATTCTCTCATCAACTAGAATCCATGAGAGGGGCCCTCTTCAACAATTAGCCCCCCATGGGGACTCCCTCAACTCGCCCACTAGGTTTCTCTATACTTCTCCTTTTTATAGAGAAACCCTAAAGGAATTTTAATTGAATACTACTAGGAAAACCTACTTCCACATAAGGATAAGAATCCTAATCCAACACTATTAGGAATAAGGATAAGAATCCTAATCCAACACTACTAGGAAATCCACTACATCTAGAAGATATTTCCTAGTTCCACAATTACATAAAGACCCCTGATTGTAATGACAACCATACCCTTTAACTTAATTGTTCCACCAATCCTAACAAATTAGGACATAGATAAGCATAAGAACGGAAAGGAAAAAATAAAAAGAAAACGGGGTTATGATTGATGTAGACAGGCCAAAGGACAGAAGGAGAAATATAAGGTACATGGTAAGTCTCAAGGAAGAAACATCACCGGGAGAGACTAAGTTTATTAATAGCACAAGGACATAGTGTGTTGAGGCAATAAGAGGAAAGAGCCGATAGAAAAGGTAGCCTCTCTTGGTTACTCCCTCGGCAATGTCTGGGCTTGTGGGGGCTAGGGTTATCTTTGGTGGGTGACTATTAGAAGCAACACAGCAAGCACCAACATTGAAATTTGCAAGTTCTGATGTAAGAACCTTTTGGATAACCTCTCACTAATAGGGATAGAATACATCAAGTAGCGTGCAACAGAAAGGCGTTTATAGCTTGAAGGTTCACCACGGAGTAGCATTTCCTTTATTTCTTGGCTGGCCTCTTGTGTGTTCTCCGCCATGATGTCCAGTGGTGTGAGACCTGCTGAGTTCTTGATTTTCACTTGGACTTTACAATCCAATAAGCGGTGCACGACTTGAATAACACACAAATGAAAGGAAGAATGGAGAATGAAGCTATCAAAGCTCAAGGAAGAATGACTTGAGGTTGGTTTTGAACATGTTCCTCAGAAAGAACTTGCTTGGGTTTCATTTTTCGAGGATGCAATGTGCAACACAGCGTTCCCGTCCTCATCTTTCCAATCCCGCAACTTGCACTGCCCAAATGCCGCATTTCTAACACAGGCCCGACGAAGCCATCCGACCAGGTATAGAAAAGCATCAAACTTGTCGTTTTTGAGTGCAACATGCAAAGCAGTCTCGCCTTGACTCATCTCTTCTTCAATTAATTTCGGGCAGACACTTAGAAATACAGTCAACAACCTGACGTTTCCTGTTTGAGCTGCATGATGAAAAGGATTCATACAGCCTCTTCCTTTTGCCAAAACAAGGTCCTTATGAACGTAAAGAAGCAGGGGCACCAAATCTGTTTGGTCGTTACACACGGCAAGAAGTAAAAGGGTGAACCCCTTTGGATTTTGCTTATTTGCAAACGATGGCTTCAACGTTAGGATCTCCACGGCAAACGGGACTTGTCCTGTAGCAGCAACAACATGGAGACGGGTGTCAATGAGCGGAATCGCATCGATTTTGTCCAGAAGTTGCGGATCCCTTGCAAGGGACGAGTACAAGGCCTCAACATGTCTTTGCTTAGCAACATTCCTCAAATCCTAGTCCATTTTGAGCTGTATGATACCTGTTTTCCTCAGAAGAATCAAAAGAATTCAAAACGAGTATTACAAGTAAATACCTGAACCAGAATTATTTATGAGTAAGACAACATTGCCTATAGGTGAAGAGTAAAACCTGAATCAAGCGTATGAGGCCTTGATTAATTCTCTGCTGTTCTCGGAGGACGTAACGAAAGAAGGGAAAGAAACGGCGTATGGCAGCGGTCGACTAGGGGCGTGTTGCAGCCTGAAAAAGGACAAGGGAAAGAGAAGGGCTAGGTTTTGAAAGAGGTGCGTGCCACACCTTTATATAGTCTCGTGTGCAGCTATTCTTTAGGAGTGAGATAGATCAATTTCCATTTGTGCTAATAGTATGTTTGAAAGGATTTTAGTACTTACTTTGCTGATCACATTGCATAAATTAATTGGAAAACAAGAGAAGGGTTTTCCTACTCAAGAATAACTTCTTTCAAAGCATTATTTAGCCATCTTTCTTGTTTCATACTGTTTGGTGAGTAGCAATGTTATCAATTTTAGCGCCAGGTAGTCAACAATTATGCCTAAGGGGGACCAATCTGACGGGATGGCAGCTACTACGTGGGAGCAAGGACAATGGCTCGGTGGAAAGGACAACGATGTGTAAGGCGGACTGACGAAGAGTATCGTCGTCGTCTGATTCCAGGCCACGTCTCTGCAGCAGCATGCGAGGCTGTCTGAATCCTTACATGGTAGGAACCGTTTTGTACGACGAATCTGTGCCCAGGGAGGCAAATTCCACGAGTGGAAAGTTTATAAACAAAAGGGAAGGGCGGAGAGTAGTGCAGCTTTAGGCAATCAGAAATCCATAGGATTGGCTGGTTTTGTTTTCTCCTCTATGAAAACTAAGTTCCCGTTTTTCTTAATGAAACTCTAACAACATCACCACAATATTTTCTTGTTTAGCAAGAGTCCTCAAATTGTGATCCATTCTTTCAGTAGGATAGTCGTTGAATTGTAAAATTGTCATATGTTTCTTAGGGTTAGCTATTACCTTCTTAACATAATTTGCTTCCATCATAGTCATGTCAAATGAATACCAAATTTTAAAAGGTAAGGGCATTGCTTAGGGTGAGAAGTTAGGGTTTATTAAAGATAATGGCATGACTTATAATAAGCACTTAGGGTTTTTTAAAGATAATGACAGGACATAGAATGAGTACTTGGGTTCCTTCGGAGAGATCGGACACTACGCATGGACAGTATTGTATAAGCACAGGAAGTACACACGAAGAAAATGAAGTGCAAAGGCAACAAAAACAAAAGAGGACCTAACGGAGTGCGCTCAACCCAATGAAAACAAGATAGAATTGAAAAAAATAAGGGCAAATAGAAAATGGTGATATTATACAAGCACGAGATAAACATTATGTGGTGGCATTAGATCAATACGAATAATGACAAGAAGGAAAAGCTTTGAAAAGATGTTATATTTTAAGAAGACAACATTCAAGTCCAAAATTTGTTTTAAAAAACAAGTTTTTCTATTTTGAAAAACTATTATCAGAAACCCTAGCCCAAACGAATTTTTTATTGGTAGAGACCGAGGCTTCACAACTAGGAAAATTATTTTAAAGAATGCAATACAAACAAATACTATACCTAGTATGGATATTATGTTCTATGAACATTATGAAATTGAAACAAAATATAGCTTTATGAACATATAGGGATTTAGTATATATCCATAGCATCGATATTTCATATCATTTTCTAGAGATTTAATGGAAAATTGGAAAAAAGATTCTAAAGGATTGTAGAGGGACTTGACAAGAGGAGATATTTTTCATTTGATAAGAGGGAAGGAATGTTGTTACAAAATTAATCAAAGTAGTTCTTTGTTAATATGTTAAGTCTACCTCTTTTTCAAAAGCCTTATTCAAGATATAATTTGTTTAAACTTAAAACGTAGATTACAAGTACCATCATCTCTAATGCACTACTCTTTCTTCAATAAATTTTATAAAGAAGGTGGGCCAATTACTTTCTTCTACCTCTAGAAAGTCTATGAAAACTCTTTGATATCTCCAAGTCACAATCATACACAAGACAGTGGTAGACAAAAGAAAGAAATATTAAAACAAGGTCTTATATGGCTTACTTTATATAACTAATTAAAAAAAAATGACCTATATTGAAGGAATTGTGAGAGATCACAACTTTAATTGTTTGAAAAAGGGTCTTTTTCCTGAAAGTAGAAATGCTTGCGGAATCATTGTGGTGTTTTGAGGAACTACCAGCTATTAATTTCACATAGATTGGACTGGAAACAGTTCATTTTCTTAATCATACTTCTTCACTCAAAACAAACAAGAATCACAGAAACATTTTCCATTACTCAATTGGTTGTTTTTAAATCTCCTTTGGTTTATTCTGAGTTGTAGCAACAAGCTTAGGGGCCAGTATTGTTCATCTGCTGCAGTTGCCATTGTAGTTATTTTCGGAGGCTTGCTTCCTGAATTGTATTTCGTAGTTGTTGAATGAAGTAAAAAGAAGAACGCTTGATACTGGGAGTAGAGACACTGGCTTAGTGTAGAAAACGACGACGACGTGTAAGGCATACTGACGCAGAGCACAACCTGTATAACTCAAAGATTTAGAATTACCAACCGTCACAAATGAAAAAATGAATGGAGAATGAAGGTATCGAAGCTGAAGGAAAAATGATTTGAAGTTGATTTTGAGCATGTTTCTTAGAAGAACTTGCCTGGGTTTCATTTTTGAAGAATGCAATGTGCAATACAGTGTTCCCATCCTCATCCTTCCAATCCAGGAACTTGGGTTGCCCAAGTGCCGCATTTCTAAGACAGGCCCGCCAAAGCCATCCGATCAGGTATAGGAAAGCATCTAACTTGTCGTTTTTGAGTGCAGCATGCAGAGCAGTCTCACTTCTTGCTGTCTTTTCCTCAATTAATTTGGGGCAGACACTTAGAAATGCCGTTAACAACCTGAGGTTTCTTGTTCGAGCTGCATGGTGGAGAGGATTCATACAGCCTCTTCCTTTCGCCAGAATAAGGTCCTTATGGACGTCAAGAAGCAGGAGCACCAAATCTGTTTGGTCGTTACACGTGGCAAGAAGTAAGAGGGTGAAGCCCTCAGGATTTAGCTTCTTTGCAAACGATGGCTTCAACGTTAGGATCTCCATGGCAAATGGGATTTGTCCTACTGCAGCAGCAACATGTAGGGGGGTCTCAACGAGTGGAATCGCTTCGATTTTGTCCAGAAGTTGCGGCTCCCTTGCAAGGGACGAGTACAAGGCCTCAACACTTCCTTGCTCAGCAGCATTCCTCATATCCTGGTCCACTTCTAGCTGAATGATAGTTGTTTTTCTTAAGGATCCCTCTAATGTGGGTTCAGAACGAGCTGACTATGGATAATATTCACACCACTAAAGAGCTATTACAGAACTACACAATCTCTGATTTTATAGACTTGCAAATGGTAATAAACAGCTCCCAATGATAGTCGCCCACGGCTTTTCTCCTCCATTCACAAGGCTACAGCATGCATGCAGCGGACGCTCAGCTGTCTCCATTCTGTTATCGTACAGCCGCAAATTACGTGAAGGAGGAGGTGGGAATCTCTCGGCTGAAGGTTCCTGAAGCTTGTGATTTTTGCCAATAACAGTGGAGAATGGTATCCACATCAGGCATTAATGTGGCGAGCTGTCCACCATGGAAACTCCATGTCAAAGCTGCTATCAGCAACAGAAATTGCTCTCGTATTGGCACTGAAATCGCATTTCTAATTTGGGTTCAGATAAAAGTGGATTGATGACATTGAATAGAAAGTGGAATCGCTTCCAGCAAATCTTGAACATGGACCGTAAGCAATCAATCTTGAGTGTGGAAGACTATTTCTTAGTAAGGACACAATGACATGATCCGAGCATGTAGCTTCAGCTCTTGGGTTGAAGAGGTTGTATATGGTTGCTTCAAATTTAAGTTGACACCTTTAGTTGGACCTCTCAACCCCATCATTTCATTTTTCAGGCTAGAAATTCGAAACCCGTGCACTTTTGTGGTGTCTTTTTTCTTTTCTTTTATCCAGGGTTTTGCTAGGTTATATATGTGATGCAAGTATTAGGAATATTCTGAGCAGCATAAAATGGGTAGGAAAATTGAATAAAGTACTTGCTTTGTTTTTGTAAATAACCGGAAGGAAAGCCCTTGAATGTAAGGGTGTATCTTATGTGGGTTTTTTTTTTTTTTTTTAACATTTTAAGTAGAGACATGCTATTAATCTCAAATAGATAGGACTGGGAATAATTCATTTTCATACTTCTTCTGTTAAAGCAAACAAGGCTCATCGAAATTGTAAAATCAATGCTTTACCATATGGAGTCGTTACATTGTTTTGTAACCAAGGAGAAGTTCGCCAACAAAAGACAAGATAGTTGCTGAATTTGCTTTAGAGGATCAGAGAGGAAGGTAAACGATGTTCTTTTTTCCATGGCCGTGGCTTTCTAGTTGCTATGTATTCTTAAAGGCTCTGAGGGTCTTTGTATTGGTTAAAAACTGACAAATAGAATACTAAGGACGCTACTTTAGAAAGAATAACTGCATATAGGATGCTTCTGCAAACATTTTTCATAACCCAATTAGTTGTTTGTAAATTTCTTTTGGTTTGTTTTGAGTTGTATCAAGAATTCAGGGGCTGTATTATTCATCAAAAGTAGTTGCCATGGTAGTTGTTTTCAGGTGGTTGTTTCCTGGATTGTACCTCGTAGTTGTTGAATGAAATAAAAAGAAGAATGTTTTGCACCAATTAGTTTAATTCAATTGATAGCACCCTCCTAAGCTCGGTGAAGAAGTCAAGAGCTTCTAACTCTTCAGCATTGGGTTTTTCTGCTGTTAGAATTCATGGATCCTTATAATTTTGGGTTTTTTCATTAACAATTGAGACAATGAAAAGACTACTAGGATAGATTAGACCATGAAATCAACAATTGAAAAGAATATATTAAGATTGGTCTCTACTGAAACCTTTTCTCAATCCTAAAAAGTGGCCATATACAATGGTCAAATTATTAACTATTCAATACAAAAAGCACCCAACTTTTGATATTGGATCTCAAATGATAGGAACAATAGTAAAAACTAAACAACAATATCTTTCAAAAAGAGAAAAGAAAACTGTTCATACTGAGAGAATTGTAAAAGATCTCAATTTTAACTAGGTATTATTACTTTACCAATAGATGCTGAAGAACTTCCAAGCATTTCAATCCAAATTGAGTACAAATACTTTGGAAGAAAAGAAATAGAGAACAAAGGAACAAATACAACTTCAAAGTGACCAAGTTTACAAAGTCATCATAGACTTCAGATGTGCACAAACTTAACCGACTGCTTGGCTCTGCTACTTGCTGTGGGGTTAAAAGAGTTTCTATTACCATGCTAGGGAAAGGGTTGGCAAATCGCGTTCTTCTATGTTTACAGAGAGCGAAAAGACATACTGGTGCATCCAAGTGACAAAAACACCCAAGACAAGGTTAAGCACAAGAAAGAAAGAGAAAGACAAAAGATACCAAAGCCGATGACTTGGAAACGGAGTTATGATCGATATGGAGATGCCGTAGGACAGAAAGAGGAGACTAATGGATGTGGTAACCAAGGCTCCATAAAGGCCATAAGGAATTGCTAATATTATTAATAGTAGCAGTATATAAAATGTTAAAGAATTAATTGAAAAGAGTAGATGGAAAAGGTATCCGGCCATGGTTACTGTCCCGGCAGAGTGTGGGGCTTGACTGACTTCATTACTATTCCCCATCAAAGCTGTGCAATTAAACTGATTATTATTTCTAGGAATGGAGTTATCTTGCCAATATCCTCCAGGAGGACTGAGTACTCACTGGTAGGCGATTGTTACAAGCAGCACAGCAGCCACCAACAGCAAATTGCGCATGTCGATTGAAATTTGCGTTTTCAGACGTAAGAACCATACGAATAACTTCTCATTAATTGTGATAGGAGACTTCAAGTAATTTTCCCACGAAAAATCTTTAGGAACATGTGATGCCCTTAATGCTCCGGTACGGAGCAGCATCTTCCTGATTTCTTGGTTGGCCGCTGGTGTCTGCTGTTCCACGATATCCAAGACCGTAAAACCCGATGAGTTCTTCACGTTCACATCGACTTTACAGCCCAATAAGTAGTGCACAACCTGCCACAATTATGCATAATTCATGATCGGGCTCTCTTATATTAATTTCTATTTTCCTTCTTCAGTAGAAAAAATACAGGAAAGAACTTGCCTGGGCTTTATTTTTGTCTGATGCAATGTGCAACAAAGTGTTCCCGTCCACATCCCACCAATTCAGCAACTTTTGCTGCCAAATTGCCGCATTTCTAAACCACGTCCGCCGAAGACATCCGACCAGGACCAGACAAGCGTCAACCTTGTCATTTTTGAGTGCAATATGCAGAGCAGTCTCGCTTCGACTCGTCACTTCATCAATTAATTTGGGGCAGGCACTTAGAAATCTAATCAACAACTTGACGTTTCCCATTTGAGCTGCATAATGGAGAGGATTCATACCGCCCCTTCCTTCTGCCAAAACAAGGTCCTTATGAACGTACAGAAGCTCGAGCACCAAAGCCATTTGGTCGTTACACACGGCAAGAAGCAAGGGGGTGAAGCCCATTGGATTTAGCTTCTTCGCAAACGACGGCTTCAACATTATGACCTCCATGGCAAATTGGGTTTGTCCTGCAGCAGCAGCTACGTGTAGAGGGGTCTCAACAAACGGAATCTCATCAATTTTGTCGAGAACTTTCGGATCCCCTGCAATGGACGAGTACAGGGCATCGATGTTTCCTTGCTCAGCAGCATTCCTCAAAGCCTGGTCCATGTCGAGCTGCACGATAGTTCTTTTTCTCAAGAACAAGCTGACTATGGTAATCGACCGTCGTCGTGTAATGTGCTGGCCACTATATAAAAGATAATGAATCAAGTAACTCCACGGAGAAGAAAGATGGCAAATGGAGAGAGAAACTCAAGGCTGTTGAAACCTTAACACTTATATTTCTGAGAGAGAATGAACACTAAATCTGTTTTATAAGAACTTAAGGGCCTAAAGATTACAAATACAGAGAAGTTCTTTATATACAAGTATATGGCTAAAGTTTCTTATATACTCTAGACACAGTTTACTCTGTTTGCGGTCATGTTATTATATGCATGCCATTTTTAAAATTTAAAATTATTAAAGTGAATTTTTCACAACCCATTATCCTTTTGATATCCAAACAATATACTTATTATCTTAAACATGGTAAGATTTATGGTTGAGTAAAATAATTTGATGACTCAATTATCAAGAGATTTGAAAAACATTGTCACGAGAACAACTTATAGAAAATATTCTAACATTTTCTCTTCCATTTCAGATTTTCAAATAAAAAATCGTAGGTTTGTCTACTAATCTTAAAGCAATAATCCATTTGCTTGTCTTAGTGTTCTAACTTTCAAAACCATTATTAAAATAACTTTGATATCTAACGTCCCTTAACATCAAAACCCAACATAAAAAGGAACAGATTGATGCTCGTGCTATTTATACCGTAAAGTTTTGTAGCTGTCAAATTATCCAACCTGACATGTAAAGGAAAGGATAGATGTTGTCCCATTTGTGTTGCAAAATGGAGAGGATTCATACCCCCCTTCCTTGTGCCATAACAAGGTCCTTATGAACAATTAAGAGCTCGTAAACAAAATTGGTTTAGTCGTTACACATGGCAAGAAGTAAGAGCGTGAAGCCCATTGGATTTAGCTTCTTTACAAATGACGGCTTCAACGTTATGAACTCCATGGCAAATTAGGTTTGTCCTGCAACAACAACTTCCAAGGTCAATAGGTTTGTCCTGTAGTGGTGTCTCAAGAAATGGAGTCTCATCAATTTCGTCGTGAACTTTCAGATCCCCTGCAATGGATGAGTACAGGGCATCAATGTTACCTTACTCAGTAGCATTCTTCAAATCCTGGTCCATTTCGTGTTGCACGATAGTTCTTTTTCTCAAGAACTATCGTATTAAAGATAACAGCAAAGTGGTGTTATTAGATGTTGCTGAATTTGCTTTAGAGTATTAAAGATAAAGGTAAATTGGTGTTCTTAGATGTTGCTGAATTTGCTTTAGAGTGTTAAAGATAAAGGTAACGTGGTGTTCTTAGAAGAAAATCAAAGCCATTGGATTCTGTTGGTTCTATTCAATTGAGTGAATGGGACAATGAAAGTATGAGCACGGTGAGCAATAAAGTGGAGATTTATAATGAAAAGGAGGCTAGTAAGTTATGGGTAAGAGAAAGATTGTGAGGGAGAGAGAGAGAGCTGAAACACAAGATGAGAAAAAAAAGCTCTATGTTGTGGCTGGCAAGTTATGAAGAAGGTGTACGAATTGATCAAAGAGAATAGTTCTTTTTCTCAAGAACAATTGCATTAAAGATAAGGTATTAAAGATAAAGGCAAAGCAGTGTTCTTAGATGTTGCTGAATTTGCTTTAGAGTATTAAAGATAAAGGTAAAGCAGTGTTCTTAGAAGAAAATCAAAGTCCATTGAATTCTATCAATTATGTTCAATTGAGTGAAAGGGACAATGAAAGTATGAGCTTGGCGAGCAATAAAGTGGAGATTTATAATGAAAAGGAGGCTGGTAAGTTATGGGTGGGAGGAAGGGAAGGGAAGGGAGGAGAGAGAGAGAGAGAAACAGAGAATTGCGACACAACATGAGAGAAAACTCTGTGTTGGGGCCGGTAGTAAGAAAATTGGTCTAAAGCAAACGACTAAAAATGAGACAAATGCCTTGAAGAGAATAGACTAAACATCATAATCGCAAGGTCATTGGGCCTACTGCAAGTACACAAAGCAAAACATGGCTTTGTGTTGAATTTGATTGGATGCTTTACAACTACATAGATCCAAATTCTTTATAGTCAAATTACCACTTAAAGCTACAAGAGAGATACTTTGTGTGCCATCTGTGGGGTCTCCAAAGGATACTTTCTCTGAACTTGAGGATTTTCCTTTTGTTTGTTTGACTAGACATTACCCAATTTTTACGGGGACACCTTCCTTTATGTTATACTCGGCAACTTCCAAGGCAAATCTTTCTTGAAGATGCATGCACGTAAAAGCTGATAATTCTAACATTCTTCTCTGCCTGGCTACAGCTTTCTAGTTGCTATGTATTCTTAAAGGCTCTTGGGGCCCTTAAGAATACATAGCAACTACAGAGCTACACAATCTCAGATTTTATAGACTTGCAAATGGCAATAAACAGCTCCCAATCATAGTACGTGAAGGTGGAGGAGGTGGGAATCTCTCGGCTGAAGGCTTCGGAAGCTTGTGATGTTTGTCATCCACCGTGGAGAATGATATCCACGTCAGGCATCAATGTGGCGAGATCTCCACCATGGAAACTCCATGTCAAGCTACTATCCGCAGAAGAAATAGCTCTCATATTGACAACTATTAACTCTTTGACCTGGATTGCTACGTCAATTTGATCACTGATATAATTATTTCGTCTACTTCAAGTTAGTTGGAGAATTTGGCTTGATTTCATAGTTGAAGAGGACTAAAGGAGAAACGTAAGAGGCAGTACCCATTTTAATTTTGTGCATTATGATGGGATTTGCTCCATTTGTAACTCTAGATTGATTTTGAAAATATATATTACTGACCACAGAATCACGTTGGAGTTCCATCGCGACGATTGTCTATTGTAATTCCGAGTTCAAGGCACAAAGCTCATCAGAAATGGAAGGGTCCAGACAAAATCAATAGGATTTATGGTGACTAGATTGCTGACATTGAATAGAAGTTGGGAGTCCCTTACTGAAAACCTTGAACATGGACAATAAACAATCAATCTTGAGTGTGGAAGACTTTATTTCTTAGTGAAGACACGACATGATGCGAGCATGTAGCTTCAGCGCTTGGGTTGTGGAGGTAGTGTATCATTGCTTCAAATTTAAGGTCTCTTTTGTGGTGTTTTTAGAGGAACTACCAATGGTTAATTTAAAATAGATTGGACGAGATACAGTTCAATTTCTAACTTCTTCCATTGAAACAAACCAGCCTCATAGAAATGGTAAATGGAGATGCTACATGATTTTGTAACTTAAAAGGAGGTTTACCAACAAATGCCAAATGATAAAAGTTGGTTACGAAGAAGGTGGTCCAATTACTTTCTTCTTCATTTAGGCGGTTCTTGAAAACTCTTTGGTGTCTTCAAGTCTCAACCATACATAAGATATTGGTGGACAAAAAATGGAAAGAAAACAAGAAGACCTTATATGGCTTAATTTATGCCACTAATTAAAAACAAATAGTCTATATTGATCTCAATCTTAATTAGGCATAGTTATTTAACTAAAATAAACAAGATATAATGAAGGAATTAAATAGAATTTCAATCTAAAATTAGTACAAAAATACTTGGGGACAAAAGGAAATAAGAAACAAACGCAGAGACAACTTCAAAAGTGACATAAGTTTACATAGATTAGTTGTTACATTCAGACTTTACATGCTTGAAGAATATATCTTGGCCCAATTTCTTGAACGACTTAATCAAATGCCCATCTCTTCACTTGAACCATCCTGATTTAAAGGTGGGCCAACCTGTTGCTTCTACTTCTACAAAAGTCCCAAACACACGTACTTGGTTCCAAATGCCAACAGAAATCAAGCCAAGATTAAGCGCAAGAAAGAGAGCGAAAGCCAAAAAATAAAACCACCCATCAACTGGAAACGGAGTTATGATGGATATAGACAAGGAATACGACAGAGAGATGAGCACGAAGGATACGAAAAGCATGAGGTAAGTAATACCAAGAGGAATGACTAGGATTATTAGTAATATCGGCATATAAAATGCCAAAGAATTAATAACAAAGAGCAGATTGAAACGGAGCCAGGACATGGTTGCTGTCCCGGCAAGGTGTGGGGCTTGACTGACTTTATTACTATTGCTGATTGCACCGGGAATGGAGGTATCTTGCCAATATCCTCCGGGGGGACTGAGTACTCCTTGGTAGGTGACTGTTACAAGCAGTACAGCAATTACCAGCAGCATATTGCGCATCTCGATTGCAATTCCCTTTCTCTCACGGAAGAACCATAGGAATAACTTCTGATTAATTGGGATAGGAGACTTTAAGTAGTGTTCCTCAGAAACAACTATCGGAATAGATTCGGCCCTTAAAGCTCTTGCACGGAGTAGCATTTTCCTGATTTCTTTGTTGGCCATTAGTGTGTTCTCCTCCACGATATCCAAGGGTGTAAAACCCACTGTGTTCTTGATGTTCACATGGACTTTACAATCCAATAAGTGGCGCACGACCTGTATAACTTACAATGCACAGTTATCAGTCCCATCAGTTGAAAATTCAATTCAAGCCCCCGTCCCCAAACCCACGAAAAGGAACCCAAAGGGAAAAAAGAGAGGAAGAATGTAATACTAATTGAAGTGAAGTTGATTTAACTACGTTCCTCAGAATCAGCACCGCCACAACTATGTATAATTCATGGTAGAGCTTTTTTTATCTTAGTTTCTATTTTCCTTCTTCAGTATAAAAAATAGAGGAAATAACTTGCCTGGGCTTTATTTTTGGAAGATGCAGTGTGCAACAAAGTGTTCCCGTCCACATCCCACCAATTGAGCAACTTTTGCTGCCAAATTGCCGCATTTCCAAACCAGGCCTGCCGAAGCCATCCAACCAGGACCAGACAAGCATCAACCTTGTTGTTTTTGAGTGCAATATGCAGAGCAGTCTCACTTCGACTCGTCACTTCAAGAATTAATTTGGGGCATATTCTTAGAAATTCGGCCAACAGGTAGACGTTTCCCATTTCAGCTGCAGAATGGAGAGGATTCATACCACCCCTTCCTTGTGCCAAAACAAGGTCCTTATGAACAACTAAAAGCTCGTACACAAAATTGGTTTGGTCGTTATGCATGGCAACAAGTAAGGGGGTGAAACCCATTGGATTTAGCTTCTTCGCAAACGACGGCTTCAACATTATGATGTCCATGGAAAATTGGGTTTGTCCCACAGCAGCAGCTACGTGCAGGGGAGTCTCAACAAACGGAATCTCATCGATTTTGTCCAGAACTTTCGGATCGCTTAAATATGTTAAGTCCACCTCTTTTTCAAAAGTCTTATTCAAGATATAATTTGTTTAAACTTAAAACCTAGATTACAAGTACCATCATCTCTAATGCACTACTCTTTCTCCAATAAAATTTATGGGGAAGGTGGGCCAATTACTTTCTTCTACCTCTAGAAAGTCTATGAAAACTCTTTGATATCTCCAAGTCACAGCCATACACAAGACAGTGGTAGACAAAAGAAAGAAATATTAAAACAAGGTCTTATATGGCTTACTTTATATAACTAATTAAAAACAAATGACCTATATTGAAGGAATTGTGAGAGATCACAACTGTAATTGTTTGAAAAAGGGTCTTTTTCCTGAAAGTAGAAATGCTTGCGGAATCATTGTGGTGTTTTCCGAGGAACTACCAGCTATTAATTTCAAATAGATTGGACTGGAAACATTTCATTTTCTTAATCATACTTCTTCACTCAAAACAAACAAGGATCACAGAAACATTTTCCATTACTCAATTGGTTGTTTTTAAATCTCCTGTGGTTTATTCTGAGTTGTGGCAACAAGCTTAGGGACCTGTATTGTTCATCCGCTGCAGTTGCCATTGTAGTTGTTTTCGGAGGCTTGCTTCCTGAATTGTATTTCGTAGTTGTTGAATGAAGTAAAAAGAAGAACGCTTGGTACTGGGAGTAGAGACACTGGCTTAGTGCAGAAAACGGCGACGACGTGTAAGGCATATGATACGGAATGTGGGAGCCACGTAGAGAATAAGCAAGCTAGCAAAAGAGGATATCTCGGAGGGGCGGGCATTGTAAGGAAGGGACGTGAATGGCAAGAAAATAAAAGGATTAGATGGCATCTTGGCAACAATTTGAATTTGAATTTGAATACAATGAGCGTAGGATATCTTCCAAAGTTAGCTTCCCTATTTTAGGACTATTATTCAAAGGTGGTTGGGATTTCTTTATTTAAAAGTAATTTGAATAAATTGTAGTATTTAATAGTTTCCTAGTTTTTTGGATTTAATTATGTAATGGGAGAAGTTTCCTTTAGAAGAGGAGAGGAGTACAGAGAGAAATAGAGGCAAGGATAATCAAAGAAGGCAAAGAAAATATTGTATTTGCTTTCTAGTTTTGTAAGTTTCTTGCAATTCAATGGAAATATTCCCCTAAAGTTCTTGTTTTGATTTTGCTTAGCGATCATAGGTCGGACCTATTACGCGTTCTTGGGACGACTTTCCAGTAGTCGGACCTATTACGCGTTCTGTTTCACAGGCACATAACAGCATACTGACGCAGAGCACAACCTGTATAACTCAAAGATTTAGAATTACCAACCGTCACAAATGAAAAAATGAAAGGAGAATGAAACTATCAAAGCTCAAGGAAAAATGATTTGAAGTTGATTTTGAGCATGTTTCTTAGAAGAACTTGCCTGGGCTTCATTTTTGAAGGATGCAATGTGCAATACAGTGTTCGCATCCTCATCCTTCCAATCCAGCAACAACTTGGGTTGCCCAAGCGCCGCATTTCCAAGACAGGCCCGCCAAAGCCATCCGATCAGGTATAGGAAAGCATCTAACTTGTCGTTTTTGAGTGCAGCATGCAGAGCAGTCTCACTTCTTGCTGTCTTTTCCTCAATTAATTTGGGGCAGACACTTAGAAATGCAGTTAACAACCTGAGGTTTCTTGTTCGAGCTGCATGGTGGAGAGGATTCATACAGCCTCTTCCTTTGGCCAGAATAAGGTCCTTATGAACGTCAAGAAGCTGGAGCACCAAATCTGTTTGGTCGTTACACATGCAAGAAGTAAGGGGGTGAAGCCCTCAGGATTTAGGTTCTTTGTAAACGATGGCTTCAACGTAATGATCTCCATGGCAAATGGGATTTGTCCTACTGCAGCAGCCACATGTAGAGGGGTCTCAACGAGTGGAATCGCATCGAATTTCTCCAGAACTTGCGGCTCCCTGGCAATGGACAAGTACAAGGCCTCAACATTTCCTTGCTCAGCAGCATTTCTCATATCCTGGTCCATTTCTAGCTGTAGGATAGTTGTTTTTCTCAATGATCCCTCTAATGTGGGTTCAGAACGAGCTGACTATGGATAATATTCATGCCACTAAGGAGCTATTACAGAACTACACAATCTCTGATTTTATAGACTTGCAAACGGTAATAAACAGCTCCCAAGGATAGTCACCCACACCTTGCTTTTCTCCTCCATTCACAAGGCGACAGCATGCATGCGGCGGACGCTCCGCTGTCTCCATTCTGTTATCGTACAGCTGCAAATTACGTGAAGGAGGAGGTGGGAATCTCTTAGCTGAAGGTTCAGGAAGCTTGTGATTTTTTCCATTAACCGTGGAGAATGGTATCCACGTCAGGCATTAATGTGGCGAGCTGTCCACCATGGAAACTCATGTCAAAACTGCTATCAGCAACAGAAATTGCTCCCGTATTAGCACTACAAATCGCATTTCTAATTTAGCTTCAGATAAAAGTGGATTGATGACATTGAATAGAAAATGGAATCCCTTCCAGAAAATGTTGAACATGGACCGTAAGCAATCAATCTTGAGTGTGGAAGAATATTTCTTAGTAAGGACACAATGACATGATCCGAGCGTGTAGCTTCAGCTCTTGGGCTGAAGAGGTTGTATATGATTGCTTCAAATTTAAGTTGAGACCTTTAGTTGGACCTCTCAACCCCATCATTTCATTTTTTAGGCTAGAAATTTGAAAACCGAGCACTTTTGTTGTGTCTTTTTTTTTTTATTATTTTATCCGGAGTTTTGCTAGGTTATATATGTGATGCGAGTATTAAGAATATTCTATGAGCAGCATAAAATGGGTAGGAAAATTGAATAAAGTACTTGCTTTGTTTCTACAAATAACCGAAGGAAAAGCCCTCGAATGTAAGGGTGTGTCTTTTGTGATTTTTTATTTTTTAAGTAGCTACAAGCTATTAATCTTAAATAGATAGGACTGGGCATAGTTCGTTTTCATACTTCTTCCGATAAAGCAAACAAGGCTCATCGAAATTGTAAAATCAATTCTTTACCATATGGAGTCGTTACATTGTTTTGTAACCCAGGAGAAGTTCACCAACGAAAGACAAGATAGTTGCTGAATTTGCTTTAGAGGATCAGAGATGAGGGTAAACAATGTTCTTGTTTCCATGGCTGCGGCTTTCTAGTTGCTATGTATTCTTAACGGCTCTGAGGGCCTTTAAAAACTGACGAATAGAACACTAAGGACACTACTTTAGACGGAACAACGGCATATAGGATGCTTCTGCAAACATTTTTCATAACCCAATTAGTTGTCTGTAAATATCTTTTGGTTGGTTCTTAGTTGTATGAAGAATTTAGGGGCTGTATTGTTGATCAAAACTAGTTGCTATTGTAGTTGTTTTCAGTGGTTGTTTCCTGGATTGTACTTCGTAGTTGTTGAATGAAAGAAAAATTAGTCTAATTCAATTGACAGCATCCTCCTAAGCTTGGTGAAGAAGTCAAGAGCTTCTAAACTCTTCAGCATTGGGTTTTCTTGCTGTCAGAATTCATGGATCCTTATAATTTTGGGTTTTTTCATTAACAATTGAGACAATGAAAAGACTACTAGGATATATTAGATCTTGAAATCAACAATTGAGAAGAATATATTAAGATTGGCCTCTACTAAAACCTTTTCTCAACTCCTAAAAAGTGGTCATATAAACCGATCAAATTATTAACTATTCAATACAGAAAATCACCCAACTTTTGATATTGGATCTCAAATGATATGAACAATAGCAGAAACTAAACACTAATGTCTTTCAAAAAGAGAAAAGAAACCTGTTCATATTAAGAGAATTGTAAGATATCTCAATTTTAACTAGGTATTGTTACTTTTCCAATAAATGCTGAAGAACTACTGAGCATTTCAATCCAAATTGAGTACAAATACTTTGGAAGAAAAGAAATAGAGAACAAAGGAACAAATACAACTTCAAAGTGACCAAGTTTACAAAGTCATCATAAACAGACTTCAGATGTGCACAAACTTACCGACTGCTTGGCTCTGCTACTTCCTGTGGGATTAAAAGAGTTTCTATTACCATGCTACGGAAAGGGTGGGGAAATCGCGTTCTTCTATGAATAGAGAGCGAAAAGACATACTGGTGCTTCCAAGTGACAAAAACACCCAAGACAAGGTTAAGCACAAGAAAGAAAGAGAAAGACAAAAGATACCAAAGCCGATGACTTGGAAACGGAGTTATGATCGCTATTGAGATGCCGTAGGACAGAAAGAGGAGAATAATGGATATGGTAACCAAGGATCCATAAACGCCATGAGGAATTGCTAATGTTATTAATAGTATCGGTATATATAGTGTTAAAGAATTAATAGAAATGAGCAAATGGAAAAGGTACCCAACCATGGTTACTGTCCCGGCAGAGTGTAGGGCTTCACTGACTTCATTACTATTCCCCATCGAAGCTGTGCAATTTAACTGATTATTATTTCCAGGAATGGAGTTATCTTGCCAATATCCTCCAGGGGGACTGAGTACTCCCTGGTAGGCGATTGTTACCAGCAGCACAGCAACCACCAACAGCAAGTTGCGCATGTCGATTGAAATTTGCATTTTCAGACGTAAGAACCATACGAATAACTTCTCATTATTTGTGATAGGAGACTTCAAGTAATTTTCCCACGAAAAGCCTTTAGTAACATGTGATGCCCCTAATGCTCCGGCACGGAGCAGCATCTTCCTAATTTCTTGCTCTTCCACGATATCCAAGACCGTAAAACCCGATGAGTTCTTCACGTTCACACGGACTTTACAGTCCAATAAGCGGCGCACAACCTGCCACAACTATGCATAGTTCATGATATAGCTCTCTTATATTGATTTCTATTTTGCTTCTTCAGTAGAAAAAATAGAGGAAAGAACTTACCTGGGCTTCATTTTTGTCTGTTGCAATATGCAACAAAGTGTTCCCGTCCACATCCTTCCAATTCAGCAAGTTGTCCTGCCAAAGTGCCGCATTTCTAAACCACGCCCGCCGAAGCCATCCGACCAGCACCAGACAAGCTTCAACCTTGTCATTTTTTAGTGCAATATGCAGAGCAGTCTCGCTTCGACTCGTCACTTCATCAATTAATTTGGGGCAGACTCTTAGAAATCTAATCAACAACTTGAAGTTTCCCATTTGAGCTGCATAATGGAGAGGATTCATACCGCCCCTTCCTTTTGCCAAAACAAGGTCCTTATGAACGTATAGAAGCTCGAGCACCAAATCAGTTTGGTCGTTACACAAGGCAAGTAGCAAGGGGGTGAAGCCCATTGGATTTAGCTTCTTCGCAAACGACGGCTTCAGCATCATGATCTCCATGGCAAATTGGGTTTGTCCTGCAGCAGCAGCTACGTGTAGTGGGGTCTCAACAAACGGAATCTCATCAATTTTGTCGAGAACTTTCGGATCCCCTGCAATGGACGAGTACAGGGCATCAATGTTTCCTTGCTCAGCAGCATTCCTCAAAGCCTGGTCCATGTCGAGCTGCACCATAGTTCTTTTTGTCAAGAACAAGCTGACTATGGTAATCGACCGTCGTCGTGTATTGTGCTGGCCACTATATAAAAGATAATGAATCAAGTAACTCCACGGAGAAGAAAGATGGCAAATGGAGAGAGAAACTCAAGGCTGTTGAGACTGTAACACTTATATTTCTATGAGAGAGAATGAACACTAAATCCGTTTTATAAGAACTTAAGGGCCTAAAGATTACAAATACAGAGAAGTTCTTTATATACAAGTATACGGGTAAAGTTCCTTATATACTTGTCGGCAGCAGAAGCCGTTGAGGAGACGTGTTTCCCGGTTGAAGCAGTTTGAGAAACAGGGGATGTCTGCGGTAAGCTACATACAAGAGGAAGGAAGTCTCAACCCCGTCCCACTCAAATTCCGGTGCCCTTTTTTTCCTCTAATGAGAGGGAAAAATCATTTTCTCTCCCAATCTCATGCATAGCTCTTATCAGAGACACTCGTTCAACCCAGCGCCACCATGGCTCACAACCGCATGCCACCGTTCGCCACCAATTGCACATGGGTTTCCCAAATCGGTCAGGTCTTCTCCTCTGGATTGAATTTAAAATTATTAAAGTGAATTTTTCACAACCCATTATCCTTTTGATATCCAAAAAAAATACTTATTGTCTTAAACATAATAAGATTTATAGTTGAGTAAAATAATTTGATAACTCAATTATCAAGAGATTTGAAAAGCATTGTTACGAGAACAACTTATAAAAAATATTCTAACATTTTCTCTTCCATTTCAGATTTTCAAATAAAAAATCGTAGATTTGTCTACTAATTTTAAAGCAATAATCCATTTGCTTGTCTTAATGTTCTAACTTTCGGAATCATTATTAAAATAACTTTGATATCTAACGTCCCTTAACATCAAAACCCAACATACGAAGGAACGGATTAATGCTTGTGCTATTTATACCGTAAAGTTTTGTAGCTGTCAAATTATCCAACCTGACATGTAAAGGAAAGGATAGATGTTTTCCCATTTGTGTTGCAAAATGGAGAGGATTCATACCCCCTTCCTTGTGCCATAACAAGGTCCTTATGAACAATTAAGAGCTCGTAAACAAAATTGGTTTAGTCGTTACACATGGCAAGAAGTAAGGGCGTGAAGCCCATTGGATTTAGCTTCTTTGCAAATGACGGCTTCAACGTTATGACCTCCATGGCAAATTAGGTTTGTCCTGCAACAACTTCCAAGGTCAATAGGTTTGTCCTGTTGTGGTGTCTTAATAAATGGAATCTCATCAATTTCGTCGAGAACTTTCAGATCCCCAGCAATGGATGAGTACAGGGCATCAAGGTTACCTTACTCAGTAGCATTCTTCAAATCCTGGTCCATTTCGAGTTGCACGATAGTTCCCTTTCTCAAGAACTATCGTACTAAAGATAACAGCAAAGTGGTGTCATTAGATGTTATTGAATTTTCTTTAGAGTATTAAAGATAAAGGTAAATTGGTGTTCTTAGATGTTACTGAATTTGCTTTAGAGTGTTAAAGATAAAGGTAAAGTGGTGTTCTTAGAAGAAAATCAAAGTCCATTGGATTATGTTGGTTCTGTTCAATTGAGTGAATGGGACAATGAAAGTATGAGCATGGTGAGCAATAAAGTGGAGATTTATAATAAAAATGAGGCTAGTAAGTTATGGGTGAGAGAAAGATTGTGAGGGAGAGACAGAGAGAGCTGGAACACAAGATGAGAAAAAAAAACTCTATGTTGTGGCTGGCAAGTTATGAAGAAGGTGTAAGAATTGATCAAAGAGAATAGTTCTTTTTCTCAAGAACAATTGCATTAAAGATAAGGTATTAAAGATAAAGGCAAAGCAATGTTCTTAGATGTTGCTGAATTTTCTTTAGAGTATTAAAGATAAAGGTGAAGCAGTGTTCTTAGAAGAAAATCAAAGTCCATTGAATTATCAATTTTGTTCAATTGAGTGAAAGGGACAATGAAAGTATGAGCTTGGCGAGCCATAAAGTGGAGATTTATAATGAAAAGGAGGCTGGTAAGTTATGGGTGGGAGGAAGGGAAGGGAGGAGAGAGAGAGAGAGAGAAACAGAGAATTGCGACACAGGATGAGAGAAAACTGTGTGTTGGGGCCGGTAGTAAGAAAATTGGTCTAAAGCAAACGACTAAAAATGAGACAAATGCCTTAAAGAGAATAGACTAAACATCATAATCGCAAGGCCATTGGGCCTACTGCAAGTACACAAAGCAAAACATGGCTTTGTGTTGAATTTGATTGGATGCTTTACAACTACATAGATCCAAATTGGTTATAGGCAAAGCTGTATTACCACTTGAAGCTACAAGAGAGATACTTTGTGTGCAATCTGTGGGGTCTCCAATGGATACTTTCTCTGAAGAGGATTTTCTTTTTGTTTGTTTGACTAGACATTACCCAATTTTTACGGGGACACCTTCTTTTATGTCATACTCGGCAACTTCCAAGGCAAATCTTTCTTGTAGATGCATGCACGTAAAAGCTGATAATTCTAACATTCTTCTCTGCCTGCCTACAGCTTTCTAGTTGCTATGTATTCTTAAAGGCTCTTGGGGCCCTTAAGAATACATAGCAACTACTGAGCTACACAATCTCAGATTTTATAGACTTGCAAATGGCAATAAACAGCTCCCAATCATAGTCGTCCACGCCATGCTTTTCTCCTCCATTGACAATGCTACAACATGCATGCAAGACGATTGGCTGTCTCCATTCTATTATCGTACAGCTGCAAAGTATTTAACTTTGTGCATTATGATGGGATTTGCTCCATTTGTAACTCTAGATTGATTTTCGAAATATATATTACTGACCACAGAATCACGTTGCAGTTCCATTGCGGCTGTTGTCTATTGTAATTCCGAGTTCAAGGCACAAAGCTCATCAGAAATGGAAGGGTCCAGGCAAAATCAATAGGATTTAGGTGACTGGATTGCTGACATTGAATAGAAGTTGAGAGTCCCTTCCTGAAAACCTTGAACATGGACAACAAACAATCAATCTTGAGTGTGGAAGACTTTATTTCTTAGTGAAGACATGACATCATGTGAGCATGTAGCTTCAGCTTTTGGGTTATGGAGGTTGTGTATCATTGCTTCAAATTTAGGGTCTCTTTTGTGGTGTTTTTAGAGGAACTACCAGCGGTTAATTTAAAATAGATTGGACGAGATACAGTTCAATTTCTAACTTCTTTCATTGAAGCAAACAAGCCCCATAGAAATGGTAAATGGAGATGCTACATGATTTTGTAACTTAAAAGGAGGTTTACCAACAAATGCCAAATGCTAAAAGTTGGTTACAGAGAAGGTGGTCTAATTACTTTCTTCTACATTTAGGCGGTTCTTGAAAACTCTTTGGTGTCTCCAAGTCTCAACCATACATAAGATATTGGTGGACAGAAAAAGGAAAGAGAACAAGAAGACCTTATATGGCTTAATTTATGCCACTAATTAAAAATAAATAGTCTATATTGATCTTAATCTTAATTAGGCAGAGTTATTTAACTAAAATAAACAAGTTATATTGAAGGAATTAAATAGAATTTCAATCCAAACTTAGTACAAAAATTCTTGGGGATGAAAGGAAATAAGGAACAAATGCACAAACAACTTCAAAAGTGACGTAAGTTTACATAGATTAGTCGTCACATTCAGACTTTACATGTAGACGTTTCCCATTTCAGCTGCATAATGGAGAGGATTCATACCACCCCTTCCTTGTGCCAAAACAAGATCCTTATGAACAACTAAAAGCTCGTGCACAAAATTGGTTTGGTCGTTATGCATGGCAACGAGTAAGGGGGTGAAACCCATTGGATTTAGCTTCTTCGCAAACGACGGCTTCAACATTATGATGTCCATGGAAAATTGGGTTTGTCCTGCAGCAGCAGCTACGTGCAGGGGAGTCTCAACAAAAGGAATCTCATCGATTTTGTCCAGAACTTTCGGATCGCTTGCAATGGACAAGTACAAGGCATCAATGTTTCCTTGCTCAGCTGCATTCCTCAAATCCTGGTCCATTTCGAGCTGCAAGATAGTTGTTCTTCTCAAGAATCCCAAAATCTGTGTTTAGAACAAGCTAACCATGAGAAGAAAAATAAGATTTGGAGGAGAGAGAAGTTCAAGACAGAAAGAATAAAAGAGGTTGAGAAACACGTTCAGCTTCATTGTATTTCAAAAGAGTAAATATTACAAACTCAAAGATGAAGCAAAGTTTAGTTTCCTAAGAAGAAGAAGAAAAAAAAGCGCAAGGGAGACAAAAGAAGGCTTGCATTTTCTTAAGCAAGGGAGGCCTATATATAGGGAACTCGGTCCACTTATTTTGTACATGTAAACTTCCTAGAAGTTTACTTTAGCAATCCTAGGTACGCTTAAACGAGGTTTCCTCCAATTTGGCAGCACAGTCAACCTTCCCCTTCATCTTCTTTTTACTTTTTCCATCGTTTACGTCGGGCATTCCATAGTCAATAGCTTGCAGTCTGGTGCGGGACTGGGTGTAAGTGGAGGTCAGGCTTTCAGACGAGGTTTCCTCCAATTTGTCAACGACACTTTTATACTTTGTGAAGGCAGTCTTTGTAGTTCTGATGATATGACAGCACGTCTGAGCAACGCTTCTGGTTTCAACAATGGCGGCAGGATTGGCCGTGCTTGATGAGGCACGCATGAAGAACTTGTGGCTGTTGGTGCTGACTCGGGTAACTCACTTGAGGTGCCAGGTCGTGATGATGACTGGTGGATACCGCCATCTTCGGTGTCTTGGCAGCAGCGTATTCATGAGTCGGTGAGCCTTCGTTGGCATGCGTGACAGCATGTAGGACACGGGGCAGCAATCCATTATATAGCCAACAGTCAACACGTTGGATTGATTTTGGAAACATAAGAGTCAGTACTCATTTTAACTTTGTGCACTTCAATGGGAAATGTTCCATCTTTAAACTGGATTGATTTTGGAAATATATGTTACTGACCACAGAATTACACCGATATGGTCGTGGCCTTGTGGAGGGGGATATGCAAGATTCTCCCGCTGCTCCTCTTGACTCAAAGCAGGGAGGAGTACCTTCAAAAAGTCCGGCAGATACTCTGCTACCACCAGTCATTACAGTTCCTCATTCTGATGTTTATCACATTGGAGTTCCATCGCAACGGTCATCTATTGTAATTCAGAGGCCAGGGAAGAGAACTCATCAGAAATGGAAGGGTCCAGACAAAATCAGTAGGATTTATGGTGACTGGATTGGTGACATTGAATAGAAATTGGAATCCCTTCCTGAAAATCTTGAACATGGACAGTAGGCAATCAATCTTGAGTGTGGAAAACTCTATTTCTTAGTTGAGGACATGATGACATGACGGGAGCATGTAGCTTCAGTTCTTTGGTTGAAGAGGTTGTGTATGGTTGCTTCAAATTTAAGTAGGAGCCTTGTAGTTGGGAAGTCTCAGCCCCATCATTTCATTTTTCAGGTTAGAAATTTGAAGCCTATGCACTTTGTTGTGTCCTTTTTTTCATTTTTCAGGTTAGAAATTACGTGCAAGGCATACTGACGCAGAGCACCTTTTCGCGCAATTCCAGCACCACGTCTCTGCAGTGGCACGCGAGGCTATCTGAACCCCTAGCTGATGGGAGCCGTCTTGTACGACGAATCTGTTGCCAGGAAGGCAGATTCCATGAGTAGGAAAGTTTATAAACAAGGGCAAAGGGCGTAGAGAGGTGCAGCTTTGTTTAATCAGAAATCCCATAGGGTTTGTTGGATTTGTTTTCTCCTCTAGGAAAACTAGGTTTCGGTTTCCTTAATGAACCAAAATCTCATTGTCCAAATATTACTATTTCAAAACAAAACTCTTTGATTTGTTCAAAATGAACAACAATTTGCCTTTAATTGGTCCTGTTCCGAGATCCTGTAGGAGGCTCATAACCATGCTCTTCACCCATTAGTTCTAATTCAATTGACATCATTCTTCTGAGTGGAAGTCATGAACTTCACCCTACTTGCATGTATTGGGTTTTCTTTTGTTAGAATTAATGGATTTCCTCGTAATTTTTTTATTATTAAAAATTCAGGCAATGAAAAGGATAATACCAACGGATTAATACTTGGTATCAACAACTAGGAACATATTAGGATTAGTCTTTTAAAGCCACTTCTCAACTTCTAAAAGGAGGCCATATAAGATAGTCAAATTATTGACTACTCAACACAAACTTCAATTAGAAAAGTTCCCAACTATTGATATTGGGCCTAGAATGATGGGGGAAAAACAATTATAAGCTAAACACCAATGTCATTCAAAAAGAGAGGGAAAATGAAAATTTCAAAAGTGGGTTATCAATGTTTGACCAAATCGTTTATATCAATTCTTTTCACTTGAATGACTTGAAATTGGGCCAATCATTTTGTTCTAACTTTAGGAAGTCCTAAGACTTTTTGATGCTTGCAAGTCACAACCATACACAAGACAGTGGTAGATAGAAAAAAGAAAGAGAACAATAAGACCTTATACGACTTAGTGTATGACACTAATTAAAACAAATAGTTCATATTGAAAGAATTGTAAGAGATCTCAATCTTAAGTAGGCATTGTCATCTTATCAACATAAGCAACTTATAATGAAGAAATTAAAAAGAACTTCAATCTAAATATCTTATCAAAATAAGCAACTTATACTAAAGGAATTAAAGAGAACTTCAATCCAAACTGAGTACAAATACTAGGGGAGAAAGGAAACACCTAACAAAAGCGCAAATACATCATCAAAAATGACTCAATTTGCATAGTTGTCATCAAAAACAATTTGAGATGCATGCAACGTATGGCTTGGCCCAATTTCTTGAACAACTTAAATGCTCACCTCTTCACTTCATCCTCATACAAAGCTTGGCCAACTTTTTTTCTCCATCTACAAAAGTCAATCACGTCTATTCTTTAAGTCTAAAACAAAAATCAGAACAAAAATCAGGACATGGATAAGCATAAGAACGGAAAAGAAAAAATAAAAATGAAACGGAGATATGATTAATGCAGACTGGCCAAAGGACAGAAGGCAAAGTAAAAGGGATATGGTAAGTGATAAGGAAGTAAAACCGGTAGGAATGACTAAGATTACTAATAGCACCGATATATAAAATGTTAACTAAGAAGAAAGGACTGATAAAAGGGTAGCTACTCATGGTTACTGTCCCGGAAAAGTGTGGGTCTTGACTGACTTTGGTACTATTGAACTGACTATTATTTCTAGGAATGGAGCCATCTTGCCAAAATCCTCTAGAGGTAGTAGATAATTTTTGGTGGGTGATTGTTAGAAGCAACACAGCAACCACCAACATTGGAATTTGGATGTCCTGACATAAGAACCTTATGGATAACCTCTTGGTAAATGGGATAGGAGACATTAAGTAACGTGAAACAGATAAACCTCTATAGCTTGAAGGTTCAGCACGGAGTAGCATTTCCTTGATTTCTTGGCTAGGTTCTCCACCACGGTATCCAATGGTGTATGACCTGCTGAGTTCTTGATTTTCACTTGGACTTTACAATCCAATAAGCGGCACATGACCTGTATAAGTCACATAGCATAATTATGAATCGTCACAAATGAAAAAAGGAACGGAGAATGAAGCTATCAAAGCTCAGTGTTCCCATCCTCATCCTTCCAATCCAGCAACTTGCGCTTCCCAGGTGTCGCATTTCTAAGACAGGCTGCCGAAGGCATCCAACCAGGTATAGAAAATCACCAAATTTGTCGTTTTTGAGTGCAACATGCAAAGCAGTCTCACTTCTTGCCGTCTTTTCATCAATTAATTTGGTGCAAACACTTAGAAATGCAGTTAACAATCTAAGTTTTCCTGTTCGAGCTGCATGGTGGAGAGGATTCATACACCCTCTTCCTTCTGCCAAAAGAAGCTCCTTATGAACGTCAAGAAGCTGGAGCACCAATCTGTTTGGTCGTTACACATGGCAAGAAGTAAGGGGGTGAAGCCGTCAGGATTTAGCTTCTTCGCAAAGGATGCCTTCAACGTCAGGATCTCCATGGCAAATGGGATTTGTCTTGCTGCAGCAGCAACATGTAGGGGGGTGTCAACAAGCGGAATCACTTCGATTTTGTCCAGAACTTGCGGCTCCCTTGAAAGGAACGAGTACAAGGCCTCAACATTTCCCTTCTCAGCAGCATTCCTCATATCCTGGTCCATTTCGAGCCGTATGATAGTTGTTTTTCTCAGGGATCCCTCTAATCTGGGTTCAGAACAAGTTGACTATGGATAATATGCAGGCCACTGCGGAGATCTTACAGAGCTACACAATCTCAGATTTTATTGACTTGCAAATGGTAATAAACGGCTCCCAATCACAGTCGCCCACGCCTTGCTTTTCTCCTCCATTCACAACGCGACAACATGCATGCACGGACGCTCGGCTGTCTCCATTCCGTTATCGTACAGCTGCAAATTACGTGGAGGAGGTGGTAATCTCTCGGGTGAAGGTTCCGGAAGCTTGTGATTTTTGTAATCAAGCGTGGTAAATGGTATCCATGTCAAGCATTAAGGGGGCGAGCTCTCCATCATGGAAACTCCATGTCAATGCTGCTATCAGCCATAGAAATTGCTCTCGTATTGGAACCTGAAAATCGCATTTCTAATCTGGGTTCAGAAAACAGTGGATTGATGACATTGAATATAAAGTGGAATCCTTTCCAGAAAATCTTGAACATGGACCGTAAGCAATCAATCTTGAGTGTGGCAGACTTTTCTTAGTGAGGACACAATAACATGATGCAAGCATGTAGATTCAGCTCTTGGGTTGAAGACGTTGTGTATGGTTGCTTCAACTTTAAGTTGAGGCCTTTAGTTGGACGGTCTCAACCCCATCATTTCATTTTCAGGCTAGAAATTTGAAAACCGTGCACTTTTGTAGTGTCTTTTTTTTCTTTTATCCGGGGTTTTGCTAGGTTATATATGTGACGTGAGTATTAAGAATATTCTATGAGCAGCATAAAATGGGTAGGAAAATTGAATAAAGTACTTGCTTTGTTTCTGTAAATAACGGGAGGGAAACCCCTAGAATGTAAGGGTGTCTTTTGTGGTCTTTTTTTTTTTTTTTTAATATTTTAAGTAGCTACAAGCTATTAATCTTAAATAGATAGGACTGGGAATAGTTCATTTTCATACTTCTTCCGTTAAAGCAAACAAGGCTCATCGAAATTGTAAAATCAATGCTTTAACATATGGAGTCGTTACATTGTTTTGTAACCGAGGAGAAGTTCGCCAACGAAAGAGAAGACAGTTGCTGAATTTGCTTTAGAGGATCAGAGATTAGGGTAAACCATGTTCTTGTTTCCATGGCTGCGGCTTTCTAGTTGCTATGTATTCTTAAAGGCTCTGAGGGCCTTTGTATTGCTTAAAAACTGACGAATAGAATGAATACAATACTAAGGACGCTACTTTAGAAGGAATAACGGCATATAGGATGCTTCTGCAAACATTTTTCATAACCCAATTAGTTGTTTGTAAATATCTTTTGGTTTGTTCTGAGTTGTATCAAGAATTTAGGGACTGTATTGTTCATCAAAAGTAGTTGCCATGGTAGTTTTCAGGTGATTGTTTCCTGGATTGTACCTCGTAGTTGTTGAATGAAATAAAAAGAAGAATGTTTTGCGCCAATTAGTTTAATTCAATTGACAGCACCCTCCTAAGCTCGGTGAAGAAGTCAAGAGCTTCTAACTCTTCAGCATTGGGTTATTCTGCTGTCAGAATTCATGGATCCTTATAATTTTGGATTTTTTCATTAACAATTGAGACAATGAAAAGATTACTAAGATAGATTAGACCTTGAAATCAACAATTGAAAAGAATATATTAAGATTGGCCTCTACTGAAACCTTTTCTCAACTCCTAAAAAGCAGCCATATACGACGGTCAAATTATTAACTATTCAATACAAAAAAGCACCCAATTTTTTATATTGGATCTCAAATGACAAGAACAATAGCAGAAACTAAATACTAATGTCTTTCAAAAAGAGAAAAGAAAACTGTTCATACTGAGAGCATTGTAAGAGATTTCAATTTTAACTAGGTATTGTTACTTTACCAATAGATGCTGAAGAACTACCAAGCATTTCAATCCAAATTGAGTACAAATACTTTGGAAGAAAAGAAATAGAGAACAAAGGAACAAATACAACTTCAAAGTGACCAAGTTTACAAATTCATCATAGACTTCAGATGTGCACAAACTTAACCCACTGCTTTGCTCTGCTACTTGCTGTGGGGTTAAAAGAGTTTCTATTACCATGCCACGGAAAGGGAGGGCAAGGCGCGTTCTTCTATGTTACAGAGATCCAAATGACATCCTGGTGGTTCCAAGTGACAAAAACACCGAAGACAATGTTAAGCACAAGAAAGAAAGAGAAAGACAAAAGATACCAAAGCCGATGACTTGGAAACGGAGTTATGATCGATATGGAGATGCCGTAGGACAGAGAGAGGAGAATAATGGATATGGTAACCAAGATTCCATAAAGGCCACTAGGAATTGCGAATATTATTAATACTAGCGGTATATAAAATGTTAAAGAATTAATAGAAAAGAGTAGATGGAAAAGGTATTCGGCCATGGTTACGGTCCCGGCAGAGTGTGGGGCTTGACTGACTTCATTACTATTCCCCATCGAAGCTGTGCTATTTAACTGATTATTATTTCCAGGAATCGAGTTATCTTGCCAATATCCTCCAGGGGGACTGAGTACTCCCTGGTAGGCGATTGCTACAAGCAGCACAGCAACCACCAATAGCAAATTGCGCATGTCGATTGAAACTTGCATTTTCTGACGAAAGAACCATACGAATAACTTGTCATTAATTGTGATAGGAGACTTCAAGCAATCTTCCCGCCAAGAAACTTTAGGAACATATGATGCCCTTGAAGCTCCAGCACGGAGCAGCATCTTCCTGATTTCTTGGTTGGCCACTTGTGTTTGTCTTTCCACGATATCCAAGGCCGTAAAACCCGATGAGTTCTTCTCACTCGTATAGACTTTATAGTCCAATAAGCGGCGCACAACCTGCCACAACTATGCAAAATTCATGATGGAGCTCTCTTATATTAATTTCTATTTTCCTTCTTCAGTAGAAAAAATAGAGGAAAGAACTTGCCTGGGCTTCATTTTTGTCTGATGCAATATGCAACAAAGTGTTCCCGTCCACATCCTTCCAATTCAGCAACTTGTCCTGCCAAAGTTGGGCATTTCTAAACCAGGCCTGCCGAAGCCATTCGACCAGGACTAGACAAGCTTCAACCTTGTCGCTTTTGAGTGCAATATGCAAAGCAGTCTCGCTTCGACTCGTCACTTCATCAATTAATTTGGGGCAGACTCTTAGAAATCTAATCAACAACTCGACATTTCCCATTTGAGCTGCATAATGGAGAGGATTCATACAGCCCCTTCCTTGTGCCAAAACAAGGTCCTTATGAACCTCAAGAAGCTTCAACACCAAGTCGGTTTTGTCGTTACACACGGCAAGAAGTAAGGGGGTGAAGCCCATTGGATTTAGCTTCTTCGCAAACGACGGCTTCAACATTATGACCTCCATGGCAAATTGGGTTTGTCCTGCAGCAGCAGCTACGTGTAGTGGGGTCTCAACGAACGGAATCTCATCAATTTTGTCGAGAACTTTCGGATCCTCTGCAATGGACGAGTACAAGGCCTCAATGTTTCCTTGCTCAGCAGCATTCCTCAAAGCCTGGTCCATGTCGAGCTGCACGACAGTTCTTTTTGTCAAGAACAAGCTGACTATGGTAATCGACCGTCGTCGTGTAATGTGGTGGCCACTATATAAAAGATAATGAATCAAGTAACTCCACGGAGAAGAAAGATGGCAAATGGAGAGAGAAACTCAAGGCTGTTGAAACTGTAACACTTATATTTCTATGAGAGAGAATGAACACCAAATCCGTTTTATAAGAACTTAAGGGCCTAAAGATTACAAAAACAGAGAGGTTCTTTATATACAAGTATACGGCTAAAGTTCCTTATACACTCTAGACACAGTTTACTCTGTTTGCGGTCATGTTATTATATGCATATCATTTTTAAATCAACAGTAGCTAACAGATTAAGCAACTAACTACAATCTACGTTACACTAGTTAAGCTACATACAAAAGGAAGGATAGCTAGAACAAGCTAGAACATAAACATCTTCGAAGCCATCTCGGCTCTTCGATAATTCCGCCTTCGGCTCTTCCTGCCCTATCTCTTCTCCTCTGCGATGCTTCATCCCTAAAATACCCTTGAGTCTAATCTCAGTTCTGCCCTCCTTTGCCACGTGTCAGAGGGTTAGGTGAGGTCCTAAAAGTTTTCCTTCCTCGTTCAAATCAACAAGCTTTGACGACACCAAATCAGAAAAAACATGCCTTTTTTGATTCTCCAAGACCAAACTATGCGGAAGGGGGAGGAAGTCGTAACCCCGTCCCACACAAATTCCGGTGCCCTTTTTTTCCTCTAATGAGAGAGAAAAATCATTTTCTCTCCCAATCTCATGCCTAGCTCTTATCAGAAACACTCGTTCAACCCAGCGCCACCATGGCTCACAACCGCATGCCGCCGTTCGCCACCAATTTCACATGGGTTTCCCAAATCGGTCGGGTCTTCTCCTCTGGATTGAATTTAAAATTATTAAAGTGAATTTTTCACAACCCATTATCCTTTTGATATCCAAACAATATACTTATTATCTTAAACATAGTAAGATTTATAGTTGAGTAAAATAATTTGATGACTCAATTATCAAGAGATTTGAAAAACATTGTTACAAGAACAACTTATAGAAAATATTCTAACATTTTCTCTTCCATTTCAGATTTTCAAGTAAAAATCGTAGGTTTGTCTACTAATCTTAAAGCAATAATCCATTTGCTTGTCTTAATGTTCTAACTTTCGGAACCATTATTAAAATAACTTTGATATCTAACGTCCCTTAACATCAAAACCCAACATATAAAGGAACGGATTGATGCTCGTGCTATTTACACCCTAAACTTCATTAGCTGTCAAATTATCCAACCTGACATGTAAAGGAAAGGATAGATGCTATATTCATGATATTCGTACATTTCTTTCGCAATTGTCGGATTGTCCAACCTAACAAACGAAAGAATGGATAAATGCTTGTGGTATTTGTTCCGCTGCTGTTGCAGCTGTCGGATTATCAAAGTAACATACTTAAGAAAAAATGTGGACCCCCCTTAAACCCCACTCTTATTCCCAGCATAAAGGGCATAATAGGACATTTCCTTTAAAGACGTGAAGGAATACTTTCTTTAATGTGAAAGGACTAAAGCAGTCAGCCACTAGAGATTGTAGGTTATGTTGATGAGAGTCTGTCTTTTCTCCTTAGCTTTTTCCTGGCTGCAGCATTTTTTTTGGTTGATTCCCGCATCAAATTTTTTTTGCTTGATTGTTTTTCAAACACGCTCCCACTTCTTCCTTCTTTGTCTAAAGCATCCGCACTACTTTTTCAAGCAATGGACGGCATACTTTATGCCTCAAGTTATCGTTGAAAAAACCGGCCGATGGTAGACAATTTGCCAAAATTCCCACTCTTATAATGGACAAGACCCTGGGCATAGATTCGATTGGCAACTAGGCAATTCGACTCCCCATGAGCGCAATGGAATACTGAAATATATGACTTACTAATAACAAACTTTCATAGGACATTACTTACTATATTATAGTAAGACAAGCTTAGCAAAATAAATACCAAAATTTCAACATCCAAATACCTTAGCGCAGGATAGAGGGATCTCCTCCCTTCCATAGCTGAGAAGAGCTAGAAAGCACTCAATGACTCAACCATCTAAAGAGGTTTTCATGTTGCAAAATAGCAATAACTATTCTCCAAATCACTCATTTAGGTCCTTATAACTCTTGAATTCTCAATATTAATTTTCCACCAAAAATATGAGTTTTGTCTTCCAATAGGCCTCAAAAAAGATTTTGCCATGACAATCAATGACCGTTTCGTATGAGGTTGTATTTTATATCAGAAAATATAAATAGCAATAGTTTGCTAAACCTTGAAATAAGATTTTTTTTTTTTTTTTAAGAAAAGGTGCAGTGGTAATGGATTCAGCGTTGCCAAAAAATAAGGAATATTGTTAGTCGTCTGTTTTTATCATAAGGATGAAGCCACTAAAAAATGGTTTACTGCAGCCAATATTTTTTATTTCCATTTTTTGTTTTTACTTTTAGCAGCGGTCAAAACCGACCATAAAGAATAAACCTTATGTTGTAGTGAATATTACGGGTTTCTGCTAACTTCTCCCATGATATGATGATTCGCCTCGAGGTTATTTCTTTTATAGTAAAATCAACCAACCTGATTTTCAAAATCAACCAAAGAAAGAAATAATAAGATCAATGCCTCAAAATGGAATGAAAAATTTTGATCTCTATTCTTAAGAAAGTTGGTTAAATTTGATAAATTAACTTATTATCTTACTTTATGAAAATTACTTCAAAGTTAATTGATATAGCATATGTTATACATATATTTTCAATACCATACAACTAAAATAATTTTCATGCTAGAAGCACTTAAAACGTTAACTAACTAAAAAATAGCACAAACAACAAAAAATTCAAAGCAAAAACCATGTCAACTTAAGGACTTAAAAAATGGTAAATATTTCATTTCCAATTTGTGTTAATAATGCCACCAAGAAGGCAAGTCTTCAGAAGTGAAAGCATTATGTAACCAACTTTTTATCAATGGTATTCTTCTACCTATCGCTTGAAGGATAATGATTTTTGTTTTTACTTTTAGAAAGCTACCAATCTTTATAATCATATTCAATTTGCATATATATATATATATATATATGGTCAACTAAACCAATGATGTAAATTAGATTTGATTTAGCCACTATTATGAAAATTAAGACGAGCAAGTGATAAACTTTATACCTAGTAGTATTATTAAAAATAATGATTGGACAACTAACCAAAATTTCCACATCAAACATGTTTCATATCCTCTTGACCTTTAAGTGGTACACAAGTCTTCACAATCAAAGTCATCATCAAACAAAGTTAAGCCAATTTCATAGTCCAAAGTAAAATCAGCACTTGAAAAGGTAGAGTTACAACAATTACCTTACATAAAGTTGATACTTGTTGCTTTGAGTGGAGAAATAAAAGTAAGAAAGAATGCTAAAATGCGTTCTTAAAGAAATTGGAGGGTAAGAAGAGGCATGATTGCTTTGCTTTTCATAATACAATCATACCAAAAAATGACTAAAGCATAGAGCAAGTAAGGTTGGCAGGGATGTAAGGTCTTTGTCCTCGTTGACAGCTCATTGTGACTCATCCCTCAACCATCCTTTTCAACTAGCTTTACCCCATTAATGTTTTGCTCAATTCAATCTTTGAGATCTTTCTTTGTCTATTTCTAAAAGAATTGCAATGCTATTTGTTGCAAAAACAAGCTTATGCTCTTGTCACACTAAAACTATTACCTCCCATTATGATATAGGCCTCCATACGATCCAACCAATATTATAAGATATCAATTTTAGCTTATTAAGTTAACATCAAAATTTTAATGTACATCCAACAAATAAATGCAGCAAACTAGGACTTAGCTGTGTCGTTTTGATTACATGGCAGACTTACATGGTAGATGTATGAATAAAGTTCAATAATGTCATTTTGAGTTAGAAGGATATGCGTTATGGATCATTTCCATTAGATGTCTTAACTCAATGCTTAACAGTCTATAGCAGATTGTTAGGCACTTTTACAACAATTAAATAGTTGCTAGAGTTAGTTCAGCTGTAACTGTGAAGTGTAACTAACTAAGTAGTATATAAGTTGCTGGTTAGAGAAAGAAAGGGTCAGGGAGAATTTTACTGAAAATTACATGGAGGTTTGAGTTCCCTCTAAGAACTCAATTATGAATGAAGTGAGGTTTAGGTTCCCTTCGAGAATCTAAAAAGTCTCTGTGTTCTAACATGATTGTCAAAATTGGTCGTAAACGAAAGAATAACAAGTAATTAGACTTCGACTGGAGTCTAAATCCCCTTCGTCCCTACACACGTTTGTACTCTAAGAGTCAGAATCCTATCCAAGACCGCTGCAAGTGGTATCCAGAGCCAATGGCTGCCCCCGATCAACCAACATTGATTGAATTAAATTGGAAGATTTAATTCAAAGACAATATGCCATAGACCTCTTGTCATGAGCTAGCATGACTAATTGCAAATCCATTGCTACACCTTTTGCTACCAAGCCCCCATAAGTCAAACTTGGTTCCTCTCTCTTCTCTTAGCCATCTACCTTCTGAAGCCTACTTGGGGCTCTTCAATATTTAACCTTGACTAGGCCTGATTTATCCTTTGCTGTTAATCTGCTTTGTTAGGTGATGCATGCTCCTTCTCTTCTTGATCATCACAATCTCAAGCGGGTCCTACGATATGTTCATGGCATAATTGACTTAGGCCTTCAGTTTCACTCTCGTAGTGGCCTTGATCTTTCTGGATTCACCGATGCAGATTGGGGTGGTTGTCCCTCTACTTGGCGGTCAACTTCAGGCTTTTGTTTCTTCTTAGGAGCAAATTTAATTTCCTGGAGTTCCAAACGTCAACCAACAGTATCCAGGTCCTCCACTGAATCAAAATATCCTTCTTTTGCTTCCGCTGCTACAGAGTCTACCTAGATATGTGCTCTCCTCCATGACCTCCCTATGCCTCAACCACAACCCACATTGTTGCACTATGATAACATTTTAGTCTTGCAACTCACAACAAAGCCTGCTTTAAATGGAAAAACAAAGCACATCTCCATCAATTATCACTTTATATGTGAAAAAGTGGCTTTGGGATCCATTACTATAGTTTATGTCCCATCTTCTCGGCAGCTTGTTGATATTTTAACAAGCCCCTGCTGCATCTCTCTTTTCTCTCTTTGCGATCCAAACTTGGTGTAACATTTTATTCCCCACCAAGTTTGTGGGGGCCTAAAGAAAGTAACTGCCCGGAAAAGAAGCATCCATGTCAGCACAGTAAAAAAGTCTAAGATGGCCTCCTCCTATGCCGTTTCTCCTAGCCTATCTCTAGTTGAAATTGAAAAAGTATCTGCTCCTCACTCTATGCTGACAGCCTCTGAAACAATCTCTTAAGATACACTACATCTTCAAAATCAAATTCAAACTCAAAACAAACTATTGATACACAACGGTCTCTTTGTCACTCTTGTATATAAGTGATACATGTATAATCCTTTGAATTATCTTTTACACCCTGTAAACATTTGTTCTTGTTGCCTTTTCTTAAATACAAGGTTCAGTTCAACTCCCTTGAGATTTCTTGTCTTTCTTTATTTTTTCTTTACAAGAAACCTTACGTTCTTCGTTCGCGTCAAGAACCCATCGGGCATGTAGTCTGATGGATTATCACCGAATGCGCTCCTTGACGTAAAAAAAAAAAACAGCGTCTACAGCTGCTCCTGTGGGTGGGCATACCACCCAAATGAATCTCTTCTGGCTAAGCTCTAACCCCAGGCCATTTCGGTCAGTTGCTTATATGAGAGGACGCCACCACTTCCAAAAGATACGTAAATCACAGACTCGCTGGGCTGCTTGTCAAGCTAGTCAAACAACTCATTCTTCAAACTGGAGACCGGTCTTGTTATAGGACCAATAGGTTAAACCAGGCTCTTCATCACCCGACCCAAGAGACTCTCATCTCGCAATGCAGCAAATGTTGTATGCTGCAAATCCGCCCATATATTCAACAAAACCTCGTCATTCTTAAGGATCTCAGATCCTATTCTCACCCACTCTTGGTATTTCTGGTTAGTCCTGTCTAGCATCGAGTCAACCACATCTTCAGGCTGTAACGACTTGCAACCGGGGAGTCTCAGTGACTCTACCTAGTGAACATACTCACCTTCCACCTCTTTGTCTAGGAACAACATCTATGTGGTCAAAGTGAGGAACCATGCACTTGTAGTGATGTACACATACTTAGGCACTCCAAGTTCATCAGCAATTGGAAAGGATTTGGTTTCGAAAAGGTCGACGATAAGCACGCTCGATCGGGGCTTCAACACAGAGATTGCGGACTGGATGGTTGTTCGGGCTTCACGCATCATGATTGAGAGTCATGTAACAACCACTACCTTTGCATCAACTTGGGCGGAGATGTCAACCGGAGGTATTTGGACCATGTCGAAGAGTTTCGGGGTCATGGCAAACTGGTTGACCGAAGACTCTGCCTGAGTCGTGGGGGAGGTGACAGCAAAAACTGTGACTTTAAAGTTGTGATAGGTGACGAGGTGCTTGCCCAACTCCAAGACGGGGATAAGGTGGCCCAACCCTGGACTAGACAGCAGTGCTGCATCTGGCTTGGAAATGTCCATAATTTAGAGTCGGGAGGAAGACGGCTTGGCGGTGGCAACAGAGATGGTCAGGTCATGGAGATAAAAGCTGTATTTAAGCTCGGGCTAGCAGTATCAATGCCGTAGTGTTAGTTCTTTTTTTTTTTTTTAATGTTATTATTGCCATTTTTTTTATTATTAATGCAACGGGCCTTCAAGGTTGAATGTGTTGATTTTTTCTTTTGAATGAAAGGTTGAGTTTCTTCTTCTTACCTATGATGGAAGTAAGAAGAAAAATTAAGGAACACAATAGTTATAAGGGAACTTAAGTCTTTTGGAACTTATTAGACTCAAAAGAATCATACACACAATTTGGCGATATCTTTGAACTTTTTTTGCACCTTCTGAACATAATTTCCTTGCAGTCTAGTCATGTTACTGATTACCATTTTGAAAAAAATAATGGCGCGACTTAGAAAGAGGACTTTGGAGTTCTTAAAAGATAATGTGACGCAATTAATTGAGGATTTAGGGTCATGTTATTATATTCAGGTCATTTTTAAATGATAATGCTACAATTAAATGATAATGCTACAACGACTTGGACTGAGGGCTTCGGTCCTCCAAAGTGATAATGCTGTAACTTTTAGTGTGGCAAATCTTTCGCATTTTCAAATCGATAAATATTTGCTTCTAGTCACTGTCCTATGTTAGTTTTTTCTCGACTCAACTTCACTGAAAATCCAACAATCTTCATGCCAAACTGGTTGTGTCTTGCAGTTGCAGCTGTGTTTAGGTGTTTCTCAACCAATGGAATCTCATCGATCTTATGTAAAATGAGAAATAAAGATTCTTTCGGTTCCAAGGAATGAAGTGTTTTGATATCCTTCGTTTGGTTAATTTCTAGGACTTTGTATCATTTTTCTACAAAATTAATTTTTGCCATATCCTATGCTTTTTAAATGTCAATTCAATGTTGTGCAAAACTTGGTCGTAGACCATTTTATATTGAGCCTTAAATGAGGAACATCCGAGGATAGAACAAGTAGATCATGTGATGCAAAGAAGGATTTGAGAAATTCTTTTCAACTGATATCTAAAGCTGCATCTAAATTTTATCTTTCAATGGTTGTTGTCTATATGTATCCATCTAATTTTACCCCAAATTATTGCAAATAATAGTGGTTGGAGAGATAAAAGAGGAGATTTGTTAAATGTTAATTTTTGCATGGTCTAAGTAAGATAATGAAGGGCTAGATAAGCCAAGGATATTTGTGAAGTTAATCCAATAAGCCTTCGTGTCCCCTTGCCATCCACATTTTCTTGTTTGTCTTCAACCTGGCAAACCACTTCTGAAGGACATAATTCCGCAGCCGGCTGTTAATCTTGCCAAAGGTCTTTTCTTCATCACTTGGTTGGTCCCTTGCTATCTTTTCCACGATAAGTGAACGGAAAATCTAAAGAATAAAGACAAACGACTCAACATCATCAAAGCTGAACACTTTCTGCTGGCTCATTCTAACCATGAACAGTAGGCTTTTGATTCCTTTCCGTCGTGAGATGAAGACAATTTAGATAGCTTCGTGAGTGAACCAAAGGAGTTGGCCTCCTGAAAAGTTAAAAGAAAAAAGACAAAGTTGAAACCAAACATAGTAGGCAACGCTTTCATGATGTATCACCGATACCCATTCACACAAACAAATTGTGCATACTGTTCAATGGAAAGCGATGAGCAATAAGTGTCCAGTTTTTGGCCACGATAAAAAGCTATTATTTTGGATATGTTGCTTCCCCTTTTTCTCCATTTATCGTGTATGATGGTTAAAAGGGTCAATAATTGATATTTGCAGACCAATTTGTAGTACTTTCTAATATGTTTGAACTTTCTTTTAATGTCAAATTAAATTTTAAGTTAGATATGAGATGATTCTTTATAATTTTTAACTAATATAAAAAAAAATAAGTTGAACTCCTTTAACTTTAAACCTATCAAACATATTTAGTAGGTAGAAGAGTAATAAAAACAAAAGTTTTACATAAAAAAAAAATTGTCTTTTAAGTAATATTTAAAGGTAAAAATTATCTTTCAACTCATGACTAGGTTTTGGATTTAACTAGAAATGTATTTTTAATAAATTCAAAGATATTCCAGCTAACTTTGACACAATAATCACCGAGACTAAATTCAATTCATAAATCAAAAATTTTCAATAACATTTAATATTCAATGAAAAAATAATCCCAATGAAGAATCTCTTTGACTAATCTATATAAGTCAAATGATAGCAAACTTAACTTCCTTTCTTTTCTTCACTTCCCTCATATTTAAATCCAAGTAAAGTATCCTTTACTTTCCCCAACATGGTCCTCTTAAAATAACAGAATAAGTTTGCTGTTTTTATATTACCACGTAGATGTGACATTTTATCGTTAAATGTACCACTTATTGATCGGCTACGAGGGAGTTAGAAGTCTGGAACATCCAGAGGAAGACAATGACCAATGTTGCTGGCAACAGTACTGTGGCTCTTTGCATACCATGCAAGGAAAGCATTGTATGTTGAGGTGAGTTTTCAATTTCTTCGGTGAAATATGGATGCTTACCCTATTTGCTTTTCAGATCAAGCTTACAGTACAGACAATATAGATTAAATGTTTCATTCGTGTCAATGGCGGAAAATGGAATCACCAAAGAAGATTTTAGTTCACGCAGTAAGCTTATGGCGCTTTTTCCTTTGCCATCCACGTCCTTTTAGTTGTCTCCAACCAGGCCAACGTCGCTACGAAAGGCGTAAAGTCGCAGGAACGGGACCCAAAATCTTTCTGTGAATATGAAATGTTGCGAATGACATCAACTACGGCTCTTTGTTTTGTCCATACGGTGCAAGTTGATTGACCCGGGGGCTTCACCGTTGTGAACACGGTGCAGTGATGCCTGCTGAAATGACCTTTCGGGCAGAGAAGTTGGATTTCTTTCGTTGGGTTGTGGGGGCATTGAGGACGGGGATTGTTTAACGTTTTTTCTGCCATCGCATATCGTCTACTATTTGTTATAATCAGTAACATCACGTTGCCCGGTCAACGTGAACACAAGTTCATAATTCCAATTAACCCAAATTCACGTTCTCGCTGATAATCTTATCCGAGGTCTTTCCATCATCTATCAACTTGTCCCTTGTGAACGTAAAAGATAAAGAAAGAAATAAAGAACGAAAAACTATAAATAAAAGAAAGGGGAAAAATGGAGTCTTGGGTCTTTAGGTATCTTCCTCTAGAGGTAACAAGAAAATGCCCCGTACACACCCAAATGCATAATACAGAAGATGGTGAGAGAATCAGCTGCAGAAAGCGCCTTTGCAGCTGAACAAAGTGCCTTTGAAAGACATAAGGTCGCAGGGTTGGGACCCAAAATCTCTTTTGATCTCGAATCTTGCGTCCATTGAATGCTTTCCTCATTCATGTATTAGTCTGTTGGGTGGGTTTCGGATTTCTTTTAGTGCTTTCTATTATGAAAGTTAATTTTATTAAAAAATGTATTTTTTTAAGATATAATTCATCTACTACTTAATTCTAAAAAAATATTTTCAAGTTGTTTAATATAATTTTTGTATTTTAATATTCCTCTTTATATTTATGCTAATAAAAATGTTGTATATAAATAGAAGTCCAATGTCGAGACTTGAGAGACTACAAAACAAAGATTTATTTCTAATTTTGATATTATATTAGAGTATGAAAACTCACTTCAAAATTTTAAAGACAATAAGTAAACTAATATTATTAATTATAAAACTAAGTGTTTATTCTTATATTTATAATGTGAGATAAGACTCACCTTTAATAAATTTATATACAATTTTGACATGTATCGGGTTACAAAAATATGGTCCTTGGATACGGTTTGAAAAATATTCTTACATTTGATTGAGTTTTACACAAGATAAGATCGAACGTGAACTTACTCTAAGCCTCTTAAATATCCATTTGGCGCAATTATTGCTTATTATGTCTGCAAATAATCTGCAGAGAAACGTGCCTACTTTAACTTCGGAAACCGCTGCTTCTACTTAGACGTGGCCGACGTGGTGATAGGCAGTTTTTGCTTTATTTCTGTTTTTGGTTCAAACCTGGCCATTCACCTTCTTACACCGTTAGAAAGTTCTAAAAAATGCTTGATGTCTAAAAGTCACAGCCGTACACCGTATAGTAGCAGACGAAGGAAAACAAAGAAGAGCCTTTATATGACTTAATTATGTTACTAATTAAAAATAAATGTTCTATATCGAAGGAATTGTAAAAGATCTCAATCTTAAATAGGTACTGTTATTTTACCAAGATAAGCAACATATATTGAAGTACTATAGAGTCTTTCGATCAAAACTAAGTACAAACACTTGGGAGAGTGAAACAGGGAAATGGAGAACAAAAGCATAAATGCAACTTTAAAAATGACTGAGTTTACATGGTCAATCATCATAAGCAGACTTCAGGTACGCACAAACTTAATCAACTGCGAGGCTTTACAACGCGCTGTTGGGTCAATAGATCAACCATCCTACATAAAGAGTGGGCCAAGCAGATTCTTGTAAATCGAAAAATTCACCATGACCACGTGTGTGCTTCCAAATGACAGCATCCCAGACAAGGTGAAGTGCAAGAAAGAAAGAGAAACAAAAAAGATACCAAAACCGATGACTTGGAAATGGAGTTATGATCGACATTGAAGTGCCATAGGATAGAAAGAGGGTACCAATGGACACGACAACCAAGGTACCAGTAATGCCATGAGGAATGACTAAGATTATTAGTAGCAGCGGTATATAAAATGTTAAAGAATTAATAGCAAAGAGCAGATGGAAAAGCAGGGAGCCCATGGTTACTGTACCGGCAGTGTGTGGCGCTTGATTGACTTCATTTCTATCCCTGATCGAAGCTGTGCTATTGAACTGATTATTATTTCCAGGAATGGAGTTATCTTGCCAAAATCCTCCAGGGGGACTGAGTACTCCTTGGTAGGCGACTGTTACAAGCAGCACAGCAACCACCAACAGCAAATTGCGCATCTCGATTGAAATTTCCGTTCTCCGACGAAAGAACCATATGAATAACTTCTCATTAATTGGAACAGGAGACCTTACGTAATCTGCAAAAGAAACACGTCTGCGAAGAAATGATGCCCTTGAAGCTCCGGCACGGTGTAGCATTTCCCTGATTTCTCGGTTGGCCATTAGTGTGTTCTCTTCCACGATATCCAAGGGTGTAAAACCCTCTCTATTCTGGATGTTCACATGGACTTTACAATCCAATAAGCGGCGCACGGCCTGTATAAGTTACAGATGCCCAATTATCAGTCGATCACTTTCAAATTGTATTCAAGCCTCCTCCACCAAACCCACGAAAAGGAACCCAAATGCTAAAAAAGATTGGGGCCGGAGGGGTGGGGTGGTGGTGGGGTGTGGGGTGCGGGGTGAACGGCAAAGCTAAAACAAATGTCACAAAGAAAAGAAAGAACGGAGAATGCCGCAATCAAGGCTCAAGTAAAGAACTTGCCTGGGCTTCATTTTTGGATGATGCAATGTGCAACAAAGTGTTTCCGTCCACATCCACCCAACTCAGCAACTTGCGCTGCCAAAACGCCGCATTTTTAAACCAGGCCCGCCGAAGCCATCCAACCAATAACAGAAAAGCATCTAACATATCGTTCTTGAGTGCAATATGCAAAGCAGTCTCCCTTCGACTCGTCACTTCTTCTAGTAACTTGGGGCAGACTCTTAGAAAACCAGTCAACAACCTGTCGTTTCCCATTTGAGCTGCATAATGGAGAGGATTCATGCCGCCCCTTCCTCGTGCCAAAACAAGGTCCCTATGAACAAGTAGGTCGATCACCAAATCATTTTGGTCGTTACACATGGCAAGAAGTAATGGGGTGAAGCCATTTGGATTCAGCTTTTTCGCAAATGACGGCTTTAACATCAGAATCTCCGTGGCAAATTCGGTCTGTCCTGCAGCAGCAGCTACGTGTAGAGGGGTATCGACAAACGGAATCTCATCGATTTTGTCCAAAACTCTCGGATCCGTTGCAATGGACGAGTACAAGGCATCAATGTTTCCCTGCTCAGCAGCATCATTCAAAGCCTGATCCATTTCAAGCCGTAAGACAGTTGTTTTTCTCAAGAATCCCTCTAATCTGGGATCAGAACAAGCTGACTATGGTTATCGACTGTAGTAATATAATGTGCAGGCCACTATATAAAAGATAATGATTCCACAACCTCCACTGAAGGGTTGCTTCTCTGAACTTGCAGAATCTTTTCCTTGGGATGAATTTTTCTATGGCGTGGTTGTCACCAAGTGTAGACATAATTTACTCGCTTTTACGGTCCCGTATGCACTGTATAAAAGATAATGGCTCACTACCTCCACTGGAGTGTTGCTTCTCCGAAGTTGCAGAATCCTTTCCTTGGGATGCATTTTTCTACGTATGGTTGTCACCAAGTCTAGACATTCCTACTCGCTTTGTGGTCCCGTTTGCAATACATAAAAGATAATGACTCACTACCTCCACTGGAGTGTTGCTTCTCCGAAGTTGCAGAATCCTTTCCTTGGGATGCATTTTTCTACCTATGGTTGTCACCAAGTCTAGAAATTCCTACTCGCTTTGTGGTCCCGTTCGCAATACATAAAAGATAATGACTCACTACCTCCACTGGATGGTTGCTTCTCCGAACTTGGGATGAATTTTTCTACGTATGGTTGTCACCAAGTCTAGACAATCGACTCGCTTTGCGGTCCCCTTTGCAATATATAAAAGATAATGATTCAACTACCTTCACCGAAGGATTCGGTCCTCCGAAGTTGCAAAATGTTTTCCTTGGGATGAATTTTCTACGGGGTCGTCGTCACCAACTCTAGACGCAATGCTGTAACTTTTAGATATTTTTACACTAAAATATATAACCCTAAAATTGTTCTTTCAGCTTATAAATTAATTTTTAGATTGGACTATGAATCTATTTACATTATATCAGAATTTAGGTTTATTCACTCTAACTTTTAATCAGCTTTGAACTCTTCAAGTGTATGGAAAAGTATTGAAGATGAAAGACCCAGGTTAGAAAAAAGAAATAATTTTTTAGGTAAATTTTTAAATATAGATTTGTTCTTCTTAACTCATAAGTTAGATTTACAATTGGAATTTGGACCTATTTACATTATATCAAAGTCTAGGATGGTTTATTTCACCCATTTAACTTTGAGGTTGAATATGTACTTGATATTTGAGGAAGTGTTCATTTTGTGCTTTTCAACCTTAAGTACAAAGTTATACAATCTTATAAATAATGTTACATGCAAAAAGAAAAATGTCCTTCTAACTTATAAGTTGATTTTTTAGGCTGAATTTTGAGTATATTTACACGATATTGAATCCCAAGTTAATATACTCTAATTCTTGTTCAACTTTGAGCTCTTTTAGTATGTTTGATGTGCAAAAGTTTATCGAAGAGAAAAGTCTTACATGAGAAAGAAATAATTCTTAAATAATGTTTATACATAGATTTTTTTTCCTCAACTCATGAGTTAGTTTTTTATTTGGCTTTGAAGTTCAATTACTCTAGTAATAGTCCTATGCTGGTTTCCTCCAATCAAATTCTTGAAACTCCAACAAGTTCCATCGCAAAAGAGTACAAGGCCTCAATACTTGTCAATTTGTGGTCCATTCTTTCAATAGGATTGTTGTGGAATGCGTAACATTATCATAAGTTTTCTTAGGTTTGTTGTCACCTTATTATCGTTATTTGCTTGCATTATAGCCATGTCATAGGAATACCAAATTTTAAAAGATACCGGCATGACATAAAGTAAGGGCTTTGCCTTTTTATAAGATAGTGACAAATATAGAATGAAGATCCGGGACTTTTATAAATATAATGTCATGGCTTAGAATGTGAACGTAGGCTTTTTAATAAATAATGGCACGAATTAGAATGAGGACCTGGGGGCTTTCCAGGAGGATCGGAGACCAGCATATAGTAGAAGAGGGCCCTAACCCAAGGAAGTTGAAAAGAATGAAAAATAGAAAAAGATTATCATTTTGAGATATAACAAGCGCCAGATAATCACTATTTAGCAGTGTTCATCCTAAAATAGGACAGCAAGACTACCCTAAGATACTGCAGGTGCAGGCTCCTTTAAGGAGTTATTAGATCTATTCGAGTTATGAAGTGCTAGGAATTTTTGCACGCAATACTTTGTTATTAGTAATGGTAACCCAAACCTATCACAACCTTAGTTTTATAATACACTTTAAATAATCAATACTTAGTTAGTAATATTACCTTAACTTTGGTTTTTCATTTTACTATGGATTACTTAAAGGCCTTTTTATAAGCCTTCCAGCTCACATAACTTGCCTTTCAAACCCATGTGATGTGGACTATTTCGTTTCTTAATCCATATGGGACATAGACTCCCAAGTCATGTGGGACTACTTTAAAACTTTTGAGTCATCCCCAACAATAAGAATGAAAATATGTCTTAGTTTAAGAAGAAAACCTCGAGATAAAGGTTTGTATGAGAAACAAGTTACTCTATTTTAGAAAAGTGCTTTATTAGAAACCCTAGCTCAAACAAATTTTTATTCGTATAGCCCGATTTCAAGGTTTTACAACTTGATTTATTTTCAAAAGTGCAACGCAAACAAGCCCTTAGCTTTTTAACACTAGCAGCAAACAAATAATATCCGTAGCATGATGGCGTATTCTCTGAGCATTCAAAATTGATACGGAATATCAGTTTTATGAGCATAGTGGGATTTAGAATATATTCATAGCATGGAAGAACGATTAAATAGGCCTTGCTGAGAAAGGCTCTGCCAAAAATAGTAAGTCATTAGAGATTAAGAGACTAGAAATTGGGAGATTATAGATCATCTTAAACTCTAATCCAAGAATGAAAAGTAAAGGAGATGGTAGACTAATCCTAGGTTTAATATTCGGGTGTGAATATTCATAGTCTCTCCGCCAAGAAGAACTGCAAAGGCGGGTACGGAATTTTCCTTGAATAGTTTGGTTGGTTATAGAGTCAAAGTCAAATGTAAAGGTTAAATGATTACTTTTTCAATTAGAGTTATAAATAGAAGGTTTAAAAAATTATGTGTATTGTATTATTTGGTAAGTTGTCTTTAGTGGTTCTTAATACATATAACTCCAAAAGTAAGAAAATTATTTCTTTTTAAACACAAGGAAATCCTGCCGTACATTTGTTGGTATTACACAGAAAAGACTACTTGCTATATTTAAAGGGACTTTTAGAACTCACCTTGCACAAAAATTGAATAGCTTAAATTGCTCTAAATTGGAAAACAAAAGGAAGGGTTCTGCTCAAGAATAAGATCTACCAGAACATTATTTAGCCCATCTTTGAACAAACATTAAAACAGTGTTAATAACATTGTTTTTCACTATAACCCAAATAATGCTTGCAAAAAATCTAAAAAATTTAGTCCACGGGGTCTAGAAGAACCGAAGAAAATATCATATTCGATGATCTTGCTGGTCAAAAAATTGGATTATGAGAAAGCCCTTTATTCAATCTTTTGAATGAAGTCACTTAGTTTAATTGTCCAATGGTTAGTTTTATGCATTGCTTTTTGCATTTTCATAAGGTGTGGTTATTAGGCCTAACCTTGTTCTACTAAACAAAATATATTCCATACCATCTTTTTTTTTAATGGTTTTAATTCTTTTGTGTTCCTACCGAGAAAAGAACAATTAAAAAGTGTTTAAGATGATTAGAAACATTTTGGAACAACAAAACTAAAGAAAAGCAATTTGTTTAGCCAAGCTGTTATCTTATGAGAACACTCCGTACCCCCCTCACAAGGACTCGTTCAATGGTTAGAAACCAACCTTCCACATCACATCCCAAATTAAGCCACCACATTAATCCTCACAAACTCATGGACACCCCTCCTTGTTTCTCTCTGTCTTGTCCCTCAAAACAAGTCGAACAGCCCAAAGAAGAAAACCCCATTTCTTTGCATGCGTCGCAGCATTCTTCCGGTTAGTTCCTCTCATCCATGCGAAGAGCCTGGGCCGGAACAACCAATCTCCGGCCAGCCCAGTTAAGCCATTGCTTCCGTCTAGGCAATGCCGACGAGCGCCGGTTCCCCACCATTAAATTATGTAGCCTCCCCGTCTGTAACCGTGATTATAACAGTAATCCTCCTTGTTTTCTTTTTTCTAGGTTTCTTCTCCGTATATTTCTGTAGGTGTTTCCTTGAAAACGTTAGTAATTCATGGTATATCCGAAGAACAACCTCCAGGAACAACGTCGGTGCAGCTGAAGCGCCTGCAAACACTGGCCTTGATCCGTCTCTGATACAATCCTTTCCAACGTTTGTATATTCGAGTGTCAAGGATTATCGCAAAGAGAAATACGGTCTAGAGTGTGCAATTTGCTTGGTGGAGTTCGAGGACGAGAGTTTGCTTCGCCTTTTGTCAGTTTGTTACCATGTTTTTCATCAGGAATGCATCGACCTTTGGCTCGAATCTCACAAAACGTGCCCGGTTTGTCGTCGGAACCTTGATATGCCGCCTGATCCATCGAAAGACTCTCCCGAGCTCGTCGATCGCATTGCCATGCACGATCTTGATGATGCTAATGGATCGTTGGAAGGTTCTGTACGCGTTGATATAAACGAAAATGTGGTCCAGAGCTCTGAATCCGCAGTATCATGCCATGAACATGAATCTAAGAAGCAAGAAAACGAGCTGGCTAAGATGCGGGAGAGATTTTCAAGGTCACATTCCACTGGGCATTCTATAGTTGCTGCAAGAGAAGGGGATGATAGATATACACTCAGATTGCAGGAGAGCTTCGCTGCTCGATTTTTGAGAGCCCACAATGGCGCACAAAGTTGTACTGTATTTGGGGAATTCTCAAACACTACACCGGCAAGCAAGGGAGCGTTTAGCAAGGCGTTTAAGTCCACCGGCGGCGGAGGCTTCGAGAAAGATTAGTCTTTTGTCTTTTGATCACTCGTATTTGCATTCATTTTTCTTCATCCTTTTTTCCTTTTATATATCTCTCTATACAAGAAAGAAAAAGATACAATCTACAGCACTGGATATCTGACATTATCTTTGGGGCTTCGCACCATGAATAGAACTGGGGAAAGATGTATTCCAAGCCCCTTTTTTTTTTTAATTTCTTTGTGATTTCATAGGTCTTTAATTGTGCACCTAGTTGATACTCTGATAATAAAAATCATTAACAATCCCAATCAATTAATTCATGAGATTGGGTCCCTTTCACCATGATACCTTCTCCATGATTGATCAGTATGGAAGAGATACAGGACAATCAGTGTCTTTGGGAAGCTGAAGGGTCAATGATTGACAACATCATTCTTTTTCTCTTCATGCATTCGGAGGTAGAAGCTGTTGAAGCATATACTTGATGCCAAAAAGAGATGTTTCTTAATGATTTGGATTGTCTTCCCTCCAGAACACGATGGTTTTTAAGATTCTTGCTTATGTGATACATATTGATCTTTTGGACGAATATGTAACAATTTAAGAAAACACCTTTATATGTAACAAATGATGATTATTTTCTTTCCCTGCGTCAGTTGTTCAAAATCAAAATTTCCTTTGATCCATCTTAAGTTTTTCTTTCTTAATTCGAATAAGCTTTTATTGATGTTCCTCTCTTTTTCTTGTTTCTTTCCTTGTCTCCTTCTATTATCTTTGTTGTGATTTGGAATGAAAATAAGTGATGAGAGCAATATTATAATTTTTTTTTTAGCTTTATTTTAAGGGTTACGTGAACATGTGGCTCAACTTAGTGGCTTGGTGCACAAGTGGATAGTCTTCGGAAAATTGCAAAAAGTTCCCACCGGAGTTATTGTTAAACCCGAGAGAGAGAGAGAGAGAGAATTTTATAGGTTTGTAATCCTCTTGACAATTTTTTAATGAAAATGACAAAGGATCAATAAATTTACTCATGATAGTGGACATAGTGTGATGGCCTACTCATTTTGCTAGGCCTGTCCAGCATGAAATCTCCGCCCGTTGCTAGGTAAGCCTTTCCTCTCCTCTCTTCTCTCGGGTTGGTGGCTCAAAGAATGAGAATAGAAGAACTAGAGGTTGGAGGAAGAAGAGTTTTCATTGCCTTCAAATATATACATGGGAAGCATGGGAAGAACCCATAAGCTACCCTCTTTGATTATAAGGCCACTTATGCCAACCATCCTTTTACCTCATACTCTCCCACATTGAAAAAGGGAGAGTCTCCCAACATTCCCTCAGTGCTTAGATTTCCCATGAGATTCATTTACTGAACCTCCTTAATGAGGGTTTCTCATTAGAGCCCTCCAACCACCCACAAAACATCCCCACATAGGCCTTTAATACCTACGCCAACTCTTCTCCAGTAGCTCCCTCTTGTGCCATGTGTTAGCTCCCCATTAGCTGCATTTAAATCTCCAATAGTCTAGCCTTTACTCTAGGTGTCTTTAAGTCCAACAATCCACTTGCAAATGTGGCTATCTTGTCCCAATGGCTACCTGCAATGAAGCTAGCAACTCCTTAATCCCTGTGCATGTCTCGAATCATACTCATGCGCCATCGTGTGCGCCCTTGCTACCTGCCTTTTCCCTTAAGGCCCTTTGCCTCTCCCCCATGCTTGCTCGTACCTTTGAGATCACTTACTTTAGTGCATGCCCAAAGCTCATTCCTACCGCATGCGCATTCATCCATTATTTGGGCCTCAGCCGCTTCCTTCATGAACCTCAACCTCCCTTCCAAGCGCTTCCTTATGCTTATTTACCTTGGCCATCCCTTGGCCTAAGCCTTCCACTTGCACACCTCCTATATGTGTCTTGCCTTAGCCCTTGTCCCTAAGCCTCAATCTTTATTCTTCATATGTGCACTCCTCTGTACACCATCCTCCATAGCATCACCTTCGAGCTCCTTGCTCCTTTTGGTACTTGTTATGCTTCCCAATCCATTCAAGCACACCTCATCTACATGGCTATGGCTCATTGTTGTCTCATCTACTTGTCGCACTTCACTATGTCAATCAACCAACACATGACAATAGGATGAATTTCTTAAACCACTTTAAATCTTGTGTCTTTGAATGGTTTATGGTTAATCTATGTGCTTGTTAATGTGTGACGCAATACTTTTGTCAAACAATATTCTTCTCTTAATTTGCAACTTGAAAATCTTCATTATTCTTTTTTTTTTCACTCTATCTCTTCAACTCCAATATACATACTTAGGCAGTACCGTTAAATGTGCTTGCTCTAAGGTACAAAATGAGCAAGGTGCAAGTGAGTTTTCTTTTCTATTTGACTTCTTTTTTATGCATAGTCCATAGACTCCAAGATATTCAAAAGTTAAGGGACAATTCTTATATTTTTATCCTTTAAGTAATTCAATGTATAGGAAAATGTTCATTACACTCCCTTTAACATAGAACTTAATATATGCTTGTTTTATAGAGGATATTGAAAATAAAAATAGTACAAGGAAAAAAATAATTTTTAAGTAGTTTAAATTATAAATTATTCAATCCTAAATAAAAAATAAAAAAAAATTAGGAACTATTAGTTTCTTATACCTATGCTAGTATTTCCTGCAATGGTTATTTCACTCTCATCAGATTTTTCAGTGATGGATCCCATTTTCAGCCTTAGGTTGAGCATCTTGATCACAAATGTTCTCATGCAAGAGGCCTTCATGAATACATTGCTAAGGCCTCGTTTACCCTCTTGTAACAGAGTGGAGGAGCAAATGAAGATAAGTTAAAACTAGCACACGTAAAGAAGAGAAAGGGCATGTATTTTGGTTAATCCCCTCCTTCCTTATCCAAAAAATAACACATAAAAACAAAAACAAAACTCTAGAAGCACGTGAATAAAAGGCATAGGAATGAGATTGTATACACATGAACTAACAAGGTCAAAAGATGAGGGGAAAAAAAACCCAAATCATGCATTATTTGAAACACACCAAGTGAATGATTAAATCTTCCCAATTAAAACGACTATTCGTTTTTTTTTTTTTTATGTGGCAGCAACATTTATATACTCCTTTAACAAGAAAATATATTCTAAGTGCTTTCTTCTCTAATGTTAAATTTTATTGTCTAATATTTTCTTGGAATATGTGATATTAGAGTAACAAATCAAATTACCCAAAAAAATCTAAAAAAAAAAAAACCGCTAAACAAAAGCCAAACTAGAGCATAATAAAAGTGCTCTTATTTCGCAGACACTGTTCTAATTGTACAGGTTTTATTTGATTTCAAGCTGAACTCTTGAACGAAGCTCAAGCATGTAAAGCACGTCTTTCGATCATAACAAGCAACCCAAGCTCCCAGCTTTGAGCTTGGATTCTCTCTTCTTCCTCCATGGACCTGCACACGCATTCCTTCAATCCCAACAAGCGCCTTAAAGAAGAGTTACTCTGTCTCCCCTTTCTCTCTGAGATTTCTTTTTCAGCTCGTCCAAGTTCTCTATTTCTCACTTTTTGTTCTTCAAGCTTTCAGATTTGTGAGCAATTTGAGTGGATCTTCCATATTCGAAATCGCCGCGCTTTTAACCAATGTCTCTGTAAGTCTGCCGCTTTTTCTGTTTCACGGTTCTGTTCTATCCCATTCTTTCTACTTCGCTTCAAAATCTTAAAATTCCCATTCTTACGCTCTCAGATTCTGATTCTTCTGCGCCGCTCATTTTCCTCCAATCGTGTCGCAGGTAAGGTTCTTTTACGGATTGATCCTGTTTGACCTCAAGATCAATAAAGTCCATGTTTAGGTGTTTTGAAGTCATTGCTTGAAATATTGATTGGGCAATTTGATTAAGTTTTGATGAGGAACTGATGTGGTACTTGTTGCCGATAATGTGCTGCTTGTTTTGCATTTTCAATTGTTTGCCGGGGTATCTGTGCCATAGACGCGTCTTTGAAGAAAAGTGACGATGAAAATGTTCGCTCTAAGAATTGGACAGCTTATATGGCTACAGTAGCGGTTGATTTTCTAGTAATTGTTGTCCCCGTCGTCTTTTTTATCACTGTAAGTCTTCTCTTGTGCTCGAAAACTGTTTCCCGCAGCTAAAGAATGTGCATCTAGGAGTTCTCTGCTAGTATTGGAACTATGGCTTGATCAGGGTCTGTGTTATCGATGTCCCAACTGTGGGCATACTTTCAGTTGCATGTATGTGACTCCGTTTTTATTATCGTAACTCGACAGGTTCTAGCTGATTGGATATATATATGCACAATTTTATTGACGATATTACTGTTTCTGAGCATTGCAGTTAGAAGGTAAAACTAGCAACCCATGCTTCCCTTGGGTTATCTTTTTGCTGCAGAAGTCATTTACATCAGACCATAATGCTATAGTATATTGCATAACTGGCTGAACATAGCTTCTGTTTTTTTTTTTTTTGAGTCATCAGACCATAATTGCTGTATCTTTTCTTCAATACAGATCTGGTTCTTCTTCACCTTCTATGGAAGGAGGGATCCATACTCTTAAGAGTATAATTTCATCATACAGGGTCTCCGTGGTATGTTGTCCCATATATATATACATATAGTTTGTTAAACATATTACAGAGATCTAACTATGGTCAATACTTCCTCATTAATGTGTGGGTCGCGTATTTGAAACCATTTACTGCAGATGAGTGGAACATGCTTGTGTATCTTGGCTGTTGACTTTAGAATATTTCCTAGGAGGTATGCTAAGGCGGAGACTTATGGTACGAGTTTGGTAAGAACTCTCAAGCTTAAACGGTATATTCCTTGCAGTTATCAGATATTTTACACACACACACATACACTCACGAACTCATTTGCTTACTTTCACTTTTGGAGGTGAACTACAGCTTTCTTCATGACTTGTTATTCAATTCAATTTTATGGCAGATGGATCTTGGCGTTGGCAGTTTTGTGCTGGTAAACTCATTAGTTTCACGACAAGCACGAAATGTCTCATCTATGTAAGTCCTATTAAGCAGATGGATCTTGGTGTTTTGGTACTAGCTTTAGTTTGTCATTTTGGTTAAATAGAGTAACAATTTTGACACCATTGAGTAACTAGAACTGGATAATTAAGTAACATTTACAACAGTACAGGAGCAGCATAGAAAGATTTTTTTTTAAAAGAAAAGAGCAGTAACAGTTTGGAAATAATATGATACTAATGGTTTGTATGTTCCCCTGCGGTTTTAGGAATTGGAGAAGTGCACTCAAGTCTTCTAGTCCACTAATTATTCTAGGAGTTTTACGTCTTGTTTCTACAACTGGTGTAGACTATCAGGTATGGCTTGCCTAATCACATGTGTACTGCATTATAGAGATTCTTTTAAACAAATTTGTTTGGAACTGCATTTTACTGAGCTAGACCTTACGTCTCTGTAAAGGGGCAGCTTTTGGTTGAGGTAGTTACGAAAATCGGACCTGGCCTCTGCAGCAGTAATTCACATCTATGTATGCATCTTGTAATTGGAGGTTAAATACAGGGAGTCAATGATAAGGAGCTTTCTATGTGCAGGTTAAAATATTTGCTAATACTTATGAAGAAGAAGAACTTCTCAAATTATGCTCTTCTTTTTGGTTACATGATGATACACCATAGAGCTTTAACTATTTCTTTTAACGGTTTCTGGAAACATACTTCATTGAGCTGATATGTATCTTAACTCTGTATTCAGTTAGCCTGAAAAGCTTAACACTTCGTTGTGACGACATTCCCATGAGAATTTCTGTCTTGACTACAATTTATTGTTCATTTTTAGTGTAGTGCTATAAACTGGCCATGTAATGCTATTATTTGTGAGATGACGTGAATTTCATATTTTAGATTTTCTAATCTTATCATATACTTATAGATTAAGCTTGTCTTCTTATTTTTCCATTAGGTTCATGTGGGTGAATATGGTGTGCACTGGAATTTCTTTTTCACGCTTGCAGCAATATCGATTCTTTCCTCAACAATTAATGTTCCTGCAAAATATGCGGGAATTCTTGGTTCATTAGTTCTAGTAGGTAGACTTTCAGCTAAATATGTTGGTTACATATATGACTCTGGAAGATCTTTTCTTAACCCTGTTTAATTTTGCTATTCAGGATACCAAGTTTGCTTGATGCATGGGTTGAATTTGTATCTGCTTTCCAATGAAAGGGGAAAGGACATCATCAGCCAAAACAAGGAGGGAATCTTTAGCATATTTGGTGAGGATCAAGTTGAAATGCTTTTGATGGTTGAATAATTGACCACTATTAGGATCAGTGGAATAGTGAATGTTCACCGTCTTTGATCTTGCAATTTTCTTTTTTTGATATTGTTTAGGTTATATTTTTTCAGGTAATTATGCTGGCACAACATAGGAATTTCTGCAAAAACCCTGTTTCTTTTTTGGTTGAGTTCTGGAAAAATGTTAAATATTTAATTGAAAATTTTGGAAATTAAAATCAGAAAGAAAGAAAATAGAAAAAAGTGGGGCAAAAAAATTAGTCCTGGAATTTTAATTTGTCGTATCAGATTTGGATAATTTTGGTGATGAAAACATTATATGAAGATAAGCATGCATAAAAACCTATGTGCAATAAGCACCTAAGGTTCTCCTTGAATTAATCTTCTTGTTAAGCATCCCTTAGTTATTCTTGCTCAACATATCATTATTTTCCTTAGTATTGATCCTTTATATTTTCAGGATATTGGGGTCTATACCTTCTAGGTGTCCAGTTGGGAAACTATCTATTTTTTGGGAAACATCCATCTGCTATGTTGAGAAGCAATAGATGGACAAGGATAAGAGTTTGGGTTCTTTGTCTTCTGTGTTGGTATGGTCTATATAATGCTAGTAAATTCTAGCATCCTTATAAACAGTACTTTAAAGTGATTTCCTAACTATTCCACTTAATACTTGTTTTAGGATAATAACTCTGCTTCTTGACAGACACATTGAAAGAGTTTCCCGGAGAATGGTATGATATCCTGTTCTCATTTAACTGTATTTGCTGTTAATGTAAAAAAATGAGCTGTTGCGCAGAAGAAAACTAATATGAACATATTGTACAGTGCAACCTGAGTTATGTTACTATGGTACTGGCGTTAAACCTACAGGTAAAGACACTCCTCTTTTATTTGTAAGCATCAGATATTCTAGTTGCCTGTTGCCAAAGCATAACCTCAATTAATGGATTGAGCAGATATTAGAAGGATAAGGTGTTTTTGTCCTATTAATTTAATTTGCTTTTGTGAAATGGTACTGATAATTTCTTTAATTGAATCTAACGAATATATTATGATTCTCATTTTGTACTTCATGGTAATATTGGCATACTATTGTTTCGTTCATAGTTATACTATTTTCTTGTCCGTTTAGTTACATTCTGGACAGAGGATAGAGGAGGTGGAGGTTATCTGTCACTGATGTTTTCTTCATTAGTGTAAGGAATAACCAGCAGTAGTGAATACTTACAAGGGAAGAGAGTTTGTTGTAGTGACCAAAAGGTGTTAAGGGATTGAGCTGATTTGGTCAAAAGGTGTTTGTAGGCACGCTTGAACTTGTGAATGCAGTAGGTGATAAAGTTGCTAATTTCATATAAAATATGTGGGGGTTTAGGTGACTGAGTTTCATTCAAGCTTACATGCCACAGATGGGGGCTAAATTTGGTAAATATGATGTTCGGATGATAGAGGAATGCTCCATGTTTGTTTGTTGATTAGGTTTGATAAAGCTTGAGATCTGATGCCAACACATAAATAAAGATAAAATAAATAAAAAGGGATTAAGTTCTCCTATACCTAGTTGAGCAAGCCTTTCAGCACTCTACTAGAAATAAAGATTTGTTGAAGGTTTTAAGGGATTAATTGAAAGCTTAACAGTTGAGCCCTATAGTTTGGAAAAGGATGAGGGGTTTGATTTGGGTTTTAGAAAAGGCTTGAAAGGGCAAAATTTTAGTTTTTTTATGTTGCATACATAGTGGGGAAAGGTTCAAAGAAAGAAAAACTAGGCAACCATCAACCATGCCCTCCATATGGATCGATAAATTATAAGTATTCATTCTTTTTTTGTCTAATCTTCAAATGAATGGAATTAAATTTACATTGATATATATTTTCCATTTGCTTTGATATGAAATTTTCTCCCGCTGGAACAAGTTTAAGAGAAAATGATTTCAAAGAAAATCTGTCATTCAAGGTTTGTGACTAGAATTGTGAGAATAGTAAAGGAATTGTTTTTGTTGTTCCTTTGGTACTAAAGATAAAAAATGACATGTTTCATTCTAAGAGAGAGAGAGTTTAGAGAAGAGTGAAGGGATGTTTAGAGAGTATAATATTAATGCACTATATTTTCAAAAAAATAAGTTAATTAGTATCTTTAGGCTGAAATAATGAAATATGAAAGGAAGTGCTTTTGTCGTTTGTTTGGTGAGAAAGATTTCGAGAGAGATCTGAGAGAAAGAGAGTTGAGAGGAGAGAGAAGAGTTAGTGCAAGTAGGACTGCAGCTTCTGTCCAAAGGCTGTATGACGACCAAGGCAGTAGCCTTGAGTCAGGGCTTGAGGTGGGGAATCTAGAATTGGTGGGAGAAAAAGAGGAAAAACTTGCGAGGCTGAAATGAAATCATTTCTTATTGGAAGTAATGATATGGAGAAATTAAAAGTATATTATTGTCCCTCTATTTTGATTCTTGTTCTCGAATTTTAATTGTTTTGCTTCTTTCAATGTTAGTTAGTATCAGAATTTTGGCTTTCTTTTGTCTGCTGGTAAACACCATTGGCATGAACCACTCTCTAGACAGGAAGATTGTGGCGTGCAAGATTTTTGAGTAACTGTAATAAATAAGATTGTGTTCATGTTAGTGAAGTGGCTTATGTTTTTTCGCTAACCAATCTGGGACGACATTCCTGGACAGCCACATAAAACTCTAGGCTATGCCGATTCTTTGGGCAATAAGGAGTTGTGTTCAATGGATTTGTTGACCATGGGTCTGAATGGTACAACTGTCGGAACAACTCAAACTGTGAATAGAACTTAGAAGACTGTCAAAGCTAACATATTTTCCAACTTTCAATGGGAACTTCTGTAGTGAATGTCCTTTTGATTGGTAACAAAGTCAAACACTTATTTGGTTATGTCAAAATTAAAGAGGCACTGTTAGTTAACTGTCACATATAAACTGAAGGAAGGCACATTTTTTTCATGGGAAGCGATGAACAGTAATAGAAGGTGACAAAAAGAGGAAGCCTTTTTGAAAAGCCTCGTACAGTAAGAAAACATTGATGAATATTAGTTTTCTTTGACTAAATTACAAAACCAACATCATACACCAGTATCAAGGTTATAGGATATCTGCAGCTTATGCCAAAAGTCTGATGGTAGACCCTCTTGTAATGATGGACCTTTACTCAGTATCCTTCCGGATAAGTCAATATTGTGCATGAGAAATGAATTTTCAAGCTGTTTCTGAAGAGTTAGAAATAACTAAACATAGAAAGGCATAACATAGTTTGAGAAATTCTTGATTAGGAGATAAATTGTTAAGCAAACTAAACTCGAAAAGTTGATCAGTTGCTTTCAAACCTTGGAAGTAAAATTTTAAAATCATAAGCCTTGTGAAGATGAGTTTCCTTTATCAAACAACAAATTGTGTTCAAATTAGAGATGTGTATTAATATTCATTGAAAGTTGTCAAAGACTATTTTTGAGGAGATTTATTTGTCTTTAAAGACAATTTGTGATTCTAGTAGATCGTGGAAATTTTAAGCCAACTTGATGAGATTTCTTCCCAAGACAAGGGGGCCTTGAGTAAGTCCCTGGTAGTAATCCTAGTGAACTACTATGAATATTTTGGAAATAATAGGTGTGATCAAAAGTTGAGGTCTGAATATTGTATGGTTTGGACATTCTTAATCATCCAGAAAATTATTTCTTGAGTTACTTTTTTCCTCTGTTTTGAGTTTTGTTCTCAATTCTAGTTGTTACTTTCTATGTTAAAAATTATTTGGCTATGAAAATTTTTATCAGATGAGACTTAAACGTCATGCTTAAATTTCCAGTTGAATATTTGTAGCAGAGAATTCTTTTGCTAAGTAGGTTCTTAATGCTCAAGCCTACTCTGTTTTGATTTATTCACGGTTTTCCAATAAACTAGGTGCAGTATTTTCCTTTCGTGGGAGGAACTGCAGGAAAATTTCCTTTGGATCTCAAAAGTCAACACCTCTGCAATCTTTATATTTTTATTTTCAAAGGGATACTTATGCTGTGCATTGTATGTATGACTATGGCAGACCTCATGACCCTCATGCGTGAGGTGACCAATGAAGGAAAGCAGTTTGTTTCTGACTTTGGCCAAAAAACAAAACTACTTGTTTTTTTCCTTCATGGATAGGATAAGTATGTTCCAAAAAACCCAGTTGGCTGGTGTTTGTCATCTTCCTAAAACTCACATTTTCACTTCCCTCTCTTAACCCTTTTGAATATTGGCTTGACTAAAGATCGGAAGCACTCTGTTCATGATAATAGAGCGGGGTTCTAGAGGCTATATTAAAATAGAGAAAGTTTTGAGTGGAGATAAGAGAAAAAGAGCCAGTTTTGAAATCTTAGATTGGTCCTATTTTCTTCTTAGTGACTTTTCAAAATAAGAAACTAGTAGAAGTCCAAGAAGGAAACTAGAACGGAAAACGTCAGCTTGCTAAAATGACTAGAAGGATGGAAAGGTTCGAAAGTTGTCCTTATGAACTAGAATATGCATGGATGAGGAGGATAGCCAGCGCAAGGCAGTTTAATCCAACTCTCTGTAAATGAACATGCAAAAAAAGGGATTTGAGTTGGGATGTAACAGTTTTGAAGGGGATGAATTCTGGGTTTGGTCTGCGACTATTGACCAGAAATGTAGTGACCACTTTGCGTGCAACATTGTAGAGCACTATGAACAGACTTTCCTTCGCATTAGGTTTCTCAATATTTTTTGGATGGCACAAGTTTGCATTCAACTAGAAGGGAATGGTACAAGCAGAATATATTAGTCAGGCAGATCTGAGAAAATCGCTTACTTAGTAGCAACATTTTTATCGTTTGGTTGGAAGCCATTTTGGTTCGTGAGTCTTATAAATATTGATACCGGACATTAGGGATAAGGGATGAATTGGTCAGGCCCTGGGGAGAGAGTTGAGATTGGGAGTGACTGGTTGGGAACGAGGTTTTACAGTAGACATCAGAACTAAGAATTCTCCTTTGAACATCTTTGTATTAAAGAATTGGAAGCTTCACATGGTGCACTATGATAGGATCACGATTTTCTTCTCAATATGTTGATTGAAAGGATTTAGAAATCAGAAAATTCTTCAGGCTCCTTCACTGAGTGTGCATCTTGCATTTACCAGAGCCCAATGAGGTGATCATGATCTTTTTTTGATATAATGATTGAAAGGATTTAGAAATCAGAAAAAAATTCTTTATTTTTTCTTTTCCTATAAAGGGGCACATCCACTTGCAAACCAATCCACTCCGCCCCCACCCCACGGGGGGCAGGGCCAAAATAAAATTTTGCATGATAAGGTGAGCCATACATGTGTCTGACAACATCTTTGGTTTATGATTATTTTCACGAAGAATTAGGGAACAATATTTTCATCACGAACTTCTAGTCATATTGTAAATTCCTCATCGAACTATAACTTTCAGTACCTCGTCATTCAAATGTAAGTTTTGGTGTCACTTTATTCCTTCTGTTAATTTCAGCTGTTAAGTTGAACAGAAAAATCTTTGCAGGTGTCATACATGTATCTAACCCTCTACAAATGTAATAAAGCCTAGACTTAATTATTATTATTATTTAACACTAGATTGGCAATGTTTATCATTTAAAAAGGGTCAGATGCACTTTCTGTTCATGTGAGGTTGTTTCCAATCAATGGGCTACATGCCAAAATTTGTACTCCGATAGGTGGTTGCAAAATTTGCATTTCCTATTAAATTAGAGACCTTTTTTTTTTTTTGGTGTCATTCTCGAGAAGAGAAGTGTGCATGTTAGGGATTCACGTACATGTGACGTATGACTTTCACAGGGGTTCAACAACTAGAGATGTCCTTTTACCTTAAAATTTTAAGCTGGTAAAGTTTTCCTAACTTTTATTCGTTATCACCGAATCTTGAGAATTTTGGTGGACTTTCTGCTGCGTGTAATTGCTGACTATCTTTCGAGTTCTATAATCTTGATTTGGAAATTAGGTGGGTATCGTGCATTCTTTTGTTCTATTACCGATAATGTAACTGCTACATACTGTAGTTTCCAATGTTTAATCATGTAGTTGTTCCTAATCAATATTTGTCCTGTTTGGCAGGTTCTGTCAATACTAATGCTTTCGGATTACATTCCTGGAAGTACATCTTCAACACTTGAAGAAGCATTTAACCGGAACTTACTGGGTGCATTTCTTCTGGTAAACAAGACATCCTAGTTTCATTCAATGTATAAACGTCTTTGCCCTTTCAAGCTTAAAGTTCATGTACTTTTCGTTTCAATATGCAGGCAAATTTGCTCACAGGACTTGTAAACTTGTCTGTGGATACCCTGTCTGCATCACCAGTCTCAGCCCTCTTTATCCTGGTTGCCTATGCTTCTATCTTATCAATTGTTGTTGGAATTGTCGATTTTTATGGCATTAGGCTAAAGTTCTGGTAGACTTACTCTCGTCTGTAGCTTTTTGTATTTTTGCTTGCTATCATTAAATGGCTAAGATTATCATTTTACCTTTAAGTTTAGTCTATAATCTCAATGTGCCTAAATTTTTCATCTAATCTACAAGTTCAACGATAAGTTAGTGTGGACCTTAACCATGATGTCTGAAATTGGACACCCCATATATGTGAGTTCGGATGCGTAAATTGTAATAAACAAAATTTGAAAAAATGTGACTTAATTTAGTTTGAAAATTATTTTATTGCATCTAGCTTACCATTCCCGAGATGATGTATTGTAAAGTATTAGGATTGCTGAAACTCGTGATGGAACTCATGATCCCAAATGGCCCACCGGATGCCAGGAACAGCCGTAACCCCGCACATGAAGTTGCTTGTTATTTTCGTACTACGAATAGAACTGATCATTTCCCTTCATGACAACATTTGCTTATTTTGTCATCAAAAGCAGCACAAAAACTACATCCTACACTTTAGATGCCTTTCTTCTTTGGTGTAAACTTTGGCGCTGCTTGGCACATTCCACATGCGCATAGCAGCGATGAAAGTAGCTGAAAGGCTTAAAACTATTACACTATTTTCAGGTCGGAAATGCAGATTGACCATTTTCAAGAGCTGAAGCCCTTCACATGGATTACCCTGCAGAGTCTGATGGCTGGGAACATTGTCCAAAGAGGACCACCTTCCATCTGTCCTCATCGACAGAAGGGAACAGTACACAGAATTTTGTAGTTTCTCTCTCTCTCTCTCTCTCGTTCTATATATATAGAGAGAGAAAGAGAGAAATAGCTCTTTAATTAGTACATAAAATGGACAACGAAAAGATGAGCCTAGAGACAAAACGAGAAGATATAGCATCTTCAAGCATATCAATTATTGATAATAGGGTTTATGTACTGTGATTTGATTAGGATTAGAGATTACCGTAGCTTTACGGCGCGGATTAAGGTAGTCAAGGGCGGCGTTGTCATCTGGGAAGTCAAGGTGGGTGAGCAAGCTTTCTTGTGTAGGAGACATGTAGAATGATAAAGCCAAATCAATGCCTATAACAAGTTGACTCTTTCCTTAACTGCTTTTGCTGACCATTGTAATTTGCATTTTAAACAAAGGATCATCCATAATAAGGCAATCGTTAGGTAGAATTGGCTCCCACATATTGTCGTATCGACCGCCATCCAACCCCACATCGAGCATCTTTGAAAAGGTTCTAGATTAACAAGTTTTGATCATGTTCACATCTTATTGACTATGTATTTTAAAATTACAAACTATCATATCTAATGAAAATAATAAAAAAAGATTCAATGATCAAAGCTTAACAATACGAAACTCTTATTTTTCAATTTAAGAGTCTCATTCTATACATGCATCCCATATATGAAGAGTTATTAGGCTCAAGGTAACATTGGGTGAAGTAAAGTCAACCTAGATTTTGTTACTACTTTATAAGGTCCAAAGATACAAAAGAAACCAGTTCAAAAGTTAAAAAGTCAATTCATTTAAACTTTACCTTATGGATCTTATCTTTCAATGTAAAATTCTCATTTTGCATATAGAAAGCATAACCATTGTAATCAAGATTAAACATAATTAAGGTATAAATTCTCATCATTCCTAGTGTAAAGTTTATAAATTGTAATAAATATTTATAGGACATCTAAAATTTTTTAAACGATACTTTTAAACCTAGTGATGGATGACTATATTTAACTATTAACTTTATAAAAAAAGGATTAAAAAGCTTGGTGTTTCTAGCATCAAAATCAAGATAAACCATGACGTGTAGGGTGTAGAATGCGTTGTCAAGCACATGTAAGAGCTTTTTGTGTAGGATATTTATTAGAGAATCTAGGGCAAGAGAGCCAGTCATTTCCTGCAAACCCCAACACAGACTTGAATGTGAGTGGTAGCTTTTGCACAGCTTGTTCTGTTGTTTGTATGCATATTTCCATATTGATTTTGGGTCCCCCACATCCTCCCTGCTCCTGAAACGGTGCAAGTCCTCATCGATGAAACCTGGAAGGAAAATGGAAAAAGAATGAGAGAGGAACCTCTTCCTTTTTCCTTTGCTTTTTGAAGCAGAGAAGCCCAACTTCTTTTCTGCTCTCTCACGTGCACCTTCTCCTTCCTGTACACTCTACTACCCTCTCATCCTCTTGCTCTCTCTCTCTGCCTCTCTCTCTCCCCCCCTGAAAAGTTCAAGAAAAGGGATCTGCTATAAAATGATTGTTATCTTTGAATTGGACTAGCTAGCCTGCAGAGCTTTTGAGTCTTTCAATTCAACTCAAGTCCTTTTGAAGAGGAAGAAAAAGTGGGAATAGCTGGACAAAAATGGCGTTAGAAGCTCTTTCTTCCAATGAGCCGGTCAACTTCATAATCTACGACACTATTTCTGCCACCCCATATAGCAGTCACGACTCTTCAGAGAACAGTCTCTTGGTAGAGAATGCGATGATACCCGAAAAACAAGGTGGAATCTCGGAGAGGATGTCCCCAAAACGACACTCCGGCAGGTCGGAAGTCGTCGAACGGAAACAAAGTTTGGGGGTTCAAGGGAGGAAGAAGAGGAGGAGAAAACCAAGGGTGTGCAAGAACAAAGAAGAAGCTGAGACGCAAAGGATGACGCATATCGCTGTTGAAAGAAACCGCCGGAAACTGATGAACGAGCATCTCGCAGTCTTGCGCTCCCTCATGCCTGAATCCTATGCCCAAAGGGTGTGTCTTTCATACTTTTTTCTCCCTTAACTCTTGAATCTCCATCTTCCATGCAGAATCACAGGGAAATTTGGGTTACCATCTAACCTTAACACAAAGCTCAATACTAATACGATTATGATTATGAATTTTAACATTAGTGTTACTGCAACTAGTTAACGAATTCTAGAGTCCTGAAAGTTTCGATTGATTGTATTTAAGAAGCTGCTGGTGCGGCAACGTTCAGCTTAAACTTGGGTAATGCAGCAATCACGTAAAAGTTAAGCTGAAATGGTCATCTCCCACACCATGGTTCCACTTCTGGTTCTGTTTGTCTCTAGACTTTTTCTTCTTTGTCTGTCACGTGAAGAAGGAAGCATAGGTGAACGTACAGCCTAGAGGAAGCCAAAGAGTGGACTTGGTTGTAGAGCCAACATATATTAAAACTAGTAATGTCGGGGGAGAGACTTCCTTTAGAATGTTTGGTAGACCAAGAAACTGAGGTTGATTCTTCATTTTCTCCATCATTCTTGATTATCATAACACAAACTTTGTAAAGCAGGATTAGAAAATGATAAATCTATTGATTATGGAAAACGTTCTTTCTCTGTAGGGTGACCAGGCCTCCATAGTAGGTGGAGCTATAGAATTCGTGAAGGAACTTGAGCATATCTTGCAGACCCTTGAAGCACAGAAACTCAAGCTTCTACAAACAGGAGTGGCAGCAGCTACTGAAGACATCACAAGCTCCAAGTTCATGCCCCCGCCATTTGCACAGTTTTTCGTCTATCCACAGTATACATGGTCTCAGTTGCCGAACAAGTATACATCCAAGACTAAAGCTGCTGTAGCGGATATCGAGGTCACCTTGATTGAAACCCATGCAAACCTTCGAATTCTCTCTCGACGAAGCCCTAGACAGGTGTCAAAGTTGGTCGTCGGTTTTCAGACACTTCATCTTTCCATCCTTCACCTCAATGTGACCACCATGGACTCGTTGGTTCTCTACTCCATCAGTGCCAAGGTGAGTACAATAATTCCTTCTGCACAAACTGGTTTACCTTTGTCCCTGATGTACAACAACCTGGAGAGGCCAATTTGCCTCTCGTGAACCTTGGAACTTGTCCATCCTTCAGGGCCAACCCCGATCTCAGGCCCCGACGCCCCGTGACCATAGCAGCTTGATGGTTTTGTCTCCTTGATAAGACAAACTAATATCGATAAATTTATACTTTTTCCTTTTTCGTTATACTCTAAGCGAAAGAAGCATGGTTTTGTGCATATATATAGTTCATACCAAACATGGTTTTGTGCGTGGTTTTTTAACCTCATTGACAATAAGATACATGTGGGATGCTTCAACCACTTTTTCTGTTGGCAAGGTCTTTAATTACCGTCACAAGGAACCATTGGCAGAAGGAAAGGGCGTCTTTTTTCGCTTTTGTAGCGTTAGCTATGTTTGGTAGGAACATCCTGCTCATAATCCTTCAGAAATTGAAGAGTTTTCGGCTAAAGTTTGAGCATTCTAAATGCAGGTTGAAGAAGGATGCCAACTCACTTCAGTAGATGACATAGCAGCAGCAGCTCACCACATGTTTAGGATCATTGAAGATGAAGCTACCTTATGTTGAACAAATCGTAGCTTCCCCATGTACCCGTGGAGTTGAGGTGGGATCACAGAAACGCCATCCTCATTTTGCTTGCTCCAATGAAGTTTCTCTTGTCCTTGTATGTAGCTAGAGTCATGTCATATAGTTGTGTTTATTATGTATTCCCTTTCAGAAACTTGTTAGGGCATAATGACAGGAGAGAAAAGAAGAGAAAACCAGAACTAGGGCTTTAGTGCTTTTCTTAGGCCCCCAGCCCATGCTGACAAGGACTTGTTTGTAGCATTGCGTGTGACCAGTAATTTGAAGAGTGCTAATTTCATTTCAAGCCATTGTTGTTGTTTTCTGCATTCCTTATCTTATCGCTCATCAGCTGCCTCAAACCTAAGGTAGGAGGAGATTCTTTTCTGCTGTTCACTTGGTTCTCCTAAGCTTATGAAAGTGGAATGGATAGCTTGATATTGTCTAGCTTAGCAGTCATATAGAGATAACAATCAGGCAAGCACCTCTAATACCTCAATTCGATGTAGCAAAATGGGATTAAAACAGTAAATCTTGGGGTTATAATTAATTTTTTTAATATTATAATACATGTACCTAACTCACCCAGTGACAATATTCAAATCTCATAATGTAATTGATCATCATACCTTTGCCAAAACTCCATGCCTTTAAACTTTCATAACTTCTGCAACAAAACATGATTGTCAAGAATATAGTAAAATATATGTGATTGTGAAGACTCATGTCGTAGGGAGAATAATGCAATTATGAGTTGCAGGCTACCACCAGCCGGCTATGCCATGAGTGACAAAAGTCACCTCCAGTCTCTTTGCTTTGGCTTTCTCACGTCCCTCCGATGTGGTATGGAACCTAATCAACTGTTTTGCGACTGCAGAAACTCCACCGTTCAGAAACAGTACGAAAAGCTTAATCTTTTCATCTTTATTTCAGCTAACGATTTTCTTCTTTGAGCTGAAACCTTATTACTTTATTCGACTGGAGAAATTCCAGTGTTCAGAAACTGTACGAAAAGTTTAATCTTGTCAACCTTCAATTCAGGCAACTATTTTCTTCTTTAAGATGAATGCAGTGGACGAAAATACCGTCGACCCGCCTGAAAAAGAAGTCAGCATGGCACATCTTCCAATATGAGCGAGCTTTTTGCGACTTCGGTCTTACACTCAACCTGGCTTTGACAGCATTTGTCTTGTGGCTAAGGTAGCCGAGAGGAACCTTGGTTTTAACGGGTAATTTCGATGGAAACTAGGCAAACATCAGCAGACCATAAATGCTGTCTTTTTCTCTGTTTCCAAATGACTAAAGAATATTTATTTCAAAAGAGTCACGTTCCAAATTATGATACATCGACCAGATCATTATCTAAAAAGCAGAAAATATAGTCTTTCAATACCTTATCTTTTTTGGCCAATGTTTGAATCATGTAACCATGTCCCGCGGAACATGACAGATATGATGCTCAAATCTATCAACTTTTCCATCTTTTCCAAGTACAAATAATTCCTCTGACCATTTCAGGTGTCCCAGCGAAGAGAATCGATATCTAGAGGTATCTGATCATGCATGTATGGGACTATCATGAGAATATACAACTCAAAAGTTTAGATATCATCTTGAGCTTCTCTTTGGTATATATAACATAGGATAGCTGTTGAAACTTTGTGCATTTTTTTAAGTTTTTAGAATCTAAATCTATTAGAACTCTTATAAATGAAGACATAAAAGACCGATTTTAAAAGAGGAAATATTTTTTCTTACATATTATCAAAACTCAAATATCAAAGGAAACACCACTGTATTCACAAAGTAAATTCTAATTGGATGTTCAATATTTGTCTCCTATTACTCTCTCTCTCTCTCTCTCTCTCTCTCTCTCTCTCTCTCTCACACACACTCACTCACAATGATAAATTGTATTAATAAAAATTAGAGTACAAAAGTAAAGGAATATATTTAACGTTTAGAAAATTTTTACATTCATAAAAAGATGGAGGTTAAAAGTCTTTAAATTTTACTTAAAATGACATTATTTATATTTTTAAATGAAGAAGTTTTCTCTCGTACAAATTTATTTACCATTGACAACAAATAAGAGACATGTTAAAATTTAATATTTGTCTTCCATTACTTATATCTACATCCTTTGTATTCATTATATTGTGTAGCCTTTTGTATTTACGTTCAAGGTATGAATCTGCCCTATAGACTCATCAACTAAGTTTCTAAGGGTTAGTTTCACACCCTGTCCTTTGTATTTTCACAAGATATTATTTCTCAACCCAGTTTTGTTCCTTATTAATAAAATATGTCAAGTTTTGATCCAAATAAATAAATAAAGCGAAGAAATGAATCCCTTTACAATAACTTTAAAAATGAGAACTAGGTGGTCCAGGCCACAATTTTTCTGCATCATCTTCGGAATGAACAAAAGGTTGGTCATTCTTTTATCTTTTCCTCCACATAATTTTTGTTCCACTCTCCATCTAGCCCTTGCTTGATGAAATTGTCTGACAAATAAACTCGTGTCACACAGCGATATGAGATAGGTCACAAGGATAATTTGGTTTGAGGTTGCAAAACCCCCCACCAACCCCTTCCTTTATATCAAGTTCACGGACTTCAGTTGTCGGGCACATATAATTTAGTTTAACCGACCAAAAAAAAAAAATGCAAAATGCCTTCTGAAACCAAACCTCTCTCTCTCTCTCTCTCTCACTCTCTCTCTCTCCCCTCAGACACAGGTTATTCAACTTCATCTTCTTGGTAAAGAGAGACATGAGGTTGTCGTCATTTAGGGTGCAGTAGGTGTTGGAAAAAGTGATGGGTTTTTGTAGTTTAGAAGAAAAGATAGCCAAGGAGGGGGTTTATGGGATCGATGCATTTTTCCTTTTGTGTTGATTCTCTGCACTCAGTTTGTTGCTTTATGTAAGAGATATCGGTATCTCATTAAGATCTGTGTCCTCTTGCGTGAAACTAGAAAGGGACTTGCATGGCTACCATATTGGTTTCTGTCTGTCTGTATGTCTGTTTGTGCAAGTGACGGAAGGTGGCCAGGGGGGGAATATGAACAGACCACAACAAAACACCGTTGCTTAGGTTTATTGATCTGATGATCTCTGATAAGACCTTACCTGCTAATCCAGAATTAGCCAAAAGAAGCTTTTGGATATCCTTTCGGGGCTACAAGACAATGACTATCACAAAATATATTAACTTCTTTTCTTCTTGGAGGGTCATTTCATCGTGGAAAATATTTGATTGTATATCCTAACTATTCATGGCCCCAAAAGAAGTAGAAGAACAAGAAGTCTCATTCTTCGTCAATAACCTACTAGCTTAGTGGTAAGTTAGTAGGACTTGAGACCAAGTTGTTTTAAGTTTGACGCTATGTATGATTCAGTTGCATGTCTAAAAAAAGAAAAAAAAAATCTTATATTTTCTAAATCATTTTGAAAAATGTCTATGAAATAAAATATTTTTTTTATATACTGATTCTAAGAAGAAAATAAATTTCTTAATATGATATTAAAGTCAAATTCAGAAAACAAGATCACTCATACATGAAAAAAGATATATTGCCCCCATAACATAGGTTGCAGCTTGCATTAGTTGCAAAAAGATTCGTTAAAGATGAAAATAAAGTATCTTAGATTATCTAGACCTATTAAAAAATATTTTTTAAAAATAAAAGATATATTTTCTTCTTACAAATCAATCTTAAAAAGAAAATAGACTTATTGATAAAAACTACCATTATCATGCTATCATGCTATCATGCTATCATGCAATCATGCAATCACGCCAGTAAGAAAATGTTATTGGCAAATTTGAGGCCCATTTTTTTTCTGGGTTTTGGTACTGTGGTACTTCTGCAAATGTGCAATTCATCAAGAGAAGATGAAAGGAAAGAACATGAACTACTAGCCCAGGAATCTCTCAGTGGGCCTAGGCCATTTTAAGATTGAGAGTGACTGAGAGTGGCCGGCCGGTGGTTATGTTTGGCCCTTCAGATCGATAAGCACTGTCTTGGTTGATCTAGCTTCTGTCATCTCAAGATGCTCTTCATTTGCCTTAATACGGTTTAAAAACATCTAATGGGGGTTTCTTTTCCTTATTCAGGAAGCATTCCTTGCAGTTCACGCTTCTCCTCAAACCTTTGATGAGACAGTGATAATAACCAAGGGGACCGACAGTCCAAGATGAAGTCCAAGACCTGGAGGGATGGACTCAACGTACCCTCCATACCTCTTTCAAGCTGGTCCACGTTTTGAGCGGGTTGATGATGTGATAAGCATTAAAGAATAGAAAAGATCTACATGATTTTTATTTTGAAGTGCAAAAGTTTAGAGAATAAAATAATTAAGTGTTTGACGTGAGTAGGCACTCAATGTCACATCTAAAGATTATGGGTATGCTTAAAGATCAAAGAAAATACTAATTAACAAAAAAAAAATTATAGAATCAATTCCACACTAGAATTCTTTACAAGAAAAAAATCACTCAAAGCTCACTAGATCAAAAACTTTTTTTTTTCTTTTCTTCACCTAGCCTACAAGACCCTAATTATGAGGCTTAGAATTTCATATTTTGTATAAGTGAATTTGGGTCCAACTATTGAATGGTTATAAGGTTCTTTTTGTGGACTTCATTGCACCTAGAATGCCTCAAATAGAACCACATTACAGAGCAAATAATTTATGTTAAATATCTAAGCGCTGCCCGACTCAATCATTCTAACTTGGCATTTCTTATAGTGATTTCAAACATTCTAATCCTGTGTTCTAAAATATGCCCTCCAAACCGAAAGACTAGTGGAAAATCCAGACGGCTTTGGCGGTGAAAACTCAGTAGGTTGGCCCAAGAAAGTGACAATCCAACACAATGATTAATGGCGCGTTCTAAAACCCAGCTAAAAAACGCCTTACGGGCCCTCCACCAGGCAAATTTTTCGAAAATTCCGCCCCGTCCATCACGTCCTGTCACAATCATCTCCATGCATTGATTGAGAGAGAGAGAGATAGGAAAATGGCGTTGCAAAAGCAAAACAGGAATGAAAACAACTGGTAAACAGACTGAACTTATCGCAGAACAGAGCATATGGCATACAAATGATCAAAGAACAGAGGAAGCAGTGTTTCAATAGACAATAGTCCAGCCATTGGTATATTTATGTCTGATTTTCACTACTCCATAAGCCAATGTCGAAGGACCATTCTTGACACTGAAAATGGCTCACAGTACAGACACTAGACAGGATAATCAATAATCAATCTCAATTCCTCACCAAAATTTTGGAGCCTCATCTGGGATGAACTAAAAATTCATATTTTTCAAAGATTTATGCTAGTTTTAATTCTCTCATACAGGAATCGTTGGGTTTCGTCTTCTTCCATGCCTTGCCAGAAAGATCCCACTTGAAAATGATCTCTTCATTGCAGTGGGACTCATTATACAATGCAAGGTGCTGTTTTTATGGTAGGACTTCCCAACTTCTGCTGGTTGTTTCGATGAGCCAACATCAGCAGCAGGGTACTCCTCCACTTGAACATCTTCGTCCTCATTCATGGACAGAATATCAGCAACGGAGAGACGGCTTTGGCAAGAATAATCCATGGAAAACGATCTCTAACGTGTTGATGTTCTCCTTCTCGGATCTCAATTATGGTATCTCTTTCTTCTGAATTGCCCAAATCACTGAGAGCACGCATCCGGGTCTTTGGAACTCTGTCGCCCGGCGATGGTTCTTCTTCCCTAACTCGGATTTCGAAGTCTTGAGCGGGGGCTTCGTTTTCATTTGCCTGTTGGACCGCCGACGGACTCTCGGTGCCCGAAGGTAGCTCCGTCACCGGCGTTGGAAGTGGAAGCGGCGTGGCGTTGAACGACACGATATTAGCACGGCACAAAGGGCAATTCGCGTGGGACTTGAGCCATGTATCAATGCATGGAAGATGGAAAGCGTGACTGCATTTTGGCAAGAGCCTTATGCTTTCGTCTTCCTGAAACTCGCTGAGACATACAGAGCAATCGGTGCCTTCGACCAACCCGTCTCCCTTCTTGTACTTGCATACAGTAATCGATTTGATTAGAGCCTCATCTAAGCCAGTGGCCGCAACTTGCCATGGCTCATGGAGCGAAGGGTTATGGTTGTCTTCCAGTTCTTGATTGCCGTCATGATCTTCTCTTCTTGAATCCACGTTGCCACAGTACTTGGATATCAGGGTGTAGTAACTTATAAGAAGAAAAGCACTTGCCAATATGCCAATGATTGCAATAACAAGTGGAGAAAAATTTGGACTGGAATTGTCATCTGGGAACTCAAACGGAGGAGGAGGAGGGAAGACGATGTAACACCACTGCGGACAGTATGGACTGCAGAAGCCTTCAGAACAGTCTTTGCTGTTCATATATGGTATCCAAGTTTTCGGATTACCTACAGTTGCCATGGCTGATCCTCAAGAAAGCAGGACTTCTAACTTTCCAACAGAACGAAATCATTCAAGACAGATGCAGACGACCTTTGCAGCATCTAAGACTGCAAATTTCCTAAACAATGCAAGGAGTTTGGGTAATAATTGCCTTATACTTGCGAAGTGAAGGCAGAAGAAACCGAAGATTACCTGAATAGTGTGTGTAGATTGGATAGTCTGGGAGCTTAATTTCTTCCTGAAAACAATCAGAAGAAATTAGCACGATAGGAAAAGCTGCTGGTTATGTAGATTACAGTAGAAGGAAGGCAAGAATAACATGTAAAGGGTGAGAAAGCTGCTGCAATGCAAGTTTCTATAAAGAGACAAGATGGGTTGAAAGTGGCCGACGGGGCTTAGATAGTAAGCATAAAAACAAGAGCATAGGGAGCTGTAGGTGCTCCTTTCTTCTTTTTCTTTTTCTTTTTCTTTAACTTTTCTTGTTCATTTCTTTTTCTTTTATTTGGCTATCTTTTTGGGAGATAATGGTTTGTTGACTATGTTGGCGTGGTTAGTTGGACAATTAATTGATGTAATCAATGCACACTTCTTTTCCCTTCGTATTATTCAAGCTAGTTGCAGATAAAGTAAGAATCCCAGAAGAACTTTAGCTGTTTAAGTGCTAATTCTTTCCATTAATTTGCATGTGAAATGGGCTGCCAAGTTTGGTGCAACAGTTTTTTGGGTTACAAGTCTACTTCACAAGAAACCTCCAGGGGTATGAATCTCTTCTGTACTTTGCCAACAAGGTAGGATTTTGGCACTGTTATTAGCCTTTACGGGATAGATTTTCAGAGAAAGCAAAGTGTTTTCTTCAAAACCAGAAAAGAGAGACGAAAGGTTGGGAACATTACGACATTGTTACTCTAGAAAATTCTCCATTTATGTCATCTCAGTACATGAAAATGCTGTCTTCTGGGACCTGATCAGTAAATGGCCTAGAGATTCCGCTTGATGGAGCATATATTCTGTCGCTAGACACCAACCCAACTTTTCCTCGAATTTAGAGAAGTCAGAGAATAACAGTAGTATTTTAAGAGGTGCTAGATCTCAACCCTATAACAAGGAATGCTAGTTCATAAAAGTAAAAACAGTAAGCATCAGAAACTTGCACTGTTACCAGGATTTCCTTCACGTTATGCCATAAGCATGAAGTCCACAATCAAGATGCTTTCTGGAAAAGGTGAAGCTGCAGTCAAACTCTTCAAGGATATGTATCATGGTAATTTTTCGATTACAAACATTCTCTCCTCTCTCTCTCTAAGCAGCCAAGCAATTATCCTATCCTTCTTCAACTTTGGTTGGTAAGATGTATTTTTTTTTTAAATATTTAAATAAGATTTAAGTAATACAAGAAAATCATATTTTCAATACATCCTTTCATAATCAATATAGATTATTAGTTGCTAACCAGTTAACTAGTTCAAGTGGTAAGTAGAAACTCTAATTATGAGGTTTGGAATTCAATACCGTAAATTGGATATGTGATTTATAAAATAAAATAAAAAATTAAAATTTTTTTTGGTTCTTTAGCAAATTACTTTGACCAACAAATTTCTGTGCATAATTATTGTCTTCTAGACTTAAATTATGATACTTCTTTGAAATTATATTTTATTTTAAAGAAGTAATAACTTATACCATGCTTTTAACGTTCCACTCTCCCTCCTAAAAAGTCTCATCACTGCCACTACTTTATTTACCATCACAGTTTACTAATAACTTCTTCCGTACATTACCAACTTGTGGAATTCCGTGATAATTCTTATAGTATCCTGAATCAACAAAGACGGCTCCAATCTCCCAGACAATTAAGTATGACAGGGAACAACAGAATGTGTCCCCATTTTCTTTCTCTTCCTTTAATGTGCTTTCGTTAATGGCTACTTGGCTAGTAACCCATAGTTTGAGATTTCTTGTAACCGATGATATATCAGCTTTGACTCTCTCTGATCACCACCTTTTGAGGGGGAATAAGATTCCAATCAACGAAAAGAATTGAGAGGTGATGGATGAGATAAACACGTATTTGACATGCTTTATGGCATATTAATGAGTTGAGGACGAATATGGTTTAACTTTTCTTTAATAATATGATTAGCATTTCAAAAGGAATCATTAAAGTTGCTAAACAATTATGAAGGTCAGTGTTTAGTCCGTGGCTGAGATGTAACATGCTTGTTTGTCTGCCCTAAATCATGGTGACATAGGGTTTGCTGCCCTCGGGATGAAAACAAATCCATTATATTGAAATCAGTATGAGTTGTAATATATTGTCTAAATTTTTTTAATTTTTTTTAAAAAGTATCTTATATTAGTTATAATATAATATGTTAAGAATAGAGTGAATTTTTTTTTAATGTTATAACGTATGTCAAATTTAAATTTTATGGTTAAGATTGTTACTAACTTTCTATTAAACTAGTTATATGACAATAGTATACATTATCTTAAATTATGTTACGAATCTTTCTTAAAATAAAAAAAAATAAGAATGTAATCTTCCTTGCAAAAGATTTAAAGAGGCATAAACTTTTTTACAAATTAATGTCAAAGTGAGAATCTCCTAACCGCACAAATTGCACTGCCATTAAAATAGAAGATCTACACTGCACTTTGGGCAGCCTTTCACCCCACTTTTCCACTCAACTAGAAATGTAGTATTCAATTCACTTCATTAATGAAAAAAGTACACATTAATCCAATCAATCACCATAATTTGATAGTAATGGATACCCAGAAAGAAAAGGACGGAATCCAACTATTGATTTAATTGATAGCATATGAAGACAAAAATCATAGAAGATAAAGCAAGGTGTGATGAAGAATATCTTGATAAAAATCGGACTATAAGCAATAGCCAACCTAGAAGAAGATAATATTATCATTAAGAATTCAATTGCAACCGATCTTACGGCCATTGAACTATATCAACTAGCCTACGATCCACCCTATGCACAGCCTTTCCCTATCATATTTAATTTTTTCTTCCCAATAACTGACATAAATTTATAATCTTTCTAAGTCAGGAAAAGGAAAATTAAGAATATCTCAAACTTTCATTATTTAGGTGAAGATTTCCCAATAACTTTGAGAATTACCATATCTAATTCTTGATATTTAATTTATAATTACTATATCAATACTCATTCTAGTAGGTTTTGTTACTACAAAATGTTACTTTTCACAACTTGAATCATCCTAGAGTTTAAATTCATGTGATGTATATGCTATTTATATGCATTGGCTTTCTAACTCTTCAATTGTTCTATAGTTACAGTAAAAATACTTTAAAAACAAAAAAACTGCGAACATCCTTTCACATAGACGTATACTAATTTCCGTAGTAACAATATTCACCAACTCTTGCCTCTTTTGGATAAGTAACCAAAATCAGCTCCATTTTTTGTATCTTGTTTCTTTCTACAAAGTACAAGAAATGTCTCAGTAAAAATCAATGTTGTGGTCAATTGGGTCTGTGGAATTTCTTGTGTTTATCCTAAAAACAAAAACTTAAATCTTCCTCTCATTCAAAGGCGGATTCCATGATATCCTAGGCTTGTAGTCTTCCAAAGCAATGTTCATAGTTATGTGCAATTCACTCTAATCTAGGCATGATTGGCTTTATTTTGAAAGATTAGCAACTATTACCTCGTGTCAATTCAAACCATCACACTCTTACTGTTAACAGCCTTCATTAATATATGATAACTTCAGTCAAGGACCTGAGATTCTCCTCTATTAACATTGTTAATGCTCAAAGAAACGACAATGATAGAAAATTTTTGTATTACCGTTGTTAGGATTATCAGTCATTACTGCCAAGACGAGTTATGTCTGTTAATCAGAACCTATATTTTTTTATTAGACAACCATACACATCCAATAATAACAATCACAGATCCACTTCCATGGAAGATAAAGCTGAAAAACAGGGCCATTCCAACGCTATCATCCTTCAAAAGCAGTGGTGTAAGGAGGTGAGTGGTCCACAATGTTTTTGCCAATCCAATCCAATCATTGCAAGTAGTCAACAAACTTGACTGAACAGTAAGGCAGTATGCTGCTTTTTCCATGTTTTCTGACTGATCAAGTAGTGACGAAGCAGCTTTTCATCTTCCATATGTATTATATAACCAAGAAATTCTCGACAAACGAACATACAACTGAAAAGACACATTCATAATTGATTCCATGGTTCCAACCACAGACACAGTGCGGCCAGGAAGTATGGCTCCACCACCTATAAGCTTTTAACACTGACAGATAAGGTGCAGAAATATCAACATGGTCTGATCATGTGTTCTGGATCAAATCTATGCATTCAATGGAAAGAATCAATAATCTCGCCACCAGATGAGAAAACTGATCTTCTTGAATAAACCCAACCATCTTTTGTGCCCTATTCTTTTGAATAAGCCCACAAAAGTTTCTTCTTTAACATACTAGTTAGTTTAAGTTGAAGTGGCAGAGGATTGACCAGCAAAGGAGAAAAAGCAAGATCTGTAATGGCTAGTATGCCACTCCATCCGACTACAAAAGAAACGTTGGTGTGGAGAAAAGTAATAATGCATGAAAGAATTAGCATAACATGGAGATTTGAGACCGAGATCAAATCATTAAGTAAGCAGTCTTGTTACTTTTTGAATCATTTGATACGAAGCCCAATACATGTACTGCTTTAAGGATACAAAAGGTTCATATACTACCACTTAAGCCATAAGTTTGACCAGATATTTTAAATTCCCAGTAATTGCATAATTAGAGGAACATGCTGCAAAAGCAAAGATTTTGAGGAGAGATGGCACTAAGATTTAAACTGGACCCAGTACGAGTATCTACTGCAAAGAAGCAGAACTAAGCCATGTCCTAAGTTTCCCTAATAGCTTCTTTCATTAAAGATTAAGTTCCTGATCATCTTGCTTAAAGAATCAAGCTCTGTCAGCTGAGAAAAAAGCATTAAAGATTACTCGTCTCGCACGATGACGTACAGAGTAGCCTTTGGCTGAGAGGACAGACCAAAAAAGGAGATAAGATAAGCTCGGAAAAAGGCAGTATTGAAAGTTGCAAATCTGCTGTTTACTAACGATGTCATGAGAGGAAGGAAAGAAAACGAGAAGTTACCCCAATAATGTCTGATCTTTTCAGAAGATATCTTGTACTTCGCATCTTAATGAAGATCCATGTCGCTCTCAAACAATATGCATATTGGATTGCAAAATCAAGCTGTTACTCAATTCAAAATTTGCTTACCCCAGAATCCCTTTTACAATTACAATAATCACTACAGCTACATGATACTTCTCAGGGCAACCTGATCAAGACGGCAGCTTCACGATTCTAGTTCTAGTCTTTGTCGCCTTTCATGTTAAAGGTAGAAGTTCATGACCAACGAACGACTAAGGATCTACTGCTGCTCTTGTTGAACCTCAGACGAGTCTTCTTCCTTTTCACTTCCAGTTTCCTCAACATCCCTTTCACTGAATTTCAGACGAAGTGGTCTCCCCATTAGTTCCTGTAAAAAGAATAACGAAAGAATGATTGACTTGGTCTCAATCAGACGTGAGCTAGTAGTGAGCAATTGCATAAAATGTCATGGGACATGTATAACTGAAACTGGCTACAAGTCCAGGCTCACAAGCAAAGAAATGCATGAGCTGTGGAAAGCGGCTGTGGTCAATTACTATGACAAGTAGCGGTACAGCAACTCTTTTTCCTCCGTCTTCAACATAGATAGCAACTGAAGCAGTAAACAAGTTTAATTTCTCAACGGTAGCTGTCTTGGTTAACATGAGTTAGATTTTGATTTCAACAGATTCTTCCCCATGATGACACTTCGCCATATAACTAAATGGTATGCTCTATTCTAGAATGGGAAGTTGGATTTTCGCAAGATTTGTAGAACTCAACCATTATGGCATAAGAAACTGTTCTTCAGAGTTTTGCTCAGAAAGGTCTGCGTATCAAACTTTCTCTTTGACTAGCTTCATTAATTGCAGAAATATCCCTCCTCCATAGTAAGAACCACAATCTTCTGCAATTGAGAAATCTAACCATACCTAGTAGTGCTTCTCTTGCCATCAATATCAGCAACTAGATTTCAATCAACAGAACCTTACAATATCTGCCAGTCCTTCTGAAACAGTGTCATATCAATGGGACCCCTCCAGCATCTATAAATCTATTATACCACTTCCTAGTGTCACTTTCCTGTATTACTCGGGCATCCCCGTGCTCTTCCTCTAGCAGTGCAATATCCAGCGCAGGCGCAAGACATTATACATCAAAGAGCATATGGAAAAGGCACGCTGAAATTGTTCATTTGTGCACACTCTTGCTGTATCTTGGGCAAGCACTCCTTAATTAGTTTGAGATGACTACCTATAATAGTGTTTACTGGTTTTGCATCCTGCTTGGCGATCCTGCCAGGGACCCCCAGAAATTACTCATTTTAGGAAAGTTTCAGAACATCACCTGTCCCCAGCAATTCTAATCTCAGGAATCTTTGCAGCACTCAGATCCTTCATTACGAACTACTTTTATTACTGCTTCCTCAAATTATTAGTCTCCTAAGTGCTAGAGCCATCAATCAGCATATCACCCACATTCAAGAGTAAAACATGTAACTATGGTCGATTAAGTAACAACAATGACCTACATGACATCTTATGACACCAGTTCTATACAACAAGCCATCGAGTTTTTAGTTCCATTGTCTTAGAGCTTGCTTCAAACCATGTATGCTTTTTTACAGCTTAAATTCTAGTTCTATTTCGTCCAGTACTTTAGATTGCAATCACTTGATGCAGAACCCATTTTTCAGATTATTAGCTGATTGTATGCTTGACCTAATAATCAGAATAACATTCACTTAAGTGAATACAAATATGTATTTGTAGTCAAATCTCTTATATTAGCAATGATGATGCGCCTACCACCTCATGATACCACTACTATGCATGAAACCATCAAACTATACAGGCTTATTCTCAGCTTACACATAAATTGTAGTTCTTTTTGCCCAATACTTCACATTCCTAGAGTTACTTTTGAAAACATCCTTACGTCTAATTGCTCAAGATATAAGTCCTTTGCAATGACAACTTCCAAAACTAAAATGACAATAGCAGTACAGTCAACATCTTCCTTCTGTTGAAATTCCGTCATTAGTCTAGAATTATAGCACTTATTGTCATCTTGTTCTACTCTATTCCTATAAACTCACTTGTTATAGAGTCTTCTTATTTTGTGGTAACTCAATGTGCTCTCATGACTAATTTGACACAAGTGACTCAATTCGACCTGCATGGCTAAGTCCTACTTGGATAAATTCTCATCTTACAAAGCTTCATTACAAAATTCAGGACTCTGGAAGAACATGAAAATTTAGTTGCTGTAGTTCCACTGATAGAATCACACTTTCTTGGCAATTATAGACTTCATTTTGCAGATCACTTCCAGTATCTTTTAGCACCACAAACTCACACTTCTCAACATCTAATGTAGACCTATCATTGTATATAAAATTTTCATCAAATATAACATTTTTTGTCCGAATAATATTCAGACTTTCACCATTCCAACAATGATAACCTAACTCATCCCAATTTAAGTGCACACCCACTCCCATATACTAATTTCCCCAATCTGATCACATGTCTAATGCCACTGTTGGTAAAAGATATAACAAACAAATTAAAGAATCTCAATCACCAAAAGCCTCCCACTTTGGGGAAATAAAGAATAGACCTTGAGGAAAACATGACTCTGAAAGAAAAAATAAAAAGGGCTTGGCAAATGACTGCTATAGAAATCATCAGTCTAAGATGAATTGATACTGCTCTATGTTACAGACCTAAACTTCTCATTCTCTTATTGATTGGAAAAAAAAAAAAATAGTGATCAAATGAAGATGACTTGAGGATCAAATCATTGTCTATGATCAGGACACTGATCTTTCTTCCCTCTTCTCAAAACCCAAAAGAAAATTATCACAATCATGTTGCTGAGGCATGGAAAGTAAACTTAAGGTTATTATTGGAAAGGCAAAAACACCATATAAACCCATAGCAAGTATTAAAACCAGCTGATTTGGGACTCCAACTTTCACTCTTTCATCAGCTATCTAAAATAGAGACAGAGAAAAGTAACAAGAAAGCTCAAATGAAACCACAAACAAAAGAAGCCATCCTCGCCCCAGAGGCCCAGAATAAAGAAACTGAGCTCTAATATTCAGTTTAAGCATCCAACCTAAAAGTTTAAGCTCGTAAGCACATGACCTAACCAGTGCAAAACCCATAACAAATCCTAAACTGAACCAGTGAAAGAACAGAATCCATTGAGAATTTACATACGCCCAAGGTGTCAAAATGAAAAGCTAAGGCAAAAAATGTTTGTTATAATAAACCAAAAAGGCACAATAAAGATTAGTATCAAACAAACCACCATTTATTCAACCAGTTAAAGGAATTTGCCACGCAAGCTTAATTTGCATCAACGGAAAGCCAGCAAGATAACCATTTTTTTTCCTACCTTCCCATCCAAAGCAGAAATCACAGCCTCTGCCTCCTCCCTTGTAGCAAAAGAAACAAATCCAAAACCAGCAGATCTCCCCAAAGGAGCATCAAAGACAACTCTGGCTGAGACTGGTTTGAAATTTTCAGAAATAAAATCTCTGAGATGGGAAGATCTTACTTTCCAAGCAAGATTTGACACATAAAGCTTATGGCGCGTCTCTCCAGCAGGGGGACCTTCTGGAGGTGGAGGAGGACGTTTTTTGAATCTTTTTGCGAACTCTATTTTTAGTGTCCGACCTAATGTCTCCTGCACCAGAAAAGCTTGAGTTGATTCTGATATTCCCAGAAGAAATAGAAATTAGATAAGAAAAACCATAGTAAACTCACTTTCAGTGTTAAAAGACAACAACTCCAAGAACGTTGGATATTGACAATATGATTAAAAGGGCTCAACATTTAATTTAACCAGTGGCTAACACATTTAAGTTCTTGCACACAGAACCTGCACGCCCAGTCTACTTCCATAGCCATGGACCAAGCCATGACTATGACTAGGAGATAGCCTACCATGGTTTGTATAGGGTAGAGCTCAGCCATGGGTTGGCATGACCAGATCATGGTTGGGCATGATAGCATACCCCTGATTGGATGCCTGTGATCATCAAATTGCAATCTATAGTCCAGTGTCAAAAAGAATGAGAACACAAAAGAGTCATGACATGATTTTCCCAAATAAGCCATAAGCAACTAGGAAGATATACTGTATTCAGCAGGGAAATCTGATTCAAGTAAAGAACAACTACGAGGATAAGATGAAGGCCCAACAAAGGTTACGAAAACATTAAAAATAATAGACGACAAAAAACCTTGGGTTTTGATCTCACAAAACTACAAATCAAAGACTGAAAAAAGCATAAAAGTATAAGAGAGAGGTGGCGTAAGTTTCCTAAATTTTATAGGCCATGGGCAATCAGAATGACATAACGCAGTGAGCAGCACAATCTAATTCAAGAAAGATGCAATGCAAGGACAAGGCACAACAAATACTGTTAAATCAAAAATGAATAACCAACTATAGACTGTGGTCTAATATAGACAACCGTTCCAGTAAATTGTAATGGCCAAAAGTTATTCCAGTAGCAATCCAAAATACTGGGATTTGGAACGCATTTTTCTGCCCTTTCGAGTTTTTTTTTTCCTCTTCTTTTCCTTTTTTGCGGCAATTTGTTAAGGTGAGCATGTTCTTTAGAATTGCTATTTCTGCCAGTACCCAAAAGTTCTGCTAGAAAATTCAATTGAACTGAAAAATTAGCCAAATATCTCCTAAAAGGGGAAAAAAAAATTCATACTTCCAGAGCCATCATCAACAGAAAGTATATTAAAGCAGATAAAGGAACCATAATTACGACAAAGTAACAAGACATCACTTGCAAACACATATTGGATATTCTGATATTCTAATGTTAGAACAGGATGTACGGGATACAAATGAGTTCAGATATCGACACATTTAAACTACACAACATACGGTCAACCAGCATGCGTAGGCGAAATAAATACAAAAAGAGACTCACATAAGAATTAAACTTTTCAACCACAGCCTGAGCTTCTTCGGGGGACTCCATTGTCACGAACGCAAAGCCTCTGTTCTTCCCATCCTTTTGCTTTATTATCTAAATTGTGAACAAGTATGACGGAAGCCATTACACAAATATATTTGAACCCATTACTCAAAATTGCGTAATTTTATAAACCCATGATCCAATTTTCATTCAAACAAAAGAAAATTAAGTACCTCAACGTCTTTCACAGTTCCGCATTGCCCAAAAAGGTCCTTGATTTCTGCTACAGTGAGAGAATAGGGAAGGTTGGCCACGTAGAGTTTTCTTTTGGGGCCTGATTCCAGGGTTTCTTCTGGCTTTTCTTCTACCACAGCCTCCTGCAGCGCAGAGCATAGCTCAAAGCAGGCACTTCTCGCGGGGTTGGGGTTGTTGAGGGCTACAGTGAGAGGAAAAACAGAGCAACTGCGAAAAAGATTGGCAAAGGAACACGGAACCTGCAGCTTTACAGAGGGTAATCGTTTAGGGGTTCGGGGGAATTTAGAGGAAGAAGAAGAAGAGTAGACAGAGAAGATTGGAAGTGCAGCTTCTATTGCCGCCATTGGTTTTCAGTCATGAGAGAGAGAGAGAGAGGAAATGATAAAGTAGACTGTTCATTTTTTTATAATAAACGATATTTTGTTTTGATTTATGGATATCTATGGATTGAATAATTAAGAGCGACGTGTAATTACAACAATAGTCCTTTTCCAGAAACATTATCCATGAAAACATTGTTGGGATATCCAACACGGCAAAGTAAGATATTTTTTGGGATTTGATATTTGGACTTCCATTATTATGAAAATAACACTTCACAAGACACCAATATTTCTAACAACAAACCTGCAAGATCTAAATATGTGGTTAATTAAAGGTCTAAATAATAACTTTCAAGTTCCAACAACAAAAGAGGTAATTTTAAGTGAGTTGTCTTATAAGCCACGAGATAGTGTGGGTTAAAATGAATTGCATGTAGAGCGTGGTGGAATGTAATAGGCTTACGAGGGCCTAAGTTGGAAACAATATTTAGAAATGATAATTTCTAACTAACTATAAAATTTAGGCTTTTTGATAAATTAATCACTAATTCATGATAATTTTTTGTTAACTTAAAGTAAATTAGCTTTAATAAACTCAACCAAAATTTCCCTTTGGTTTAATAGATGGATTAAAACCAAATTGTTGAACTTGTTTGAAGTCTACATGTATATTTGTATATCACATATATGTTTACTGATTTATATATTTAGATCTCTAAATTTTATCTATTTTTGATATTTTATTGACAATTTGGCATCAAGCTCAAGTGTAAGTAGCCTAGTGAGCATTAGGGTGTTGAAACTTAAATTTAGGAGTTCGTGCCTTCTCTGCTTCTTCCTAACTAGAAAGAGAAATTCATGCTATGGAATACACCTTATGTGACACAAATAGAGAAACAAAAGCAACTAGTTCGAAAAAAATGAATGATTAGGTGCAATCTTGAGTAGAGTTTTGCATAGATAGCGTTTTATTTATTAATCCAAGGAGCTCCAAAGAAAAAAGAAAAAAGAGTGAACTAGATCTTTATAACCATAATCGAAAGAAAGAATTAACTAAAATTACGATTGAATTATCTAAAGCTACTTAACAATTTCTTTTTTTACCACAAAGCAACATAAGATTTAGAACACACACTTTCATAGCTTATTTATTAGATGTGAAACCCAATTTATTTTTTAGAGTATCACAATTTCAACCACTCATATTCTTGCTATTATTCTTGTTTTTCTTATCATGTATCACAACTTAATATGATATTAGTTCTATTTATTTGAATTCAGGAAAAGTCAGCCGCATTTTGTTTTACCAAAAAAAAAAAAGAAGCAAAATCATAATTAAAGATTCATAAGACAATTGATATAACTTAATCTTACTTGACACACATAAAAATACAAGACCTTATAAATTTAATTACTTCGAGTGGAACCTAACCTTTAAAGTTATAGGTACTAAAGTCTCATAATTATTTCTATTTTAGTAATAAATGTTGAAGATGGAAGACTTACATTGAATCAAAATAATCTTTTGGTAATGTTTGAATATAGATTGATTTTTTCAATTCAAAAGTTAGTTTTTGAGTTTCACTTATTATATATTAACATGTTATTAAAGTTAAAGTTAAAGTTAAAGTCAAAGTTTGATGTCTTTTTGCTCATGGACAAAAAATTCTACAAAAAATGTTTTTTTACACTTGAGGTGAGGAAAAGTGTTAGGTTCTATATAGAAATACAATTGTCTAAAAGATTGATTTATAAAACAAAGGTGTGCAAGAATTTGAAGTATTTGGTCACTTGGGTAATGGACGTCCTCAAAAATCAACAAGGAGTAATGGATGCGTGGATAGTATTAGTAGGAAAACAAATGAGAGCAAGGAAGAATCAACGATAGTTTAAAAGGTAAAAGCTTAAAGCCCAAAAGACCGATAGTAATTCATCCAAGGAACTAAAAGCTGTACAATGTGACAAGGTTTGTATTGGAGGTAATCTTAATTCTAGTGAAGTGGCTAGGAAAAAAATTGATGCGAGTAAGCTTATTAAGAACAAGCAAGCCCAAAGTATAACCACCACTCCCATAAATGGGGAAGTTGAAATGAGAACCATTATTGGTGGAGAAGATTCCCCACCATCTCTCACAAACTTTTGGAGTGCAAAGATATATAAGACTCCGCTGAGGCAATAAAAAATGAAGGCAGAGGTATTCAAGATGATGTAAGTATTAAAGAAAAAGAAGAAGACAAAAATCATATGCCTTTCCCTTAAAAAAAGAAAATCGAATCAAGAACAACCAAACTAGCTTCAACTTTAACACTTCTAACACGGGGAAGAGGATGTGAAGCTACCACCGATTGTTGAGCAATAAAAGTACTTAGGTAAGCTCCGATAACATGAGAGAAATAGTAGAACAGCAAAACATCCGAGAATTTGATACCCAACCCAAAGAATGAGAAAAATAGGACTTTATATTAACACTTTCTCAAAGAATCATATACAGTGATTACAAACATATAAGCACATGAACGAAAGGACATGTGCTTGGTTGGTGAGAGGAGACCAATTTGCATAACTAGGCCAAGCCCATATAACAAATAATTAAAACAACCCCCCAAATAATTAATATACAACTCAAGAAACTTACCATGTCATTTTACCCTAAATAACAACACTTCTTAGGGAAATTTTTGTTCCCAAGTAAAGGGATAGAGGATTGAATGATCTAAAAGGATGCAAGCTTCATCATTCAATTTTTTGTTAAAGAGTCGAGGAAAGGATTACCATGGACAACAAATAATCATATAGTACTAAAGCCATGATTGACTGCTAAGGTACAACTGGACTTTTTGTTACTTGAAAATCAACTTCTTTCTTTATTTCTAAAAACTTGTCTAATTTTCCATACGCATCTTCCCTAGGTCCAACTTCATTCCTTGAGCTTACTTTTCACTATTTTGAGTTTTTTACTTTCAAAATTTGTTTCCAAATCTTAAGCCTAAAAAAAAAAAAAAAAAATGCTTCTTTGATTTCCTTAGAAAATTCTACCTCCTTCCTCTCCAACCTCTACCAAGAAGAAAATGTAATATAGTTGAGCATATGTATAGTGCAACACAAATGGATAAGGCATGGTAGAAGTTTCAAGTGAATCCTTCAAGTAAGTGCTTACTAGGCCTACACTATGAGAAGGGAGTGTTAAAAATCCCATGCTTTATTTTGGATAATTACACATAGCTTTATGCTAGAAATCTTATGGCTTTAGAGCAATACCACTATCCAAATAAGGCATACATTACTGATTATTTTCTCTTGTTACATTTCCTTATCAAAGGTGAGAAAGATATGCATTGACTTGGTCGAAAGCGGACTTTAGTTAAATGGGCTAAGTAACAATGATGCAACTTTCATCAACCAACTGGGCACAAAGATCCTATATTCAACCATGAGCTCAAAGCATTATAATCTTGGTGAAAGTTTGGTAGAATTCTATAAGGGCCCTTCCCATGGTTGGTTGGCTTCCTTAAGACAGGATTTACTTATGCACTCCATGGATGGTAGCTTTTATCATATATGCTATTATCTTGTTGATTCTCACCTTGATACAAACTGCATGCTCTATCATTTCAATCAAGTAAGTCCAAAATTTGTCTCTTCTTTACAAACTTAAGATGCATGGGCATTTCAAATACCTTCCAAGGATTTATAAATCCTTGGTTAAAGTGATATTCTTTAGAAACTAAAGATGCATCAGTGCTTTCAACTTTTTTGGAATGGGGGATGGAATTTTCTTCCTACAAAATGAGAAATATCATAAGTCTCTCTCTTTTAATATGAAATGATTCTTTTAAGGTTGAGTCAATGAATAATCTCTTTTTCACTTATCATTTTCTTGGATGTATTTGGGAAGAATATCTCAGGCCTACTAATAGCTAAGGTCCCGAGCTGTTTCACCAAGCTGCAGATAATTGCTCAACTTGAAGAGGCCACAATGGAGAAGCCGATAATATATTTATTACTTCTCTCATTTCCTTTTATTTCTACGCTTCCTTGGCCCGGTTGGAAGATCCATATTCTCTACAGTGGCCACTATTTTGTGAGATCACTGTTCTTGGCCTATTTGTGCTCGGACTAAGTGCATTTGTCTTTAAAGTTTGTTTAAATTATTGTGGTATTTACTTACCAAATGCATATGGGATGCAGCTTTCATCATGGAGCATTAAGCAAAAAAATATCAAACTTTAGGATGGTATCTTATGTTGTTGAGTCTCAAGGGCTCTTTCGTAAAAGATGAGTTGTAACACTTATAGATAGAGAAAAAAAAAATTATTTGAAACAAAAAAAAAAGGCTCTCGATATCTAAGAATATTTTAAAAAGAGAAAAACTGAATCTAGATTGAATTTTGAGTCTAAATTTCAGGCCTTTAAATAATCATAACAAAAAACAATAAATTTAAGTTGAATTACTATAAGCATAAATAATAGAGGTGTATTAAGAATCTAAATAAAAATTATTGAACTCTAAATATCATATGTGTTTCCAGCACCTATGATCGGCATTGAGAGGAGCGTAGTGATGAAGTTGATGGCCCCGATGACATTTCTCGTGTATGCTTTCATGATTACCTTTCAAGATCACCCTTTTGATCATGTTGGGTGCGAGATCCACATTTCATTTGATCATTTTGTGCCTCAAACATTGGGGGCTAAGATGAACAGAAATCCCCATAAGCCTTTTCAAACAAACACCGATAAAGCTTAGATTAAAAGGACAAAAAAGAGACAGACTGGGGTGGTAAGGATCAATGAGCAATAGGACGACCTAAAATCGGGTTGTCTTTTTATGCTAATCTTCCTCCTTACCCCATTTATCTAACAAAAGGGGAAAAAAAAACTAGTTTGAACTATTAGAATCACTCGATGCCATGTCATCAACACGTGGCAAGAGCTAGGCAGAACACGTGGACTGCTACGGCTTGTCAGATACAAAGGCGCACGCTCGTGGTAATTGTGCCTCATCCTTGACCTTGAGCCTGTCTGATGCTGCTTCTTCCATGTCGAAATTAAATTCCTGTCGACCATGATATGATTTGAAACGAAAGGGATTTTATACATAGAAGACCGGTCGACTAGAGGATGTAAAAATCCAGACTTGCATTAACTTTAATCATGGTATTTTTGGTTCTAAATATCAAACGTTTAGGGTTTAAGAATGTTTTCATCTTTGTTTAATTTCACGATGATTTGTTGCTCAATCTGACTGTTATGGCTTTAATTGGTTCGACCTTTCATTTGCTATAAATAGTCAAACCAAATGTTCTTCGCAATCATCAAATCCAAAAGCTTTATCTCATAGTTCTTCAAGTTCTTATTATTTTAATATTGCAATTTTATATATAAATTTCTGTCATATTATAGAAATTATATTTTTAACTTGAACCACCCACCACAAAAATATAGAAAGTAATCTTTTTTTTCACCATCAAATTTTAATAGTGCCTTTTGTTTTATTAAGTAGTAGCTGCGATAATTTGATATAAATTTTCAACCATTTTAAAGATCTTTGCCCCTCGAGAAATGAATATCGTGTATGTTTTTTAATGATTTGAAAGTGAGATACTTAAAAGTGATGGTAGTTTTAAAGATTTACTATTTCTATCATTCTAATAACATAAATAAAGAGGTATAATCAAATTTAAAAATATACATGCGCTAAAGTTCCTCTCGCTGCCTTCCCCCCCCAACACTCCTTTTTTTATGGCTAATTAATTATCGCATACAAATGAAGAGGATAACAATACAAAAAGTATTGTTAAAATTGGCATCGAGAAACTTTGAAAAACGGTAGTTTCAAGTGAATTACTAGTATATTATAATCAGATTCAAGTTCCACAAAGCTTGGTGTTATAACACTGAATATTGAAATATAACTTTACCTCTAACTTTGAAAGGATAGAAGAATTTTAGATGTTGAAAGAATGCTTAAATAGTAGTTCTTTGGCTGAATTTATAACTCATAATAAATTAATAATTGGTCTCTATCTAAAGTTAGATGAAAATTATAACTCACATGTAATGATATTTACGATAAATAACATGTTTACTATAATTATAACTCACAATACTATTGTAACATTTAAGATAAAATTATAACTTATAAATATCTATTTGAAATATATAAATTATAAATACAACTATAAATTTGATTATCCCTTTACTACTCTAGCATTCTATAGTATTTTAGAATAGATCATTCCAACAAAAGAATCCCTTCAATATAACAAACATACATATATACTATCCATGATCTTGGCACTAGATTTTCAATATAACCCACATACTTATTATAGCATTACACTATTAAACTTCCTAATAGTAGTGACACTCATACATCATCTATCACACCGTGAATGTGGCAGCAGCTTATACCGGCGGGGCTGTTGATGGACCGGGATTAGTCGAGCAAAGCTTGTCGTGGCATTCGTTGAAGCAAATTTCAAAGCCCATTTCAGACACAAACTGCTTCCACTCGTCAAACATCTCCAAGACCTTCAGAATCGTAGGACCGTCATGACTAACTATTTTTGTCGAGCACTTGATCAACACAGCCCACCTTTTCTTATTCTTGAAAGAATTCAATATCTTCTGGATTTCCTTATTCTTCTTTTGAATGTTGGAGCCTCTCCGGAAAGGGCTCCATTTGTTGTTTTTAACCCAGGAAAATTCCACAGAAATGGGTGCTTTCTTAGTGATGGGATCTTCAGCCATAATCTTTACTTTCTCATAAAATTGTTTGATCCATCTGCTGTCCTCGCCTCCATAGTAGAAAGTGTAGTCTTCTATCTGGTTGCACAAGGTACGTTTTTAGCTTCAAGTTTTATTTGAAGGCACCTTATCATATTTTGCTTTGTGCTACATCCATAATTAAGCGCATACGCACATATGTATTAGTAAGGTTTGTATTTATCTTCATTAAGAGTTTCAGAATTGACTTACTGCGTGAGGTCCAACTGGACGCATGACACTCAAACGTATCACATGAATTGAGGCCTTAAAAGGGAAGGCCTCTGTTCCCTTCTCTCGAATGAAGGGCAAAACATTTTGTGCTTGGACATCTCCTTGCGCATCGGCGACAACAACAGGTTCATTTACCAACTGTGAAAAGTACTGTAGCACATACCATGGCATCCCCGATCGCAGCATGTCAAACTTTTTCCGCAACTCATCAGTCCATTGCACCACAATGGGAATCCATACAATATTATAATCTGTTATTTCTTCGTAAATTGGTTTCATAACTGAGATATCCTCTCTAGAGACATGCAGGTCCGAAATAAACAATAGAACACCTTTATTTTTCAAAACGTCAAGAATGACCTGTTTATGCAGTACAAATTGTTAAAAACTAAGTCTATTTGTTCAATAGAATAAACTTAAACATGTATTGAACATAATTGCGGTGAAGTACTATATAATATTCAGTTTGTAGCAAGCGTGAAGTATGTAGCCATGACTCTTAAGAAGTGTCTTGCGTGGGACTCTAAATGCATATGTTATTTCAACCCTACTACTGTAATTTTGCACTATCAGAAGTGAGAAAAGAAATTCTACAACAAAGTTCGAGTGTTAGGGTTGAAAGTGCTAACCGGTTCGTCCAAACAACTGTCAATAAGTGACTGCACGTCATCCTTGCCGAAAATCAGTGCCTTCAAAACCTCCGTGACTTTGTCAGGTGTTTGTAAGAATTCCTTCACTCTTCTCTTCGCCTTCCAAATTTCTGCAGTAAATGAGAATCTATGGTCAGAGATGTCGTCTATTCTACACTGTTCTGCTGGATGTAGATAGATCCACGGTGGCGTGCATCCTTATGAATGAAATCGGTCCAGTGGCTTACCTACGTAGGAAAGACAACACATTATATCCAAACTTTCTATTGACAGCTTGCCATAGATGCTCCTGGCAAATGACAACAGCTCCTGTGTCTTGTCCCTAAAATCAAGCAACCATCGCCATTTGATTAGATTAGGAGAACAGTAGCTGCCTAAAATATTTTATGGTAATACCTTGTACGACACCTAGGCCAACTATGACATGGGAGTGATTTCAACATATGTCATACATGCCAAGGGTAGGAACTTACTCATTGCTTGTAAGACAGAACGTTAGAGTTAAGAGAGCTACGGCAGTCATAATAATCCAGTAGACAAGCACCGGGACATCGTCCATGGCATGTGACAACATGGGTATATCCTTTGCATTTTTCGTAGACGTACTTGTTTGCTTCTCCAACTCAAAGATGTATTCGGTTGTAGTCAACATTTGACTGATCATACATCTAATCCCCTCTTTATCAAAAAAGGTGAGATGCTTTGAGATCTCCATTGACTCAATGAGTTGGGTTAGCGGGTCACGCTTTGTTGTCGCCAAGATATATTTCTTGTAAATCAAAGCAAAATTTGCTATCGTCAACACTGCCTTGGTCTGCCATGAATAACTTGAGAGTTTATTGAGTATTGACATTGTTGTTCTGTGTGCCGTTTCAACATCTAAAGCCTTGTGTGTCATTTGATATTACAATTTGATTTTTTTAGCAAGAAAAATAAAAGGAGATTAAAGTACAACAATGATAGAAATTCTCAAATCACCACAAAATTTCTATTGCTTCTTATTAGTCAAATTGGAGAAGTACTAAAGAATTGTAGTAGATTGAAATGCTCATAAAGCGATAATTAATTATCTTGATTGAACAGGGAGGGATAAAGACAGCTGTCCAACTGCTAACATTACATATTTCTTGTCACCAACAACTGCTAAATGATTAAATAGTAAAAATGATACTATTCACCTCAGTTATAATTCATGCAACAAACATACGGAAAATTTAAAAATTAAAATGAGGTTTGCGCAGGGGTTTCTTGGAAAAAAAAAAAAGAAAAAAAAAACCCTCTTTGTAATTACCTCTAAAGAAAGTTGCTCAACTGTGCCCAATATTGGATCTAAGCTGTCTGTCGACGCTTCTTCCTCTAAGATCTCTAGGTCTTTTTGGTCCTGCCGTAACTCATAAGAAATTATCAGCAAACGAATCTCCAAGGTAAAAGCACTGACTTGATCCCATTGACAATGAAAGATAACATCAGCCCATTTCTGTGTTCCATCTTGGAACGAGTGTGTTAAAACTTAGTGCTCGTCCCTATGCCATTTAAAGAGAAAAAGATTGGGGCGATATAATGATTAGGAAGAGTAGGCGTGGTAGAAACATATATACCTGGAAGATGTTGTCAAAACGCTTCAGAATCCTTTTGACAGCAACGAAAAGAGAGTTTGCATCAAAATCCTTTTCGGGAGGAACATGGGTCGGAGAAATTTGATTCTTAATCTCGGCGTTGGACATGGTTAACACGTCCAGCCCACTCTCAGTGGGTTGCTCTGAGGTAATGGGCAGCATCTTGTCGCTGGCCATAGTGTTCCTTCGTTCTCCGGGAGGGTAAACAGAACAAGAAAGAGGTTGCCGATGACAGAAAGAGCTCCGGGGAATGGCAAACCTTCCTTACTAACCTTCCTCCTTTTAATAAAATCTACGAAGGAAATACACCAGGGCACGGATGATTATAACCTTCCCTCTTCATCCTTCCTCCTTCTCCGAGCCTTCGTGATGCAGATACTTTTCTGAATCTTTGGCCAAGTCCATCAATAAAATTCAACGGGGAATTACTTAAGAATTGTCAGTGAAAGTTTCCGCCAAAAAGTATCCTTAGAAAAAAGAGGCTGCAGTAGGCTTGCTTTTGTATGTGGACGTTGACAAATCACACTCCTCATTGTTACGTGCACAGATCTGGGCACACGCAACTGGAGCCAAGTGGAAGCCATTTGGACGAGGGTTTAGATTATATGGGTTAGCCTTTGGATATGTTAAGAGTCTTGAACTCCATTTCTACCGCAAGATGGTAAGAACAGAGACATTTCAGGTTTTGGGTTAACTTTTTTGCTATTTCCTTCATTTCATTCGGTGGCCTTTAAATAGCATTTTATAGACAACAAGGGAGTAATGTGCCTTATCAAACACATCTGAGGCTACAAGGCCGTAGACCAGCTTTTAACACGCTCGGTAAGGTGTTTTGCAGGTTTAGTAAAACCTGCACGTAACATAATTCCAAGCATTGTTTTTTATCAGAGTTTCTTCATACTGATTCTAAACTATCGTTATCCAGTAAATTTACTATTTTCTTACTATTATTTAAAATATTTTATAATTGGTTAAAATATTCAAGGATTCATTATCTCAGTAGTACCTTAACAATTATTCTAATTGATGATTGTGGAGTTTTCTCTTATAAATTCATCTATAAAATTTAGGATTTGTGTATAATTTCGAATTTGTAGTAATTTTTTAAATCTCCTCATGATCAATTAACTCGCTCACGAAATTCGAACCGTTTAGCGGGTCATGGTGCAAAGACTTTTAGTCAAGCATGATCCGCACGCGGTTTAGCGGGTCTTCGGAAAATTTCCAGTCACCGGTGAGGTCGTTTCTTCTTTTTGGTTTGAGGACTGAGTCAAGAGACCAGAATAGTCACTGGTGAGACTGGAAAATCATCGAAACCTAGTCAAGCTCAAACTAGGTAGTTTGTGCCTTAAGAAATTTGAACCGTTCGTCTCATGGGATCTTCTTTTCTATGAAGTTTCAAAAGGTCTAGAGGCCTAATAGACATCATTGCCATTAATTAATGAGAGGCTGTGCAAGTCAAGGCAAGTTGTTATTCGCTTCATGTCACAGACATCTTCGTAAAGGAAATGAGAAGAGCGAGGGAGCAACTTCCTTTTTAACGCAACCTGGTGGCGTAATTCTCAAAAGGTAAGAGCCTTCTTTTTCCACCAAATATCGTGCAGTATTTGAGGTCCAATAATCTCTGTCTAGATTCTTAGTACACTTGTCAATCGTTTGTGCTTACAGTAATTCGACCTAAATTTATCACTTTTCATTATGGTTGTTTATAGTGAAAGACATGAAATTTAGACTCAAAAGTTGATCTGGATTCCATTTTCTGTTCTAAGTTATTCTGAGCTCTGGAGGGCCTTTAAATGGTGGATTTCTGTCCTTTTTTCTTTTTTGCTTTTCTCTACCGAAGATTTGAACATATTCCATTCACAACAAAGTGATGTCAATCCTCAAAAGGGTGGACAGGGACTTGGCTCATAAAAACCCTAGGTTTTATCATTTTTGTTAAGTTATTGTAGCCTCCCAATAAATTCTCTCTCGAATCTAAGATATATTTTATAACCTACAAAAGAACCCATTCAATTTGACTCCCTCATTTTGAGTTTATTTGTTTGTTTCTTTAAATGTCTAGTTCTCTTATTCCGCCAGCATCACTTGAATCATGGGAAGTTCGAAACTGCCCATCTAAAGTTGTTTATGCTACAAACTCTTGTCTTAGCGATTAGGAGATTTAAGGAAGAAAGCTGATAGATGGGGGATTCAGTTCAACAAGCTGCAAAGGTCTCACCAATAAGTAAATATAATCGTGCTAATTTGGTGAATGAGATAACAAGAGAGATTGAAAGCATAAATTTTATTTTATCATCTTAACGTTGTATCTACAAAGTTCCAAATACACTTAGAAACTTGAATGAAGAAGCATAGATTCCACAAGTTATTTCGATTGGGCCTTTTCATCATGGCATTACAAATGATGGAAGAGTATAAATTACAATATCTAAAAGAATTTGTACAAGAAACCAAGATAGACTTGGAGAATTTGGTGCACATTGTAGAGGATTCGGAAGAAAATGTTTGTCAATGTTATGCACACACTATTTCACTTAGCAAGTGTCAATTTTTGACAATGATCCTTAACGATGTGAGCTTCATCATTCAGCTTTTTGTTAAAGAGTCAAGGAAAGGATGAGCATGAATAGTAGATGATCATATAGTACTAAAGCCATGGTTGACTACAAGGATACAATTGGACCTTTTGTTACTTGAAAATCAACTTCTTTCTTTTATTATTGAAAAATTGTTCAATTTTGCATATGCATCTTCTCTTCCCTATGTCTACCTTCATTCTTTAAGCTAAACTTTTGACTATTTTGAGTTTTAAAACTTTCAAAATTTGCCTCCAAATCTTAAGCCTAAAATAAAACACTTCCTTGATTTGCTTAGAAAATTCTACCTCCCTCCTTTCCAAACTCTACTAAGAAGAAAATGTAACATAATTGAGTGTATGTACAATGCAAACCAACTAGATAAGGTAGGATTGAAGTTTGAAGTGAATCCTTCAAGCATGCGCTTAGTTGACCTACACTATGAGAGGGGAGTGTTAAAATTCCATGCTTTATCTTGGATAATTACACAGAGTTTTATGCTAGAAATCACTATCCAAATAAGGCATATATTACTTATTATTTTCTCTTATTACATTTCCTTATCAAAAGTGAGAGAAATGTGAATTTACTTGGTTGAAAGGGAATTACAACTAATGGGTTAGGTAACAATGATGAAACGTTCATCAAATAGCTTGGCATAAAGATCCTATATTCAGCCATGAGCTCAAAGCATTATGATCTTTGCAAGAGTTTGATAGAATTCTATGAGGACCCTTTCCATGGTTGCTTGGCTTCCTTGAGACAAGACTACCTATGCACTCCATGGATGGTAGCTTCTACCATAGCCGTTATTATCTTGTTGATTCTCATCTTCATACAAACTACGTGCTCTATCATTTCAATCAAGTTCAAAGCTTCTTTCTCTTCTTTACAAACTTAAGATTCATGGGCATTTCAAATACCTTTAAAAATTGGATGAAATGTCTTCTCACAAAGTGATATTCTTTAGAAACTTAAGATGCATTAGTGTTTTGAACTCTTTTGGAAGGAGGGATGGAATTTTCTTCCTACAAAATAGGAAATCTCATAATTCTCTCTCTTTTAATATGAAATGATTCTTTTAAGATTGAGTCTACGAATAATTTCTTTTTCACTTATCATTTGCTGGGATGTATGCGGGGAGAATACTTCAGGCTTACTAATAGTTTCAAATTTGCAAATGGAATCATCTATTGTTAGATCAAATTCATTCAAACCCTCTTCAATGGTATTATTAGGATTCATTTCGCAAAACCTCTAAAGAAAATTAGTTTCTCGTTTCTTGATCTAAATAGTCACACTCTTTTGGTGGTTCCAGATAAGGAGCTAAGGTCCCAAGCGATTTCATCAAGCAACAGATAATTGCTCAACTTGAAGAACTTGAAAATATATTTATTACTTTTCTCATTTCCTTTTGTTTCTACGCTTTCTTGGCCCGACTGGTGTGAAAGAACCCTATTCAGTTCCTACTATATCCCCACACCACACTGCACTGCCAACTTCCCCACGTAGTGGGAATGCAACTGGTTTGCATACAACGTCAAGCTACACAAGACAACCAATGCTATATCGAGCTGACCACTGGTTGTACAATGGTGTGTCACCTAAAGTGCTGAGCACTGTAGCATAGTCATCCGAGCTGTTCATGGCAGACACGCATAAGGATGTGGAGAGCATGGACTTGGACGTGCCAGAGGACCGCAGCATATATCTAGCCTCCCAAATGAAGAAGCTAGATTAACATCAATGAATCCCAGTACTGCCTCACCGAGCTCAGTGCACTCATGTTGCACCACATCACTACAAAGCAACAACATGCGTTAGTAAAATCAAAACACATAATAGTTGAGCTGGAAAGCACAGCACGTGAAGGCAGCATTATTCCCAGCACGCAGCTCTGCACCTACTCACAAGTTGAAGGCCAAGAAAGTCATGACGTGGAGGATGGAGAAAGTAGAAAGAAGGCAAGAGGGAGTGAAGACTGGGGCACTGCCTTCGTGTACAAATAGAAGTCATCATGTAAAGTTCCTGGAAACTTACACGATTAGTATAAGTGGGAGTTAACACCTTATAAATAGGTGCAGCTTGCCTAAGAGAACAGCAAGCCTTTGTAACCCAAGCATTGTAATTCAAAGTTTTCTTTGAATATCAATAGAAGAGCTTCCACATTTGTCCATTCTCTAATTTTTCTTCTACTATAAGGTCCATATTCTCTACAGTAGCTACTACTTTGTGAGATCATTGCGGTTGGCCTATTTGTGCTTGGACTAACTGCATTTATCTCTAAAGTTTGTATAAATTATTATGATATTTACTTTCCAAAATAATTATTATGGTATCAAATTGTATTATGATAACATTTCTAATCTTTTTTATTTTATTTAAAGACTTAGACACAAATGGGATCCAAGTATCATCTTAAAGCCTTAACCCTAGAAATATAAAACTTTAGGATGGTATCTTATATTGCTGAGTCTCAAGGGCTTCTTTTTCAAAAGATGAACTGTAACACTTGTAGATAAAGGGGAAAAAAAATTTACTTGAAAGAAAATAAAAAAGGCTCTTGATATCTAACAATAATTTAGAAACAGAAAAATTGAATCTAGGTTGGATTTTGAGTCTAAATTTCAGGTCTTTCACTACAAACAACCATAACAAAAAAAAGTAGATTTAAGTTGAATTACTGTAAGCATAAACAATAGAGTTGTATCAAGAATCTAAAAAAAATTATAGGACTTTAAATATTTGGGGCAAAAGGGAGAATGCTTTCACGTTTTGAAAACTATATTACCCTTCTGGTAAAGCTTCAATAAAAAGAAAATGACATTTCAACTCTTAAATTAACTTTTAGGTTAACCTTCAAGTTCTCCAACCAATAGCTTTTTAGGAATTTACAAGCCTACAATAGTCTAATATGAGATCAAAACTAGGGATAACCCTTACTTTGTAATCCCTTAGGTCCCATATTAGACTTCTATTCATGAGTAGTACTTGTGTTAGTGCACACATAAGGGGGAAATGTTAAAGGTAAGTGTTATCTCCTCATTGAAAGCACGAGAATAAACCCTTGACCTTATAAATAATTGTGTTTTCCATATGATACTTAAGGCTTTGAAATGAGCATTCATACTCTAATATTTTCTAATTAGAGTCTATGGATGGTTTAACCTCATTTCCACAAAAGCAAGCATAAACAATAGAGAAATGTGGAAAGAGGCAAGACAGATTCTTAGACCTCTAACAGTGCACGACATTTGTGTAGAAAAGAGACAAAGTTTTCGCCCTCTGGAAAACACACTGGCCTTGACCTCAATATGCAAAGTAAGTGCCATCTGTAAATGAAGATGCTTATTTTATGTTTCAATAATTGCAAATGATATAAATAGTGTCCTGCTTTAAGTCGCACTACTTTCGTTAATTTCTTGCAATAATTTCTATCGGGCCTGTAGACCTTTTGAAACTTCATAGAATATAATTTCCCATTTCACCACAGATTCCAATTTGTTAGAACCCCTGGTGGATGTCTTTGTCGCAGCTCCATGGCCTTGATATTGCCACAAAGAATCTAGCAACAATGAGACAAGGTTTCGTTGATAATTCTAGAATTTCTGTTGTAGATTTAGTTATATTAACTAGGGTTTATGTATAATTAGATACAGCAAATTTATAGCAATTCTTTTAAGTTTCTTATGATATTGACGTGCTATCCCTGGATTAATACATTCGATTCGGTAAACTATCTTTGGGAAGTTTGAGGAAGCAGGAAGGATGAAAGTTATAGTCAAAAAGCTCTTGGCTCCACTGGAGAAGGTACAATATCGAATCTCTTAATTTCAAATTTGATGTTTACGTATGTATATAAAAGAAAAATATAAAAGTTATAGTAACATCGTCGTCATCATTGATGTCACTTGACCTCCATTATTGGAACTACAGTTACCCTTCAATCATTTCAGGAAAATAAGCACGTACTATCAACATTCATAATTTGCAACTTATTTATAAGAGAGATAGACATTGGAAGCATACGGTGAACAATGAAAAAAACTTGCACAGCTCCATGATCAAACAAATTAGTTTCTGAGGCTGCAATTCATAGTGATGGATCCAGCGATGTACCATGCTGCAGCTACAACAGTTTATAAGATGGTATAAGGCCCTTCAAAGCAGGTTTGCTCCCAGGCGGTCCCGGATGCTAAGTTCATTGGCTTTATTAGTAGCGTTATCCCTACCCCTTACAAGGCCTTTTAAGGAGATTAGGTCTGCTTCTAATATGGTATTAAAGCCAAAGATGGGCCTCTGCTTCATAAACCTCCAATGCCCCAAAGTTGGGCTTTAGTCCACTTGCAATGCTTATATCAGCATGCAAGTGAGGGGAGTGTTGAAAGTGGCTATTGTCTCACATTAGAAGTGAGAGGGTGGGCTTGTGGTCTTATAAGTGATGAGAATTCTCCACTTAATGCCTTAAGGTTTTGGGATGGACCCTCACACTCTAATATGGCCAACGTGAGACTGCGGGGAGTGTTGGAGTATTAAAATATCCAGTCCCACATTGGATAAGGTAACAGGGGAGCCTGACCTTATAAGCTTCTGCTAGCATGTTTTAGTTGGGCCCTTCAGTTTCTAATAATAAGAGATACTTCGAAGACGTGGAAGATAATTGCCTTCAGCACTCGTTAACACTGGATGGTGACAAGATTTTGCACGTTGCAACAAAATTCAAATAGAAGGACAGAATGGCTCGTCAAGCTGCATCCGTCGCTTATTCTTCTTAAGAACGAGAAAGGAGACACTTCTCTACATATTGCAGCAAGAGTGGGGGATTTGGCCATCACAAAACTTCTGATCAGTCATTCAACTCCGTTGACGGAGCTGAAGAATACGGTGAACATCCAAGGGGATACGGCGTTGCATGATGCTGTGAGAAATGGTCACCATGCCCTTGTGGGTTTACTAGTTGAAATGGAGTTAGGACTTGCTTTGGCTGTAAATGAAGCTGGGGAGTCCCCAGTCTTTTTGGCGATGGACAGAAAATTTTACAAGATTGCTGAGTCCATCCTAGGAGCTGCTCCAGAATGCTCTTATCAAGGAAGGGACGGCTTGAATGCGTTGCATGCGGCCATTGTTCGCTTGAACGAGAGTAAGTTACTCTATTATTGATTTTTCTTTTAATGTACACATCTAAACTCATTAAACTTAAGATCAAAAGGTCTCAGGTAACACCTTAAATTGTCTACAAGTGTCTATGTTATATCATATAAAAATAGCCTCTTAGGCAGTATTATAAAGGAAAGTGAAAAGAGAAATTACTTTGGAAGTTTGCTCGTTTTGCTTGATTATATATATGTCATATCTGAAATTAGTTGAAAGTTTGAATATAATGAAGGACTATTAATTTCCTGTCTGCGACATAAAGTCACTGCTTTAAATTCAAGTTAGAGAAAATAAAAAATAATATACCTTAAAACAAGAGAGGTTCGAATACATCAAAGAAATTAGGAATATAATGGTATTTTAACATCCTATCATCTTTATATGGGTTTTCTTGTAACATCTTTGATAATAGTTGTCTTATGTTTCTTTGCCATCATAGGGAAAAATTATTCTGAAATCTTTGGAGGATTTGCTCGCATCCATACACGATGTATCCATGTTGTTAATTTATTATTCCCCATTGTTGAAGCCCCTTTTTGGGGTTACGACTACACGGAATGACAGATAAGCCATGGTGGAGCAGGTAACTGCATTTTCTCGTTCAAGTATAATTTCTTTACTTTCTCTTAGTGATAAGAAATACAAATAGAATTTTTTTTATGTATTTCAAGATAAATATTAAAAATAGATCCAAAAACTCAATTCAAGAGCTAATTCATGAATTGGAAGACCTTTCTTTATATTTAAATATTATCTAAAGATTGTATTCTTTCAATAGGAGATTTTTGTCTCTAATACTATTTGCATACCGAGCACACATTGAGATCAAGGTTGAATGGGAAAAAGTATATATTCTTTACACACTAAACATATTTTAAGAGTTCAAAATTAAAATGAGAGTTGTAATAGATCAACCTTAACAATGATACTATATTAAAAATAGGCTTAAAATCTAACCAAAAAGCTAACTCATTAATTACATATCTTTTTTATATTTAAACTTCATCTTAAGATCTTATTTTCTAATATAAAACTTTTGTCTTGCAAACACTTCTCTCGCATATTGAGAAGTTATCTAATCCTAATGATGTTAAGAGATAATAAGAATATAATGGGATGTAACCTGTCTTTAATATCATATGAAAAATAAATATAAAATCTAATTCAAAAGCTAACTCATTAGTTAAAGGATATTTTTTCATATTTAAATAGTATTCAAAATTTTATTTTTTCAATATGAAGCTTTAGTCTCTCCCTATATTGATAAAATATAATAATATATCTTTATATAGGGCTTTCCATACAAATAAAAGCTACCAAATAGGAGAAAAGTTCTCGAGAAAATCTCTCTTTCTTTGTATATTATAACCGCTTATCAAATAACATATTACATTTCAAATTTTATAAACTCCAAATTATAAGCAAAATAAGAAATTTCGTAACTAAGAAATAAAGTTTTCTCCCAACACAAATTTTTACTTTATACCTAACAACGAATTATCTTCAAGCCAAAATTCCTCAACTCCATTCTTGTCCAACTTTGACTTTGTAAGTCTCGTACAAAGGAAATTGCCCAGTATGGGTATGACACGGAGAGGGAGAGACAAATGGGATGATCTTCGTACTTATGTTAACCTAAATTGTACACTAAATTTTTGCAATATTTTTTTGCCTCTCTTTTAGTTCTTCTGCCCAAGTTGATTAAACAGAGTCCAACTTTAATTTCGGAAGCTGATAAATATGGATGGACGCCCCTTCACTATGCTGCACACTTTGGCATTATGGAAGCTGTCCGACTGCTTTTGGAGACTGATTGTTCCTTAGCTTACAAGAGGAACATCAAAGGCAAGTCTGCTCTTCACATTTCAGCCAGACGGGGCCATATTGCTGTCACAAGAATGCTCGTTTCCCGATGCCTAGGAACCACTGAGCTGCTGGATAACAAATGTCGTACGCCTCTTCATGCCGCCGCTGCAGTTGGTTGTCGGAAGACAGAAAATTTCTTTCTCAGATCACTGCCTGAGGATCTCATAAATAAGCAAGACAGCGATGGCAATACGCCTATGCTTGTGGCGGCCCTCAACAAAAAGGTTGGAGTACTACTGATTATGGCAGCTGATACAAGAGTGGACAAAGGGGCTACCAACAAGGAAGGTCTAACCGCTTTGGACATTTTACGATCACAGGCGATCGTGCCACGGGATTTCATGGGAGGTATAACTAATATATTTTAATATGGTATCAGTGCTAGTTTTAGACCTTTTATCTTTAAATAACTTGATTTTTTTTACATAATATCAGAGGTTAAATTTTTCTCTGTACAATGTTTATCCCAAATTTTTCCGTTAATACTCTTATGAGTTCATCATTTGGTACCATTAATGATCAATATACATCTATCATGATGAGGGGATATGTTAATGGTATTGATTCTCTCATATTGTCAAGACGTGTATGAGAATTTTCTTCAATTAATAAAGTTTCTTCTAATCTTTGACTTTTTAGATTAGGTTTTAGACTTTTCATTTTAAAATATTTTAATATTTTTTACTACTCTAATAATTCCAATAGCATTTTGGATAGTTAAATTTTCATTGAAATCCTATAGTATATGCAATTTGAATATCTTGATTTTGATATGGATATTTGTTTATGTGCATTGGGAATGTATAGCAAAATATCAATGGCATTTGCAGAGATCGAGAGATTATTTAGTTACGAAAATAAGATTGTAAAGCATATTTTGAAATAGTCTATTTCAAAATCTGAATTATCGTGTATATGAAATGGTGAAATTGAAGTTATAAGTTTACAAATAAAAATAATTTTACCCAATTAAATCAAAACCAAAGATTTAGTAGCAAGAACCAATAATAAGAGTGAATTCATTGGAATGTAGACGATAATTCTTTGTTTTTCTTTATATATGAAGAAGAGATAAATTGATTTAACAACATGTAAACACCTTGGAATTCACTATTCATCTTTATTTAAAAATATTAAATCTTTTATGTGAATATTTTATTGTGCCATAATTAAAAGATTCAAAATTTAATTTTCTCTTAGATAAATTATAATACTAGAATAGTGCCTTTAAGGCTTTACATTTTCTTATTTTAAATGAATAAAATTATATATTTATAAAAAGTAAAAGTTGAAATTCACTCGTTGCAAAATGAACTATATCTGAATGTATGACTTACTTTGGTAATAATTATTTGATTCCACTCAAACTAGATTACTACCTTACTGTTAGCTTTCTAATTAATTTAGTGATTAAAGATCATACATAACACAGGTGGTATAAAACCCAATAGGAGCTGCCAAATGATCTATGTTCTAACTTTCTCTCTGATCGGGGACTGTTTTCAAATCGTACAGGGCCAGTTACAAAAGCTTAATAGAAAGGGCCTTCTACGAAGTTGTCAAGCAGCTGCGGCGGCAGGACAGCGAAGACGTACCGATGGTCAAGGCGACGCTTCAGGAGCTCGTGAAGCACAACTTCCCGAACTAGTTGATCGGGAACAGACCGAAGCGAAACTACTATCCGAAAGCAGCGAACCACAACCTGAGATTGAAGAGGCTGCAAAAAATGATCGGCAAAAGACAAGAACGAGACTGATATCTCTGCGCAAAGAATTGGCTAACACCTTTTTACTCGTAGCCACTATCGTGGCCACTGTCACCTTTCCAGCTCTTTTCGCCATGCCCGGTGGGGCTGAAGCTGGCGGCGGACATGAAGGCGTGGCAACTTCAACAAAGAAGTCAGCTTACAGAGTGTTTGTGATAGCTGATTCTATCGCTTTTAGTCTCTCAGCTACCTCGATATTTGTCCTCATGGGGTCATCGGTATTCAGCTTTGAACAATTGGAGTTGCTGATTTATGTCATAGTGTTAATTGAATATTCCATCTACGTAATGGTGATAGCTTATACATCAGGCACATATGTGCTGTTGGCTGAACACTCGGGACTTGCTACAGCAGCTGTTGCCTGTTCCTGCACGTTCCTGTCAGGTCCTTTCTTCTTTTACCATCTGTTCATGTTTAGGTTGCTAGATAGTCAAGCTTGATGACTTGGATATCCTAGTAGGGTGTTTTAACGTTCAAAGGAGCCGAACGTTTGATAAAGCCGGCTGGTCATCATTCCTGTAACTAAAAGAAGCAAGAGACGGATTATTAGACGTCAAATACTATTATAATCCGAAACTTCAGTTTTTCCTTCTTTTTTTTCTCATATATGCAATGAACAAGAAAATCCAGCATGTGTCAAATCTATTAAGTCTCACACGTAAAATATAAAAGCTTAAAAGTAGTTTATAAAAATTGAGTTCCTCTATATAATGCTTTAAGGTTTTAAGTTAGATGGGTCCTTATCTATTACAATGTGATATTAAACCCAAGTTTTATCTTACCAACCCTATGGATTATGAGCAAATTTAAAGTTCATGCAGAAAAATAACACTACGACACGGTCCAAATTAGACTCTTATAGTGAATGAATGTATTAATGATGTAGATGTCTAATCTTATACTACTAAAAAGTCCACTCTATCCCTTTACTTTTTGTTAATGGAAAATCATATTTGCTAAGTGAAATAGTATATGCATGACATTGGTTAATATTTTCTTCTGAATCCTTTACAAAGTACACCAAATTCTCCAAGTTTATCTCATTTGTCCAATGAATTCTTTAAGATATTGTGCTTTTTTATCTCATTTGTCCAATGAATTCTTTAAGATATTGTGCTTTATACTTTTCCATCATTTGTCCTATGAATTCTTTAAGATATTGTACTTTATACTTTTCCATCATTTGCAATTTTTGATTGCCATGTGAAAAGACCCAATCAAAACAACTTGTGGAATATATGATTCTTCATTTAGGTTTCTAAGTGTACTTTAAACTTTGTAGATACAACATTCAAATGATAAAAGAAAATTTATGCTTTCAAACTCTCTTATTTTCTCATTCACCAAATTAGCACGATTGTATTCAGCTACCGGTGAGACGTCTGCAGCTTGTTAAATTGAATCCCCCATCTATCAAGCTTTCTTCGTTAAATCTCCTAATCACAAACACTTGTTTTTGTAGCATTGAAAATATTAGATAGGTAGTTTCCAACTTCTCATGATTCAAGTGATGCTGGCGGAATAAGAGAAGTAAACATTCAAATAAATAAACAAACAAATAAACTCAAAATGTGAGGATCAAATTTAATGCGTTCTTTTATAGATTATGAAGATATGTTTAGATTTTGAGAGACAGAATTTATTGAGAGACTACATTAACTTAACAAAAATGACAAAACCTGTGGTTTTTACGAGCCCAGTCCCTTTCAACCCATCTGAGGATCGGCATCACTTTGTTGTGAATGAATATGATCAAATCTTCGGTAGAGAAAAAGAAAAGGAAAAAAAATAGAAACCCACCATTTAGAACTGAAAAATGGAATCCAGATCAAATTTTGAGCCTAAATTTCATGTCTTTCACCATAAACAACCATAATGGGAAGTGATAAACTTAGGTCGAATTACTGTAAGCATAAACAATAGAAAAGTGTACTAAGAATCTTGACACAGATTATTGGACCTAAAATGCTACACAATATTTGGTGGACAAAGAAGGCGCTTCCCTTCTGAGAATTACGCCACCATGAACTTGGATCGCTCTGCTGCGCACCCCTCAGACAATAGAGCACCACGTCGAGAATGGCCCTGTTGTAGTCGCAGTGGACGCACGAGGAAATATCCAACGAAAATACCATTTGCCCATGATTCGAAGTAGGGGAACCAGGGCCTTCCCTATACGTGACGCCTTCACAGCAGCATTTGTCTTGCGCCCAACAGGACCTCACACGGTAAGTCATTTCCCAAACTTTTAATAAAGATACATACAAACCTCACTTATACATATGTTCAAATGCACATAATTGTGGGTGTAGCTTTAAGCAAAATATGATAAGGTGCCTTCAAATAAAACTTGAGGCTAAAAACATAACTTGTGCAACCAGATAGAAGACTACATTTTCCATTGTGGAGGCAGGGACAGCAGATGGATGGAACGATTTTCCGAGAAAGTAAATGCTATGGATAAAGATCCCATCATCAAGGAAGCACTCATTTCTGTGGAATGTTCCTGCGTTGAAAACTTTAACACATGGAACCCTTTCCAGAAAGCCCCCAAGACTCGAAAGAGGAATGAGGAAATTCAAAGGATATTGCCTTCTTTCAAGAATGAGAAAAGGTGGGCTGTGTTAATCAAGTGGTCGACAAAAATAGTCAGTGATGATGGTCCAACAATTCTGAAGGTCTTGGAGATGTTTGACGAGTGGAAGCAGTATGTGTCTGAGAGGGGTTTCGAAAATTGCTTCAAAGAATACCATGAGAAGCTTCGCTCGACTAATCCCAACCCATCAACATCCCAGCCCGTATAAGGTGCTGCCACTTTGATGGTGCTATAGATGATGTATGTGTGTCGTCAGTATTATGAAGTTTGATATCGTAATGCTATAATAATTATGTTGGTCATATTGGTAAGTTGATGCCAATATCATTGATATTATATATCTATGTTGGTTATATTGAAGAGAGTTTTTGTTGGAATAATATATGCTGAAACACAAGAGAATATTATAGGAATAAATGGATAATCAAATTTATTGTTATATTTATAAGTTATATACTTTAAATAGATAATAAATTTGTAATAAATAATACAATAGAATTCAACCAAAGAACTACTATTTAAGCACTCCTTCTAACACTCAAAATTTTTCTATACTTTCAAATCATTTCCAATATTCAGTGTTTGACACCAACAATAGTGGAACTTGTGTCTAATTATAATAATACCTCTAAATAATCTTGAAATAAGCTCTTTTAAAAATCTCATTTCTCAATGGCAATCATACTTTACTTAGGGACCACACTTACTGAGCTATTATCCTACTTATATTATTATGCAAGGATTAATTAACTCCTTAATCATATAAAAGGAAAAAAAGAAATAAAAATAAAAATCTTTAAAATAGTTGAAAATTTATGTCAAATTGTAGCAGCAACTAGTTGACAAGACAAAAGCACTACTAAAATTTCAGGGTGAAAAAAAGGTTGCTTTTATCAAATTATCCAACCCACCCCCCCCCCCCAACACCCCGTTACCTAAATGGGGTAAGGCGGCAATTCTGCATAACAAGACAACTCAGTTTTTGTTTGTCCTCTTGCTCATTGATCCTTGCCACCCTAGTCCGTCTCTTTCTAGTCCTTTAATGTAAGCTTTGGCCCCTAGTTTATCAGTGTTTGTTTAAAAAGGCTTGTGGAGATTTCTGTTCATCTTAGCCCCAAATATCTGAAGCACAAAATGACCAAATGGAATGTGGATCTCTTGCCGAACATAATGACAAGAATGATCTTGAAAGGCAATGGTGAAAGCATGCACTCCAATCATTATAAGGGAAAGCAAACCCTTTATCACCTATGTAGGAAATATTAAGAGATAAAGTAAATCATACGGCAAACATATTTAGCAATTATACCAAGAATTTACGTAGTCTCAAATAAATTTAGGTAGTCTCATGGAGTAGTAACGACTCTTATTTTTGTTAAAATTATAGTTACTACTACTAAACTAAAAGTTTAGATTATTAGACCGAGTACATGCTTTAATTCTTAATAATTTTAACCAACCTACGCCCAACAGGATTATTGGTGTATGTCTCTCTCGAATCACTTACACTAGAACACTCGAGCTATCTCACTTAGGACCCCTCAGCTCTAAGTCCACAACGGACACCCTCCTGCAGTCTTCTGTGAGTAATGGGTTAGGTCCATCCACCCTTTCGCTGGTCACTCGAGCTAGGCCTCACAGGACTTTCCTATGTAATTACCCATACCAGTGCTTTTCAGATACGTACATATTTAAATTATCTCTTATATTATACTTTTGTTCTCGTAATCACTTAATTTTTCTTAGTCTTATATTTTTAGGATTTCTAATTTTATCAGGATGTTCAGAATTTTTATATTTGACGTAATCCTGATGACAATTATTTTTATATTCCACTCCCTCAGGTACTATGACGTCTTTCTTTAATGGCCCTGGGTTTTACCTAGTGCAGATTTTGCAGGAGGAATCGGCCCCCGTGGGAAAGCCTTGGCCCTGGGTTTTACCTAGTGCAGATATTGTTTTATGCTAACTTTTCCATGACCTATACATTTAGTGCTGGCAACCAGCTTTCTTCCTCGGCACTCCCCATGCCCTACAAGGTATTCCTTTTCAAAAAGTAGCACTAAAGTGATTAGACTTGAAAAAGAAAAAATACACTTTAGAGGGGAAAAGTTATTTATGCATCTCTATGCACATACCTTATGTCTGTATCTCATCTCCACCATCGGTTTGAACTAGAAGTCTACAAAAACATGAGTAACGACACTTGTAAGCGATGTGCACAAGAAATGTGTATACGAGCTATTCAAATGGGGATATCCATCTAAAGATTACCTCTACTTGCGTAAGTATCTTTCATTGATCAAGGTAAGGAACCAAAAGGCAGTGCGTTGGATGAACAAAGCTGTGATCTATTAGCTAAATTCTCCGTAGCTATGTCTTTTCCTTTCATTTATGCTCGTCAACGACAAACTGTTGCGGGCAGCTTTGCAACTTATAGTTTTGGGGCTTTTTTGGTGGGCCTCGTGTATGGTGCTTTGTATTTTGGGCTTATGAGTAAAGGAAATGTTACATGGGGCGGGTAGGGTTCCATATCACTAACCCGACTAAAGGAAATGAAGGAAAGAATCAAGAAAAGACCTCGTACTCCCAGGCGTTTTCTGAGGAAGATGGCACTGGGCAAAATGTCATCGGGGCCATCAACTTCATCACTGCACTCCTCTCAGTGCCGATCATAGGTGCTGAAAACACATGATATTTAGAGTCTAATAATTTTTATTTAGATTCTTAATACACCTCTATTGTTTATGCCTATAGTAATTCAACTTAAATTTACTATTTTTTATGATTAGTTATAGTAAAAGACCTGAAATGTAAACTCAAAATTCAATCTAGATTCGATTTTTCTGTTTCTAAATTATTCTTTGCTATCAAGAGCCTTTTTTTACTTTTTTTTTTCAAATAAAAAAATTCTCCTTACATTTCTACCACCAAAAAAAAAAAAAAAAAAATCTCTATCTACAGGTGTTACAATTCATATTTAGAAAAGAAGCCCTTGAGACTCAACAACATAAGATACCATCCTAAACTTTGATATTTCTACGGTGAATGCTCCATGATGAAAGCTGCAACTTGTATGCGTTTGGTAAGTAAATAATATAACAATTTACAAAAACTTTAGAGACAAATGCACTGAGTCCGAGCACAAAGAGGCCAACAGAAGTGATCTCACAACATAGTAGCCACTGCAGAGAATATGGACCTTCCAGTTGGCCTAAGAAAGCGAAGAAACAAAGGAAATGAGAAAAGTAATAAATACATTATTAGCTTCTCCAATGTGGTCTCTTCATGTTGAGCAATTATCCGCCGCTTGGTAAAATAGCTTGGGACCTTAGCTTCTTATCTAGAAATGAGAAACAAATTTCCAGAACTAACTGCCCTTAGATGTTCTGCAAAGAGAATTATAATAATAATATTAAAGAGAATTTGAATGAATTTGATTCAACCATAGATGATTTGATTTACAAATTTGAAGCTGTTAATAGGTTTGAAATAATCTCCCCAAATACATCCAAGAAAATGATAAGTGAAAAAGATATTATTCATTGACTCAATTTTAAAAGAATCATTTCATATTAAAAGAGAGACTTATGAGATTTCTAGTTTTGTAGGAAGAGAATTTCATCCCTTTTTCCAAAGAAGTTCAAAGCACTTATGCATCTTTAGTTTCTAAAGAATATCACTTTAACCAAGGAGCTAGCTTAAAAAACTAGATAGGAAAATCAAAATTTGTGAGAAGAGATTCTATCCTACTTTGAAAGGTATTTGAAATGCTCGTGCATCTTAAGGTTGTAAAGAAGAGACAAAAGCTTTGAACTTACTTTGCTGAAATGATAGAGAATACAGTTTGTATCAAGGTGAGAATCAACAAGATAATAGCAGCTGCAGTAGAAGCTATCATCCATGGAGTGTGTAGGTAATCCCGTCTCAAGGAAGCCATCCAACGATGGGAAGGGTCCTCATAGAATTCTACCAAACTTTTGCAAAGATCATAATGCTTTGAGCTCATGGCTGAATATAGGATCTTTGTGCCAAGTTGGTTGATGAAAGTTACATCATTGTTACCTAACCCATTAACTATAATCCCCTTCCGACCAAGTAAATGCACATCTTTCTCACTTTTGATAAGAAAATGTAGCAAGAGAAAATAATCCGTAAGGTATGCCTCATTTGGATAGTGGCATTGTTCTAAGGCCATGAGATTTCTAGCATAAAGCTCTGTGTAATTATCCAAAATAAAGCGTGGGATTTTTAACACCCCTTTCTCATAGTGTAGGTCAAGTAAGCACTTGCTTGAATGATTCACTTCAAACTTCAATCCTGCCTCATACAGTTAGGTTGCACTATACATATGCTCAACTATGTTACATTTCTTTCTTGGTAAAGTTTGGAGAGGAGGGAGGTAGAATATTCTAAGCAAATCAAGGAAGTGTTTTATTTTAGGCTTAAGATTTGGAGACAAATTTTGAAAGTTATAAAACTCAAAATAGTTAAAAGTAAGCTCAAGGAATGAAGGTAGACTTGGGGAAGATGCATATGCAGAATTAAACAAGTTTTCAACAATAAAGAAAGGAAGTTGATTTTCAAGTAACAAAAAGTCCAATTGTATCCTTGTAGTTAACCATGGCTTTAGTACCATATGATCATATGTTGTCCATAGTAATCCTTTCCTTGACTCTTTAATGAAAAGCTGAATGATGAAGCTTGCATCCTTAAGGATCATTTTTAGAAAATCACACTTGCTAAGTGAAATAGTATATGCATAACATTGGCAAATATTTTCTTCTAAATCCTCTACAAAGCACACCAAATTCTCCAAGTCCAGCTTGGTTTGTTCTATGAATTCTTTCAGATAATGTACTTTATACTTTTCCATCATTTGCAACTTTTCATTGCCATGGTGAAAAGGCCCAATCGAAATAACTTCTGGAGTATATGCTTCTTCATTCAAGCTTCTACAAGTATTTGGAACTTTGTAGATGCAACATTCGGATGATAGAGCAAACTTTGTGCTTTCAAACTCTTTTGTTATCTCATTCACCAAATTAGCACGATTATATCCAGCTATAGGTGAGACGTTTGTAGGTTGTGGAATTGGATCCCCCATCTATCAAGCCTCCTTCCTTAGATTTCCTAATCACAAAGACAAGAGTTGCCGACTTCACACGATTCAAGTGATGCTTGTGGAATAAGAGAAGTAGACATTTAAATAAACAAACAAATAAACTCAAAATGACAGGGTCAGATTGAATGGGTTCTTTTATAGTTTATATATGATATTTTTAGATTTTAAGAGAGAGAATTATTGAGAGGCTACCATAACTTAACAAAAATAACAAAACCTCGGTTTTTATGAGCCGAGTCCCTTTCAACCAATCTGAGGATTGGGTTGATGTCTAAATTTAATGTCTTTTGCTATAAACAGCCATAATGAAAAGTGATAAATTTAGGTTGAATTACTGTAAGCATAAAGAAAAGAGAAGTGTACTACGAATCTAGACAGAGATTATTGGACCTCAGATACTGCACTATATTTGGTTGAAAAAGAAGGCTCTCACCTGTTGAGAATTACGCCACCATGAACTTGGTTTCAATCTGCAGAGGAGGAGGATCGCTCAGGTGCTCAGCCCTCGAACCATAGAACACACTAGGTTGCTTTAAAAAGGAAGTCACTCCCTCGCTGTTCTCATTTCATCTACGAAGATGCCTATGACATGAAGCGACTTGACTCGACTTGTACAGCCTGTTATTAATTAACAGCAATGATGTCTATTAGACCGCCAGACCTTTTGAAACTTCATAGAAAAGAAGATCCCTTGGGACCAACGGTTACTATTTCTAGGCAAATCATATGTTTTCATCCATGAATAACAAAATCACATAGATGAGGTATATCGTTTTCCAAATGAAAAATAGGAAATCAATTTGAATCTTCACAATAAAGCAACGGAGAAGGTGGCAAATTCTATAAAGATTATAATTACTATACCATCTACATGGCAAGTTCAACCGGAATCCCCAAATTAAGAACACCAATCTAAGAAATCACACCCGTTAGTGGTAGGTAAGCAATCCAAACCTTAGGAATGCAAAAGGAATCTTTCAAAATGTGAAAACCACGACGGTCGGCGGTGGCCCGACGAAGATCAACAACGGAAGATGGTTTCTTCGCCACTGTACGCCTCTAAGATGCGCAAATGGTCGGTTCTCCTCTGCGTATCTCCCAGAACCAGAGGCGGCGGTCACAGAAATCATATGAACGTGACTAGGTTTCGATGCTTTTCTAGTCGACACACTGGTCTCTTGCTCAGAACCACGTCCCAACAAAAGTCCAGCTGGACGGAGAACTTTCGAGGAAAGCACAGCGGAAAAGAGAAAGACTCAGTGACCGGAAACTTTCCAAGGACACAATTGATATTATCAATCCTTCACTGACTAAGATTTTCAAAATCTAAGAACACTTTCGAAAAGGAGTATCCAAAGCTCTCTCTTCACGTTTTTTGATTGGTTGGGAGCACCCAAATTTCAACGATTACCCAGAAAAGGTTGCCTGTAAGTCCCACTACGACTGACACTAATATTTTGGATTCGCAGCGGTTGGCAATGTAAACTTCAGACAAACATGAAAGACAATAATTTAAAAGTAATAAATGCCATTCAGTCAATCAGTAGGTTTACATGCCTGTCCTAATTGCATCAGAGTTCGGATGATGTGACACTTGGGAGTTCATCTAATGTGTATAATGAGGATTAATCATGCCTGTCCTATAATTTTTAATCAAAGGAATTGGAATAAAAAAACCGCCCCTGTTTCCATAAAAAAAAAAGAATAAAGAAATCCATTTGGCACAGGACCGATTTCATTAATGTAAAAGAATATTAGAATTAAGAAAGTAGTTCAGAAAAGAATATTTCTATTTAGTAACATTAAATTCTTTTAGGTGAATGTTTTATTATATTATGATTAAAAAATTTTAAATTATATTTTCTCTTAGATAAATTATAATGTTAGGATATGTTCTAAACTTTTGTGTTTTTTTATTTTTTATAAATAAACTTACATATTCATAAATAAATAAATAAATAATAAAGAAAAAATATTCATTTTATTTAAAGATTTTGAAATAATATTTAATTAATATAACACTATTTAAGCCATTTAGAACATATTTACTTATAACTAATGTGAGTTGTACGTTTCGTTACAAAGATAATATTTCCCTTTCCTATATAGGAATGTCACTTCTTAAACTTAAGTTTTAGTTCTATAGTATAAATTCATTCTTTTTTTCAAATATTAAGGGATATATAATTTATTCTATTGTGAAGGCAAGGACAACATATGAATTGAACAATTTGCTGAGAAAGTAAAAGTTATGGCTAAAGATCCCATCATCAAGGAAGCACTCATTTCCATGGAATTTTCCCGGGTTGAAAACAAGAAACGGAACCCTTTTCCAGAGAGGCTTCAACACTCTAAAGAAGAATGAAAAAATTCAAAGGATGTTGCCTTCTTTCAAGAATTAGAAAAGGTGGGTTGTATTGATCAAGTGGTCGGCAAGGACAGTTAGTCTTGATGGTCCAACAATTCTGTAGGTCTTGGAGAAGTTATGTAAAGTGCATTGTTTGCGAACTCTCATCTATGTGTGTATGTTCAAAGACCTCCAAGTTGTCCGTCAGCCTGAATTTAAATATTCTTCGATCCACCGTCTGTATCTGCTTGTATGGTAGTTTATTAGCACTAGCCAGCATCTCTTCTCCCCTATAGGAGGTTACATATGAAATTGAAAAGAAAAGACTAGACTCTGAATGTCATCCTGGGCCAAATTTCATAATTGAAGAAGAGAATCCTTGTCGAGGATGGCTTGGTCTGCACGTTTCCACTTGCGCATAGGGTTGCTGGATCGGCAATAAACTAGTGAGACATTGCCTACCCTCTGGATATGGTTGTCGGAGAAAACACCAGCCAGGCATGTGCTGCACTCATCCATGCCTGGCATTAATTATGTCTCTGGGATTTAAATTCTGTACAGATTTAACATTGGGTTTGCGGACCGGGGGCGGTACCGCAGCGTTGGGAATATTGACCTCGGTAAAGGGATTGCTACCACGTTGTGCTGCAGTACATGTAGTGGTTTGTCTCTTGCTTGAACCGACGGTGAAAGTTCCACCGTTGCTAGAGCTTTCTGGGATGTACAGTGAAACTTAGGAACATTTTTTTTTTCACCTTCCAGAAGATAAACATGAATCAGTGCGCCCATGTTTTGAACTTTCATCACCTGCAATTTCTTTTTTGGATCATTCTAGAGAAGGGTATTTATTATCTTACGGTGGTTTCATCTCCTTCTGGACAACCTTACCTGTCACATGTGAATGGGCGACTGGTATCAGGACTGAACTGCGTCGTTCATGTTCATGAATGCTCTATGGAGTGTCCATTTGTGCTATCACAGCACGTCCAAATCCTGTAGGAAAATACAAAAAAAAAAAAAAAATGTTTTAGATCCGTCGCGAATAAAATTTCGATCACTGATGTTTACATACTGACATGGGGTTTTCAGTCTTAAAAGACAAATCAGGTAATAAATCGTCATCCACCAGCTGTGGGTTTACGACACCTGACAACGTGAACCGTTGTCTTGGAACTGACATCTGAGGATTGGCATCACTTTGTTGTGAATGGCATATACTCAAATCTTCGGTAGGGGATAGGACAAAAAAAAAAAAAAAAAAAAAAACAGAAACCAAACATCTAGAACATAAAATGGAATCTAGATCAAATTTTGAATCTAAATTTCTTTTCTTTCATAATAAACAAACATAGTGATAAATTTAGTTATAAACAAAAGAAAAAGTGTACTAAGAATCTAGAGAGATTACTGGAACTCTGTGCGATATTTTGTGGAAAAAGAAGGCTCTCACCTAACGCTCTTCTCATTCGCCCCAGGAAGATGCCCTATTACATTAAGCGACTTGACTTGACTTGCCACGGCTGATATGCTAGTAGGCCTCTAGACCTTTTGAAAATTCATGGAAAAGGAGATCCCATGTGACGAAAGGTCCGAGTTTCTAGAGACAAACAGCATATAGTATGAACGTGACTAGGTTTCGATGCTCTTCCACCCGACACACTGGTCTCTTGACTCAGATCCACGACGGAGAACTTTCCAGGAAAGCACACTCGGAAAAGAGAGAGGCTTTCAGGGATCGGAAATTTTCCAAGAACCCGCTAAGCCGCGTGGCTACCTGCTTGACTAAAAGACTTTGCATAAAAGTTTTAGTGATGCCATTTTCTGAGATCAAATTTCTATAATTGAATCAAATGCATATGCTTATTTGCCAATTCATTGGTGTGGTGCTAGAACAAATATTTTATAGCTAACATAGTGCCTCAATCCAATGCATACGATCCAGTTTGTCCGATTTCAAGGAGGTGACAAGCAAACAAAGTAAATGACTACTCTATCGTAAGCTCTTAAAGGCAACTTAAGACCTTAATGGGCTATGTACCATGTAATCTTAATTAAATTTCTTATTGGACAGTAAGTATAACTAATAATGTATTAAAGAACTTCTTGGTTGAGAACATATATTGTCTAAAACCTCTTAATTTTAAGTTTAATATTAGGTGTGTGTATTAATTTTTTTTTAAAAAAGCTTAAGATCAATTTAAACTATTCTTAACAACAAATAAGTTACAGATATCATATAAATATAAGTTATTTTAGAAACAGCGAGACATCAGTTTTTGTAGTAGAAGCAAAAAACCACACAGAAACGTAACAAAGCCACAGTTTGTAGAACACACAATTTTTAAGTGATTAAGCCTCCCGCTTAATCTACCTTCTTTAATAAATCGCTAAATGATACTTTTACAAATTAACAATCTTTAGAAGTAGTAAAATTTGTTGTTACCCAGCAATCAAAAGCCAAACGATACTATCTGAATCAAACCTTCTTTTAACAGAAAATAACTTTCTGCTGCCCTACAGAGGGCCGTATCAGAAACCCGAGGAGATACAACAATTTCGTCCACGTATAGGCTAAGTTTCTTCCCTCGAGCTGAGGCACGAAGGCAAGGTAGACACGGGACGCGAGCTGAACGAGCGTGAACAGGCTTGAGTGGGTCACACCCGGAATGCGGAATTATTTCGTGGAAGGTTTAGAAGGGGGAAGGTTAAGACGCAAGGTTTGCCATTCCCCAGAGCTCTTCAGGTCCTAAGAAAACTCTCTCTCTTGTTGTGTTTATCCTCCGGAGAACCAAGGAGCACTATGGCCAGCAACAATGTGCTGCCTATTGCCGCAGAGCAACCCATTGAAGGGCGGCTGGACGTGTTAACCATGTCCGGTGCCGAGATTAAGCATCAAATTTCCGCGACCCATGTTCTTCCCGAAAAGGATTTTGATGCAAACTCTCTTTTCGTTGTTATCGAACAAATCTTACGGGTATATATGTTTCTACCATGTCTATTCTTCCTAATATTTCATTTTTCACTTTTTTATTCTATTCCTGTAAATTTTCCTCTCTCATTTGTACTAGAATATGATAGTTTTGGATGATACGGAGCCTTAGTATCATTAAGGAACACAGAAACTCTGCTTTAAGAAAGTAAAACTGTGTTTCAAAAGCTTAATTCTTTGACCCAAGAGCACTCCTGCACTCTTACTGTACCTGTACATGGAGGCGTTGCATACAAATTTACCCAGTTGCAGACGCAACCCCCGCTTTCCTCTCTCTTGTAATAAGCCACCTCACACCAATCCTCGCAAATGCTATGTCAAATCCGCTTGCTAGCGGGGAGTTAGTGATCCAAAAGGTTTTCTTCTGACACGTGATGAGCAACCTTGAGGGCAAGGTTGTGTTCCAACATGGCGCCAACGAGCCTGAGATTAGTTTAGTGAACTTCCGCCCACTTGGTTCAACGTAGTCCTTTTTCTCATCTCTCGGCAGCACTACAGTAGGGTCGATCTGGCGCACATTGATCAGGCTGCTCGTGTAATTTTTTTGGCAGCGAGGGGGCTTCACGAACAAAACCTTATTGATAGATCCTAGGGTTCTTTGGAAGAGGCACCAAACTTCCCACTCAAACTCTTCAAGAGCCTCGGGTAGGGATCTCATTAGCCTCCCTCACGCCCATTTTAACGAAAACTTTTGAAACTTCCAGGCCTCATAGTGAGTTCAAACCCCTCTGCACAGATGCTGTGACAGTAAAACCACAGATTGGGCAATTAGAAAGGCAACTTGAGAGGGAAAATGCCAATTTGGCCGGATTGTGTATACAAAAAGTGAGACCACATCCAAATTATTAGCTCTCTTTGCAGCAGAACTACCAATCTCTTCTGAAATAGAGGGAATTGTTTTGGTGATCAATAACTCTCCGCTATCAAGGAGATTTGACGTGGGGTTTTGCTGGGATTTGTGTGACGGGGCCTATAATAGGAGAAAGGAAAGTAGGCATTGAGTCGGGAACATGTCCGTGTGCAGGTACAGTAAGGGGCAGGACGCCGTGTAAAGGAACTAACCTTTGAAATGTAAGAAACCAAAAGACTATATTCCCTGAGAAGATACCAAAGGAAAAGACAACAGAAAGTGGAAGAATGCACCGGGGGGGATGGCCACAGACAGACTGAGTTGTTCCAAACAAAAGAAAAATGGCCTAAACCGCGAGAAGAGTTTGTGAGCGGAGAAGGGTCGACGTCGCTCTATTTTTCCTTCGGCAACCTGAAGGGAGAAAGGAAGAGAAGGAAAAAGAAAATAAAGAGTGGAGGGGAGGTTTTGCGAGAACCCTGTGTGACGGACGTGAAGCTTTGCTGGACATTGAAGTAAGAAGCGACCGCAATGAGGATGAAGATAGGCACGAGGGCTTCGCAGAAACTTGTCAGAGGCGAAACAGAGTTTCACCAGCCCGTGAAAAAGAGAAACCTCATATCCTTGCCTTACATGATGCACAGCCTAAAGAGGGAGAGGCAGAAGGTGAACGACTTCCCTTTTCAAGAGTTGAAGATTGGATCCAGGAAGCAGACAAGGAACTGGCACCCAGGAAGGCACCCCAGCAAAGAAGTCGTGCACGAGGTGGAGCGGGTGCAGCACCACACGAAGTTGACCACGAGATGGTTTCGCTTGGGCTGGCAAAAGCTCTTGATGGCTTACATGGGTCAAAGGAAAACAAGCGAGCTTGTTTGCTTACCCATCTTTTCCAACCTTGTTTCATCCTCAACCTCGACGGCGGAACTCCCAACACCGCCTAATCCATCAAACAAGCTCCTGCGAAACCATATTCTATATATGGTTTTTCAGTTTTTCAATGTTTGTTGCTTCTATTATAACTAAGGTGAATAATATCATTTTTACTATTCAATTATTTAGCAATTGTTGGTGACAAGAAATATGTAACGTTAGTAGTTAAATTGCTGTTTTTGTCTCCCACTATTCAATCGAGATAATCAGTTATTGCTTTTAGAGCACTATAACTTTCTAGAGTTCTATAGTACTTCTCCAATTTGACTAATAAGAAGCAGTAAAAATTTTATGGTGATTTGAGAATTTTAATCATTGTTATACTTCAATCTCCTTATGTGTTTCTTACTAAAAGGAAGAAAATTGTTTTATCAGATCACACACAAGGTTTAAACAGCACACAGAACAACAATGTTAATACTTAATAAATTCTCAAGTTATTCATGGCAGACCAAAGCCGTGTTGGCACTAGAAAATTTTGCTTTGGATTACAAGAGATATATCTTGTAATATGGCCTCAATCTTTTTCTCTTTAAATGACATAGAGACAAGCATTAAGATTTAAAACACTTGTTCCAAGGGGGAACACTGAAATGGGTTAATGTTATTTTTAATTGTCAATGGGATCAAGTTAGTGCTTTTACTTTGAGATTCATTCGCTAATAATTTCTTACGAGTTATGACAGGGCCAAAAAGACTTAGAGATCTCAGAGGAAGAGGTATCGACAGACGGTTTCAATTCAATGGACACAGTTGAGCAACTTTCTTTAGAGGTAATTACAAAGAGGGGCATTTTTTTTTTACTCGAAGAAACCCTTGCTTAAACCTCATCTTTAACTTTTCAAGTTTTTCAGTGTTTGTTGGGTCTATTATAACTAAGGTGAATAATATCGTTTTTACTATTCAATTATTTAGCAATTGTTGGTGACAAGAAATATGTAATGTTAGTAGTTGGATTTAAAGAAAATTGTAAATGGCATGCAGTTGTGTAGAGAGAGAGAACAAGAGGAAAGAAAGTAAGATTTGTGTGACCGTGGTTTTTCTGCTCTTAAAACGATTGATACATGGCTATATATAAGCCTGAGCAAGAAAGAGAAAATACATGGTTTTGTTTTAAAAATTAAAAGTAGCTTGTCATAGACTTATAGGCTAGTCTGAAAAGCTGGATGCTTGTCCTTGACTTTCTTGACATTTATACTTCTTTTCCTCAAAGTAGGTGCAGAATAAACATTGAGTGCTATCACATGTTTGTTTGTTGCATTAATGCTCCATCATTGTGTAGATCTTTTACTATTCTCTAAGTGATCAATCCCAGAACTTCCGCAGTGTCTAAAGCACTCAGTTGAATGGCTGCTTTCACTCCCCCGCAACCTTGGCTTGGTAAGGCCGAGGTTGGACCGTAGATACATGAAGGGGTTCTTCGGCAAAGGCTTTGTAAACATATCTGCAACTTGCTTAGACGAGGGAACATAGATGGTAACTAACGACCCTTGAGCTACTTTTTCACGCACGAAGTGGTAATCCACTTCGATGTGCTTTGTTCGTCCATGAAGCACCGGTTTTGTTGTCATATGCAAGGCAGATAAGTTATCACAGAATATCTTTGGTGGAGCTAACTGAGGGATGCCTAGATTACACAAAATATGAAGTATCCATATCACCTCTGCAGCGGCCGATGCTAAAGCCCTATACTCAGCTTCAGTTGAGGAACGAGACACAGTGGGTTGCCTTTTTGCACTCCACGATATGCAATTTCCACCTAAGAAGAAGCAATATCCTGTTGTGGACCTACGACTATCTTGACAGCCTGCATAATCAGAGTCACTGAACCCATATAAGTTTAAAGTGCTACAATGGTGAATTTTCAAACCAAGATCTAGAGTTCCTTTGATGTAGCGCAAGACCCTCTTAAGCTGATGAAAGTCAAACACAGTGGGATTTGCCATTTTTTGACAAAGCTTATTAACTGCTAGGGCCAAATCTGGTCGTGTCAGTGTTGCATATTGCAATGCCCCAAGAATACTCCGATATAGAGTAGGTTGATCGAAGTTTACTTCTCCACCCTTGACAGGAGGTGCCTTGACAGCCATAGGGGTGGCCAACGGCTTGCATTCCAACATCTTTCCTTTCCTCAGAATGTCATGCAGATATTGTTGTTGAGAGAGGTGCAATCCATTGCCTTCATGAGAGACTTGAATCCCAAGGAAGAAATGAAGCCTTCCTAAATCTTTAACTGGAAACTCACTTGATAGCGAGTGAACAAAATTAGCAATCTCAATTTCAGAATTGCCAGTTACAATGAGATCATCGACATAAACAAGTACCCAAATATATGTTGAATCAACATTGTAGATAAAGAGAGAGGAGTCATGTGGGGAACAAGTAAAACCATACTCCATTAGAAAACCTGAAAGACGATCAAACCAAGCCCTTGGAGCTTGTTTAAGACCATATAGGGCTCGATGCAATGAGCAAACATGGTGTGGTCGTTGAGGATCCTTGAACCCCGGTGGTTGCTCCATAAAAACGGGTTCATTGAGATACCCATGCAAGAAAGCATTTGAGATGTCATATTGATGCAGCTTCCACCCTTTAACCGTAGCTAAGGTAAGCACCAATCTTATTGTTGTGGCTTTAACAACTGGACTGTACGTCTCAATGAAGTCGACTCCTTCCTCTTGGTGGTAGCCTTTGGCCACCAATCTTGCTTTCAGCTTATCCACTGAGCCATCCACTGTTAACTTCAGTTTATAGACCCATTTGCTGCCTACAATATTCATACTTGGTTTACGTGGCACAAGCACCCACGTTGCATTTTTTCCTTAAAGCAGACATTTCATCCTCCATGGCAGAGCGCCATCCATCATGTTGTAAAGCTTGAGCAACAGAACGAGGTACTGAGGGAATGTTGTGAGTAGTATGGTAGGCATATCGGGGGTTTGGTTTCACAATTCCTGATCGGCTCCTTGTGATCATAGGATGAGTACGTTGTTGCATGGTTTCAATTGTCATTGAAGTGTCGACAGAAGGAGTGGCTTCAGTGAATGAGTTGTCAATAGATGGGATGGCTTCTCTGTAAGGTGATGAAGTTGCAGGTAGGCTTTGAGTTGTCAAGTCTAGGGAGTTTTGTGTAAGTGAAGGATGTAATTGTGTAGAGGAAAAAGGTGATGGTGATGGTGGTTGCTGTTGTATGTCGTGTAAGTGATTTGTACTGTCAAAAGGTAAAGATGACGAGGGAGGAAGTGATGGTGAGGGTGTCTCATCCTCTATGACTTGTGGGAAATTAATGTTGTCAGGAGGTGATGGTGATGGTGAAGGTGGATCATGCTCTACAACGTGTGATGAATTAATTGTCTCCACAGTAAAATGTTCATTCCCATGGTTGAGATCACTGCCACTTGGATTTACTTGGGTTATTGTGGTTACACCACGTACAAGCTGCTCGTCTTCATGGTCTTTAGGAAAAATGGAAAGATACTCCTTTCTGCTCATCAGAGACTCAGATGAATCTTCAATGCTCTTTTTGTGAAAAGGAAAAACACTTTCATTGAAAACCACATGACGAGAAATGAACACCTTTCCTGAGGCATGGTGAAAACACCTATACCCTTTATGCCTGCTACTATAACCCACAAAGATGCATTCCAAAGAATAAGCCGAGAGTTTATCACGACTTGTTGCTCTCAAGCAAGGAAAACACTGACTCCCGAATGTTCTTAGAAAACTATAATCTGGCTTTCTATTGTATAACCTTTCAAAAGGTGATTTTTGTCCCAATACCGCTGAAGGAAGCCGATTAATAAGGAAAACAGCAGTTTGAAATGCTTCAACCCAGAAACGTCGAGGCATTTCGGCCTGTAATAACATAGAGCGTCCTAGCTCCGTTAAATGCCGATGTTTTCGTTCAGCTAGGCCATTTTGTTGAGGTGTGTGTGGACATGAGAATTGGTGAACTAATCCATTGTCCTTCATAAAATTTTCAAAATCATGGCTGGTATATTCTCCTCCATTATCTGATTGTAGGATTTTAATTTTGTGATCAAATTGCTTTTCTGCCATTTTCTTAAAATCCATAAAAATTTGGAAAAGTTCAGACTTTTTATGCATTGGATAAAACCAAACAAACCTCGTACAATCATCCACAAATATAACATAATATTCATAACGTTGATTGGAGGATACAGAAGCTGGCCCCCATACATCACTATGAATTTTCTCTAATGGGACTAGTGACCTACTAGTCGACTTAGCAAATGGCATATTATGGCTTTTAGCAGCCAAACACGCCGTACAAACATGCTCTACATCTCCTTTAACAGAGATATTATTTTCCTTCAACAAAAGCTTCAAAACATGGTGGTTAGGGTGTCCTAATCTCCGATGCCATGTACAACCATCTACTCCTTGTGTCTGGAGGGTGAGGTAGGCTTGGGTTGGTTGGCTCAGCAGTACATAGAGATCCCCTCTCCTAATGCCCTTCAGGAGTATGTCCTGGGTTCTCGAGTCCTTGACAACAAAAGACTTTCTGTTAAATTCTATTGTGCAAGGGTAGTCATCAGTGAGTTTTACTATTGATAAAAGATTTTGTTTTATCTCTGGTGCAACTAAGATTGATCTTAATGGAATCATTCCATTACGTAAGGTCGTTTGACCAATATGGGTAATACGAATTTTTTGTCCATTTCCCACTAAGATGCTATCAGAACCAGTATAAGGAACAGAGGTATTGTTGAAATACTTATTGTTGTATAGGGCTTACTGTTTAGGCCTTTCACTGTAGCTATCTACAGTGGTCACGTGTTTCCTATTCTTTAAGAACCACAATTCTTGGTTCTTGCTTGTAAGAAAACACTACATATTTTCTTCTCACATCTATATACCAGTTTCACAGTTTCTGGTCATACGAATCTTAACATGGTATCAAGGAGCAGGTCATACCTGTAATCCTGTGCTTGTTTTCTACCTCACGTTTCCGCAACTACCATTTTTTACCTTTCCTACTATCTTCGGCATTTTGTCGAACAGGTGGAGCACAACACCTCAACACCATAGATGGCCGACAGTATCAGCCCCGATCGACTTCCCTTGCGTTCGCGATGGAGTCCGAGCTCCATCTCAACTCGGACCCGCCCATGGGTCGTGACCGGGGCGCGCATAGCTGGATCACGCCCGCACCTCCTTCTCGTGGACCAGCTCGCATGTCTCACTCGAGGGCCCAAACTCCTGCAGGCCAAGTTTATTCAGCCCCTGACACTCATATTGGACGGGCTCCTCACAGCTTTGCTACTAAGGCTCACATGGGCTCTGCGGACTTAGAGGCTATGAACGGCAACTGCACCCACTGTGGTAAACGAGGCCACACTTATGATGAGTGCCTTATGCTCACTAAGTGTGGACATTGTGGATTGTTGGGGCACTCCAAAGAAAAATGCTACAGGCTCCATGGCAGGCCCAAGGAGCCAAAAGGAAAAGGAAAAGAAAAAGGAGGAAAGCGCCGATCAGTGCATAATACCGCTGGAGATGATAGTTCCAGTGATGAGTCCGCAATTTCCAAGGAGGACAGAGAGCTAATAATGTCTATCCTACACAAGAAGAAGCAACCTGCCGCCAATATTGCTCATGGGAACATTGATAGCATTGTTCACGCAGCAGGTATTTATCCTAAACGCCGCAATTATTCACGTTGGCTTATAGACTCAGGCGCCAGTGACCATATCACGGGTGATTTCACATGTTTAATATCTCCTCGGTCATGCATTCATGAATCTAGGACTGTTAGATTGCCAAATGGTAGGCGTATACCGATTACTCATATAGGCTCCGTGATTATTCATGATAAATACCACCTTTATGATGTCTTATATGCCCCATCATTCACTGCAAATTTATTATCCATTGCAAAATATACCAAAGATAATCATTGCACAATTACACTGCTTTCCCACCTTTGCTTCTTTCAGGACTTACGGACTGGGACAGTGACGGGGCTTGATAGAGTGAAGCATGGACTCTACTATCTAATTAATACTTTTGATGATGCATGTAATTCAGCCTTAAATAGCTCTGTAGTAGGTCATTTTGCTTTAGAAAAATTGAACAATTATAGTCGATTTTCTCCTAAACCTGCTACATGTAATATTCTGCATCAAAGACTGGGGCATCCCTCATTTAATGCTATGCGACGTGTTTTTGATATGACATCTTCTTCTTCATCTGATATTAAAACATGTCCGATATGCCCTTTAGCCAAACATTTGCGTTCATCTTTTCCTATTAGTACCTCCATGACACATAATTCTTTTGACCTTCTACATATTGATATTTGGGGTCCCTACAAGTCCCCTTCACACACGGGGGCTAGATATTGTTTAACCATAGTTGATGACCACACACGAGCTACTTGGACATATTTGATGGTCCATAAAACAGAAACGCTTGACAACATCAAGTCGTTTTTTACCATGGTGTCAACCCAATTTGGAGTCCATGTTAAAAGGGTTCGTACTGATAATGCACAAGACTTCTTCAGCTCATCATGCATATCTTTCCTTGAATCCCAAGGTGTTATACATGAAAGTTCTTGCCCTTACACACCCCAACAAAATGGGGTGGTAGAGAGAAAACATCGACATTTATTTAATGTCGCTCGAGCGTTACGTTTTCAGTCACATTGTCCCATTCGCTTTTGGAGCGAATGTCTATTGACTGCCACCTATTTAATTAATAGGACACCTACTCAATTGCTTGGAGGCATGACTCCCTATGAGAAACTATTTGGAAAGCCACCATTGTTAGACCACCTCCGTGTCTACGGATGTCTCTGTTATGCGACAAACTTAACCCAAAGGGATAAGTTTGGTCCGCATGCCATTCCATCTATATTTATGGGATATCCCCATCACCAGAAGGGTTATCGCCTTCTCGCCCTTGATAGTGGAAAATTCTTTGTGAGTCGCGATGTAACCTTTCATGAGACTATGTTTCCCTTTGATTGTTCACCCATATCATCACCCACTATGCATCCATCATCAACTGACATTGGCTTGCAGGATCCTGATTCACTCGCCATTGTCCCCTACATTGAGCCAGTTCCGGTAGCTCCAACTACCCCATTGTTGCCTACCCTGGAGAAAATCTCATCCTACAAACGACAATCAGGTAGAATTCCTAAACCACCTACCTGGCATCAAGACTACATATGCTCTCATGTTGATTCACCACATAATTCCATACCTACTTCAACTGCACACCCCATTTCTCATGTTCTATCACATCGTAGACTATCTAGGACACATAACCACTTTGTTTGCACCATCTCAACCACAATAGAACCTACTTCCTACCATGAGGCTGTCTTAGATCCTAAATGGCGAGATGCCATGTCTGAGGAGATTAAAGCATTAGAATCAAACCATACATGGGAATTGGTGTCTTTGCCTACAGGTCGGCGCGCCATTGGCAATAAGTGGGTGTATAAAATCAAATATAATGCTGATGGGAGCATTGACCGCTACAAGGCACGTCTTGTGGCAAAAGGTTACAGTCAGCGAGCAGGAGTGGATTATGAGGACACTTTTGCCCCTGTTGGGAAATTGGTGACTGTTCGTATTCTCACTGCTTTGACAGCTATCCACCACTGGAAAATGCACCAGATGGATGTACACAATGCATTCCTTCAGGGTGATTTGGATACAGAAATATACATGCGACTTCTAGAAGGTTTGAGGCTTAAGGGGGGATCAAAAGTATGCAGACTTAAAAAATCACTTTATGGCCTCAAACAAGCTTCTAGACAATGGTACCAGAAGTTTACGGATGCCCTTCTACGAGCTGGCTTTCACCATTCTCAGCATGACTACTCATTATTCCTCAAGCAGACACGTAAGGGATTACTTATAGTTTTCATTTACGTTGATGATATGATTATTACAGGAGGAGATGAAGAGGGCATCCTCAAGTTGAAAGAGTATTTATGCTCTTCCTTCAGGATCAAGGACCTTGGATTAGTCAAATATTTTTTGGGAGTAGAGATGGCGCATTCTCCTGTTGGGATTGTAATGAACCAACGGAAGTATGCCTTGGAACTAATATCCGAGTATGGACTCTCAGGATGCAAGCCAGCCGAAACCCCCATGGAGCAAAATGTCAAGTTCACCAGCATTGATTATGATGAGTTCCTTGAAAAAGATGGGGACACGCCTTTAGAGGACAAGAGTCGCTATCAGCGCCTAGTGGGAAGGCTAATTTATCTTACCGTCACTGGGCCAGATATATCCTTTGCTGTGCACTTACTGAGTCAGTTCATGCAGGCACCTAAAGAATCTCACCTGGAGGCAGCTCTTCGAGTAATCAGATATGTTAAGAGATCACCTGGACAAGGGCTACTTATGAAATCCAAGAATAATCTAGAATTACGAGCTTTCTGTGATGCAACATATGGATCATGCCCCATGGGGCGCCGCTCTACAACAGGCTTTTGTATTATGCTCGGAGAGTCACTTATATCCTGGAAGAGTAAGAAGCAATCTACAGTTTCTCGCTCCTCTACAAAGTCCGAGTATCGAGCCATGGCATCTACGACATGTGAAATTGTATGGTTAATTGGGTTATTTAGGGATTTGAAGGTTCCCTTAATTAGACCAGTCTCTCTTTATTGTGATAATGAGGCCGCGATGAAGATAGCTGCAAATCCAGTCCTCCATGAGAAAACCAAACACATCGAGATTGACCATCATTTCATCAGAGAAAAAATTGCAGCACGCATCATTCGAACAGCTCATATCTCTACACGTGATCAGCCTGCGGATCTATTGACGAAGGCATTGCGGATACAACAACACCATTTCCTTATGGACAAGCTAGGTGTCTATAACTTATTTCGACCACTAGCTTGAGGGGGATGTTGAAATACTTATTGTTGTATAAGGGCTTACTGTTTAGGCCTTTCACTGTAGCTATCTACAGTGATCTTTACTGTAGACTTTTACTGTAAACCTATCTACAGTGGTCACGTTTTTCCTATTCTTTAAGAACCACAATTCTTGGTTCTTGCTTGTAAGAAAACACTACATATTTTCTTCTCACATCTATATACCAGTTTCACAGTTTCTGGTCATACGAATCTTAACAGGTATCAAGTTTACCTTGTGAGTTCACGATGTGGGCAGTAGCAGCAGTATCTGAAACCCAATCTGTACTTCCAGGTTCTGAAATGTGAAGAGTAGCGAGTGCACGAGGCATCTCTTCAGCTTGATAGGAGTGGTCAAATCTATTCCAGCAATGTAGAGCTGTGTGACCTCGCTTGGAATAGATTTGGCAAAAGGTAGGAGGACGTCCACCAGAAGTATTCTGTTGGCTTCCATTCTTTTGAGAATATTGACTGTTAGTGGGTTTGTGAGGAGTATTTTGTGTTTGTCCACGACCTCCCTGAGCAGAAGGATTAAACCCTCTGCCTCGTGAGGTAAATTGGCTTGACCCACGACCACCATTACGACCTCCACGTTGTGTCCTTTGAGTAACAAAGGCTGCATTCTCACTTACTTGTGGTGGAGAGTAGCGAGTTAGACGAGCTTCAAAAGCCTCCAACTGAGATACCACCTCATTATACTGGGGAATGGGTGGCTTAACCATTGAGATTCTGAAGGCTTCGTAGTCTCTACCAAGTCCTTCAAGAAGTCTAAAGATCTTAGCCGAGTCACTAAGGGGCTTTCCAATAGCACTAAGCTGGTTAAGGTAAGTCTGAAACTCACTCAAGTATACAGCCAACGTCTTGGCACCTTTGTGAAGATGGTGAAGTTGGCTCAGCAAGTCAAACTCACGAGATTCGGTCTTTTGAGCAAACCGACTTGCGAGAGCTTCCCAGATCTGAGTAGAAGTTTCAAGTTCGAACACATGCCCTAAGGCCTCCTCAGAAAGAGTGCTCAGGATCCAAGATCGCACCAACGCATCACTCTGCAACCAAGATTCCAAAGCAGGGTTTGGAGTTTCAGTGCCATCAGTGGTGAGAGTTGCTGGAGGTTTGACTATATCACCGTTTAGAAACCCGTATAGTTTTTGCATTTGAGCGAGAGACTTAACTTGGGTTACCCAGGGCAGATAGTTGCCGGCGGTGAGTTTTAGAGTAACAAAGTTACTCATAGTGATAGTCGTTGGGAATGGGAAAGGTTTGTCTGCTGCCATTTTGGAGAGAGAGAGTCTTTGGTAATGATAAAGATGTGGTAGGAAGGTTGAAAAGAAAACTACGCAAAGGAAGAGAAAGGTAGGCTTAATGATCGTGGCTCTTTGATACCATAAAGAAAATTGTAAATGGCATGCAGTTGTGTAGAGAGAGAGAACAAGAGGAAAGAAAGTAAGATTTGTGTGACCGTGGTTTTTCTGCTCTTAAAACGATTGATACATGGCTATATATAAGCCTGAGCAAGAAAGAGAAAATACATGGTTTTGTTTTAAAAATTAAAAGTAGCTTGTCATAGACTTATAGGCTAGTCTGAAAAGCTGATGCTTGTCCTTGACTTTCTTGACATTTATACTTCTTTTCCTCAAAGTAGGTGCAGAATAAACATTGAGTGCTATCACATGTTTGTTTGTTGCGTTAATGCTCCATCATTGTGTAGATCTTTTACTATTCTCTAAGTGATCAATCCCATAACTTCCGCAGTGTCTAAAGCACTCAGTTGAATGGCTGCTTTCAGGATTGTTGTCTTTGTCTCCCACTATTTAATCGAGAAAATTAGTTATTGCTTTTAGAGCACTATAACTTTCTACAGTTCTATAGTACTTCTCCAATTTGACTAGTAAGAAACATTGAAAATTTTATGGTGATTTGAGAATTTCTATCATTGTTATACTTCAATCTCCTATGCTTCTTGCTGAAAGGAAGAAAATTGTAATATCAGATGGCACACAAGGTTGAAATGGCACACAAAACAACGATGTCAATACTCAACAAATTCTCAAGTTATTCATGGCAGACCAAGGCCGTGTTGGCACTAGAAAATTTTGCTTTGGATTACAAGAAATATATCTTGGCAACTTCCCAAGGTGACCCATCAACCCGACTCATTGGGTCAGTGGAGATCCCAGCGTACGTGACCACCTTTTACGGTAAAGTGGAGATTAAAGAGATGATCGATCTTATGGTGGCCACAACCGAATGCACGTTAAGGTTGGAGAAGGAAAAGAGTACGTCTTCGAATCATGCAAAAGTTGCATCATTGTTGTCACATGCCATGGATGGTATCCCGGTACTTGTCTACTGGATTATTATGAGTGTCGTAGCTTGCACAACTCCAATGTTTTGTCTAACTAGCAATGAGTAAGTTCCTACCCCTGACATGTATGACATATGTTGAAATCACTCCCATATGATAGTTGGCCTAGGTGTCATACGTGGTGTTACGATAAAAAATTTTTTATACAGCTACTATTCTCTTAATCTAATTCAAATGACGGTGGTTGCCTGATTTTAGGGACAATACACAGGAGCTGTTGTCATTGGCCAAGAGCATCTATTACAAGCTGCTCGATGAAAGTTGGAATATAAGAGATTGTCTTGAAGATATAGGTAAGTCACTGGACCGATTTCATTCAGAAGGAAGTGGACCTATCTACATGCTACACAACAGTTTAGAATAGACGACATCTTTGACTATAGATTCTCGTCTACTGCAGAGAAAAGGAAGGCAATGAGAAGAGTGAAGGAATTCTTACAAACACCTGACGAAGTCACGGAGGTTTTGATGGCACTGATTTTCGGCAAGGATGACGTGCAGCCACTTATTGACAGTTGTTTGGACGAACCGGTTAGCGTTTTCAACCTAAACACTAGAACTTGGTTACATCCTTCATACTTGCTACAAAATGAATATTATACAACTTTGCTGTAATTCTGTCCGCTACACATTAAGTTTATTCTATTGAACAAATAGACTTGGTTTTTAATAATTTGAACTGCATAAACAGGTCAGCCTCGACGTTTTGAAAAATAAAGGTGTTCTGTTGTTTTTTTCGGACCTGCATGTGTCTAGAGATGATATCTTGATTATGAAGCCAATTTATGAAGAAATAACAAACTATAATATCGTGTGGATCCCCATTGTGGCACAATGGACCGATGAGTTGCGGAAAAAGTTTGACATGTTGCGATCGCAGATGCCATGGTATGTACTGCAATACTTTTCACAGTTGGCAGGCATCAAGTTCATTAAGGAAGAGTGGCACGTCGAGAATGGCCCTGTTGTAGTCGCAATGGACGCACGAGGAAATATCCAACGAAAAAACCTTTTGCCCAGGATTCGAGAGGAGGGAACCATGGCCTTCCCTATACTTGACTACATCAAGGAAGCATTTGTCTTGCGTCCAACAGGACCTCACACGGTAAGTCATTTCCAAAACTCTTAATAAAGATACATACAAACCTCACCGATACATATGTTCAAATGCACATAATTGTGGGTGTAGCTTTAAGCAAAATATGATAAGGTGCCTTCAAATAAAACTTGAGGCTAAAAACATACCTTGTGCAACCAGATAGAAGATTACAATTTCTATTGTGGAGGCAAGGATAGCAGATGGATGGAACAATTTTTCGAGAAAGTAAACGCTATGGCCGAAGATCCCATCGTCAAGGAAGCACTCATTTCCGTGGAATGTTCCTGCGTTGAAAAAGTTAACACATGGAACCCTTTCCAGAAAGCCCCCAAGACTCGAAAGATGAATGAGGAAATTCGAAGGATATTGCCTTCTTTCAAGAATGTGAGAAGGTGGGCTGTGTTGATCAAGTGGTCGACAAGTTTATTCTTTTAAACAAACAGACTTGGTTTTTAACAATTTGTACTGTGTAAACAGTTCAACCTTGACGTTTTGTAAAATAAAGGTGTCCTATTGTTTATTTCGGACCTGCGTGTCTCTAAAGATTGTATGTCGATTATGATGGAAATTTATAAAGGAAGAACATACTATACTGTTTTTTGGATCCCCATTCTGGTGCAATGGACCGATGAGCTGCGAACAAAGTTTGACATGTAGCGATCGCTGATGCCATGGTATGTACTGCAATACTCTTCACAGTTGGCAGGCATCAAGTTCATTAAGGAGGAGTGGCACTTCGAGAATGACCCTATCTTTGTCGCAATGGATGCACAAGGATATGTCGAAGTACAAGACATTTTGCCCATGACTCGAGAGGAGGAAGTAGAGGACTTATCTTTAACTTTGGTGGGGGCTTCCGATGAGAATGACATGGATGAAGATGAGGAGATAGTAAACCTGTCGGCTTCCGTGCATCCACGAGGACCTCACGCTGTAAGTCATTTCCCAAACTCTTTAATGAAGATACGTACAAACCTCATGGATATATACGTTCGTATGAACATCATTATGGGTGCAAAATATGATGAGGTGCCTTCAAATAAAACTTGAGGCTAAAACATTCCTTGTGCAACCAGCTAGAATACTACACTTTCTACTGTGGAGGTAAGGACAGCAGATGGATCGAACAATTTTCCGAGAAGGTAAATACTATTGCAGAAGACCCCATGCTCAAGAAAGCACTCATTTCCGTGGAATGTTCCCCCGATGAAAAAGGTAAGACATGGAACCCTTTCCGAAGAGGCTCCAAGACTCGAGAGAAGAATGAGGAAATTCAGAGGATATTGCCTTCTTTCAGGAATGAGAAGAGGTGGGCTGTGTTGATCAAGTGGTCAACAAAGATAGTTAGTCGTGATGGTGCAACAATTTGGAAGGTCTTGGAGGTATCTGACGAGTGGAAGCAGTATGTGTTTGACAGGGGCTTCGAAAATTGCTTCAAAGAATACCATAAAAAGATTTGCCCGACTAATCCCAATCCATCAATATCCCAACCGATATAAGGTACTATAGATGATATGTATGCGTGTCACCAGTATTTGGAAGTTTGATAGTGTAGTGCTAAAATAAGTATGTTGGTTATATTGGTACACTGATGCCAATATCACAGATAGTATATATGTATGTTGGTTGTGACGGAGGGAGTCTTTTGTTAAAATAATCTATGCTGAAAAACTTGGGAATGTTAGAGTAGTAATAAATGGATAATCAAATCTATTGTTGTATTTATAGGTTATATATATTTCAAATAGATAATACTTTTATCATAAATATAACAATAGCATATGAGTTATAATTATAGGAAACATATGAGTTATCATAAACATTGCAACATGTAAGTTATAATTTTCATTTAACTTAAGAGAATGACCAAGTACTAATTTATTGTGAGTAATAAATTCAGCTAAAGAACTAGAATTTAAGCACCCTTTCTAACATCCAAATTTTACTATCCTTTCAAATCATTTTATATTTTTTTAGCTTCTTAATAGATTCGAAGGAAAGTTACATTTCAATATTCAATGTTTAACACCAACAATTGTGAAACTTGTATCTAATTATAATAATACCACTAATAAATCTTAAAATCCCTCTTTTAAAAATATCATTTCTCAATGGTAATATTCTCGCACTTCGAGAGCATATATATTGTGTCGCTATCCTACTTATCTTAATAAGCAAGTATTAATTAGCTCCTCAACCATACAAAAGGGAAAAAAAAAAAAAAACTTTAGCATGGTATATTAAATTCGATTATACCTTTTTTTTTTTTTGGTGGAAATGTAAGTGTGCATTAATAAGTAATAGTGTACAAAAGCATAGGGGCATACTCCAGAATTACAAGAATTACAAAAATATAGAAGTTGGAAGCCTCCAAATCTCACTTAAAATGACATTTCCCTATGAGGATTTAATATTTTGAAATAAAGAAGCTCTCCCTCATACAATTTTCCTTACTTTAGTTAGCATGATTGGAATGTCTACTATTTTGCTTTGAAATCGTCTTCTATTACGTTCTACCCATATACAATAAATGCAAGCTAAAAAAGATAACTTAAAAAGTTTGGCAGCCAAATCCTTTTCCTTTAGTTGCTCTGATCATCCATTGCAATTCTTCATTCCATCCTCCAATATCACGTCTAATTCCATTTTGAGCAAGGATAGTTTTCCAAACCCTTATTGTCCCTGGACATTTAAAAAAAAAGATGATTCCTTTTTTCAACATGGGACTGACAAAAATCACAGTATAAGTTAATTGAAGGGAGCCATCGTACCATTCCTTCTGCTATAGAAAGTTGATCTTGACACACTAGTCATCCAATGAAATTATGTTTGCTGATGCCACCAATCCAAATGAGATTATACCAATCCACTTTTTCATTTATTGGTCGAAGGTGCTGATAAATTTATTTGCAGCAATAGGTAGATCGATCAAGAATTGAGGTAAGTGCAGGCATTAATTTAAGAAGACCTCTCCAACTCCACGCCATGGAACCTATGATATCAAGCTGCATTACTAAAGTTCATTTACATTTGGTACTGAGGATCCATTTACTCCATAGAGAAGCATTTGAAAGATTTATAAGATTCCAAAGCATACGTCTTAAAAGGACTTTACTCCAAAGTTTAAGATTTGGTAATCCCAATCCTCCTTCCTTCTTGGGTGAACAAACTATTTGCCACACTACTTTGTGAGAGTGTCATATACCTGCACTACCTATCCAAAGAAAGTTCTTGATCTTTTTCTCAATCTCATAAATTGTTTGCTTTGGCAATAAGAAAACTTGCATCCAAAATGTACATGTGGAAATTAGGACTAATTTTGCCAGCTGTAACCTTCTTGCATAGCTAATATGTTTCATTCCCCAACCATTTATTCTACCAAATATCTTATTTGTCAAACCCTTGCAATCAGTATGAGTAAGCCTTTTTGTAATCAAAGGAACTCTAAGATATCAAATAGGAGTGTACCTATAGGGAAAGGTGAATGATCTAGATTAAGAAATTGCTCTTGCTTTGATAACCCTGAGAAAAATACTTGGCATTTACTAGGGTTGGGATGTAAACTTGTGAATTCAATAAATTCCTCCAAAGCTTCGATAAGACAGAGCACTAAAACTATATCATTATGAGAGAAAAGGAACAAATCATCAACAAAACACAAATGAGTGATTTTCCCAAACTTGCATCGCCAATGGAACTTAAAAGTTGATGAAGAAGTCTTTGCAATAATAATTCTATTTAGTATCTCCATAACCAGTATAAATAAATATGGGAATAATGGATCCCCTTGTCTCAGTCCATTGGTACCTTTAAAGTAACTTGCATGCTCTCCATTGAAATTTATTGAAAATCTTGGTGTAGTAATACACTCACTAACAAGATTAATTAAATACTAGGGAGTATTAATAGCTTTCAAGACTCCTAATATTGCTTCCCACTTGACCATATCATATGCTTTCATGAGATCAATTTTTATGGCTACACGTTTACCTTTATCGCCCTTGTGATAGTTGTGAAGTAGTTCTTGGCAAAGTAAAATATTCTCAGAAATCTAATGTCCCTTGATGAAAGCAATTTGGTTTTGGCTTACCACTACAGGGAGAATAACACTCAGTCTTTCAACCAACATCTTATAAATAATTTTGTGAAGAACATTGCAACATGTTACTGGTCTATAGTCTTTATTGCAACAAGGATTGGGGACCATCTGAAACATTAGGCTTCTTGAGAGGAAGTTTTAGAGCTTTTAGTTTTCACACCACCTGAAACATTTTTGAACCTACTATTTCTTATTGTCATATTAAACTAACTGTATCCATGAAATCTGAGCAATCAACCCAAAAATTGAAGAACCTGAATGAAGAATTCTTCCTCTGTGTGGCATTACCAAACTTAACAAGACATAAAGAGTGATCTGATACATTAGGGAGTAAAAATTCAATAGCAAAATTTTCAAATTTGAGAATCCATTCTCTATTGGTAAGAGTTCTATCAATTTTACTTGCTCTAAGACTAGTACTTGAACCTTTATTTGTCCATGTGAATAATGGACCAAAATAAAGAGGTTCAATCAATGCTATAGTCTCAATCATTTCATTCATGTCTTCCATTCCTTGTGTCCATCTAACATTAGGGCTAATGCGTTCGCTTGTATTCCGTATTTCATTGAAATCCCCCATAATTAACCAGGGAACATCATTAACATTAAGATTAGAGAAGCTAGTAAGGTTGGCCCACAATTCTCTACATTCAATCTCCAAGTTACTAGCATAAACAGCAGATAACAAATATGAGTGCATACCTGGCTTTTCAATTAAGCAATGGATGATTTGAGAAAAAGACTCTTTAACTGTAAGTTGAATATCAGAAGCTTTCCAAAGGATCCATATTCTACCAATACTACTAAACTTGTAATTATGGATATAATTCCAACCTGCGAACCCATTCTTTACAATTACATCAGTATTTTCTACTTTGATTTTATGTTCAAGCAAAATAATAACTTGGGGGTCATGGATCAAAACAAACTCAGCTATCTCCCTTAATTTAGGGCTTTTATTTAAGCCCCTAACATTCCATGATATTACTTTCATTTATTAGGAGGTTTATTTTCTACTACCATTATCCCAATCTCTACAATAGGATCAATGAATGAGTTCTCCTCTAATACTGCAAACTTATTCTCAGATATGGCTTTTTGCTCCTTGTCTTTTTTCTTTCCCAAGGATCAATTCTCTTTGGTACCTGAGAAAGATTTAGTATTTGCAACTACAACTTTAGATGGAACAGAAAAAACTTCAGTTTCTGATGAATTTGGAGCTGACCCTGGTACTGGGGGATCCTTTATAGGAATCAAAATTTGACTATCTTGGGTAATATTACTTTGAGAGTTCTGAGCTAAAAGAGTTATAGACTTTTTGCGTACCCATATTTCTTTTTTCTTAATAGTACATCTTTATGCCCAAAACAATTGCATACCTTACATTTCTGAGGAATCCAACAATATTCAACGTGTACTTCATATGGTTCTTCTCCTCCCATATCAATATCAAACTTGTTAGAAATTCACTATTAATATCCATCAAAATACATACTTTAGCATATGATAACCAAAGCTTTTGTTTGGTGGCTTTATCCATGTATAAAGGTTTGCCCAACACACTACTTACATAACTCATACCCTTAGTGGTCCAAAGCACATGTGGAACATTATATAAACGCACCCAAATGGGAATTGCAAAAATTTTTGCTTTCTCCAATCTAATAAGAGAATGCCATTTCTGAATAAAAAGTGCCGACCTGCAACATTCCATACTCCAACTTCCATAACTTCTTCCATTTTCTTCATACTTGAAAAGCGAAAGAAAAAAAACCCTTCATCAATTGCCAACACTTCTGATAAGTTTTGTTTTCCCCATAATGTTTCCACAATACCTTTCACCAAATAATAAGAAATATTTTCAGTTAAAAAATATCCCATAAGACAATTCTCAAAATGACTTTTCCCTTCCTCAATAGCCTCTAGTGGTGGTTTTACAACAAGCTTATTTCCTTCTTTGGAAGGAGGATGATAATCTAACTTGACCGTCTTCATAAGGTTATCCATAGCAATATGTTTCCAAGACACCCCAAAGTTTCCAACAAACGAATTAATCTTTTGGCCAACTATTGTTTTCTTGACCACATAAATTTTCTTAGTCTTTTATTTTTAAGACATCTAAGTTTAACAGGATGTCCAAAAATTTTGGATTTGACACTCCCTTGGGAACTATCACGTCTTCCTCTGGTGGCCCTTGATTTTACCGAGTGAAGATTTTGCAAGAGGAATCGGGCCCCGTGAACAAGCCTCGGGATACGTCGCCCATAATTGTTTTATGCCAACTTTTCCACGACCCATACATTTAGTGCTGGCAACCAGTTTTCTTCCACGGCACTCCCCATGCCCTACAAGGTATTCCTTTTCAAAAAGTAAAACTAAAGTCATTAGACTCAAAAATCCCAAATACACTTTAGAAGGGAAAAGTTATTTATGTATTTTTATGCGCATACTTTGTCTGCAACTCATCTCCACCATCGGTTTTGAACTAAAAGTATCCAAAAACATGATTAACGACCCATGTAAGCGAGGTGCATAAGAAATGTCTATGCAAGCTGTTCAAATGGGGATATCCATCTAAAGATTGTCTTTACTTGCGTATGTATCTTTCATTAATCAAGGTAAGGAACCGAAAGGCGGTGGGTAGGATGAAAAAAGCTGTGTTATATAGCTAAATTCTTCATACCTATGTCTTTTCTTTTCATTTATGCTCGTCAACAACAAACAGATATCGTAACATCTCCCAGGCATTTTCTGAGGAAGATAGGCAAAATGCCATCAGGGCCAACAACTTCATCGTTGCTCTCCTCTCAGTGCCGATCATAGGTGCTGAAAACACATATGATATTTAGAGTCCAATAATTTTTATTTAGATTCTTAATACACCTCTATTTTTTACGCCTATAGTGATTCAACTTAAATTTACTATTTTTTGCTATGATTAATTGTAGTAAAAGACCTGAAATTTAGACTCAAAATTCAATCTAGCTTTGATTTTTCTGTTTCTAAATTATTCTTTGATATCAAGAGCCTTTTTATTTTGTTTCAAATAAAAAAAAAATTCTCTATCTACAAGTGTTACAATTCATCTTTAGAAAAGGAACCCTTGAGACTCAACAACATCCTAAAGTTTGATATTTCTAGGGTTAATGCTTCATGATGAAAGCTGCAACCCGCATGCGTTTGGTAAGTAAACAACATAATAATTTACACAAACTTTAGAGATAAATGCACTGAGTCCGAGCAAAAAGAGGCCAACAGAGGTGATTTCACAACATTGTAGCCACCGTAGACAATATGGACCTTCCAGTTGGGCAAAGAAAGCGTAGAAACAAAAGGAAATGAGAAAAGAAATAAATATATTATTATCTTCTCCAATGTGGTCTCTTCAAGTTGAGCAATTATCTGCAGCTTGGTGAAATAGCTTGGGAACTTAGCTATGAGTGGGCCTGAAAGATTTTCCCCAAATACATCCAAGAAAATGACAAGTGTAGAAGAGATTATTCATAGACTCAATTTTAAAAGAATCATTAATATTAAAAGAGAGAGAATTATGAGATTTCCAATTTTGTAGTAAGAAAGTTCCATCCTTCCTTCCAAAAGAGTTCAATTCATTTATGAATCACTAGTTTCTAAAGAATATCACTTTAACCAAGGAGGTAACTTAAAAATTGGATAGGAAAATCAAACTTTGTGATAAGAGACTCCAACATACTTTGAAAGGTATTTGAAATGCCCATACATTAAGTTTGTAAAAAAGAGACAAAAGCTTTGAACTTACTTGATTGAAATGATAGAGCATGCAGTTTTTATCAAGGTGAGAATCAACAAGATAATAGCAGCTGCCGTAGAAGCTACCATCCATGGAGTGTGTAGGTAATCCCATCTGAAGGAAGCCAAACAACCATGGGAAGGTTCCTCATAGAATTCTACCAAAATTTTGCAAAGATCATAGTGCTTTGAGCTCATGGTTGGATATAAGATCTTTCTGCCAAGCTCATTCATGAAAGTTGCATCATTATTACCTAAGCCATTAATTATAATCCCTTTTTGAACAAGTAAATGCACATCTTTCTCACTTTTGATAAGGAAATGTAACAAGAGAAAATAATCAATAATGTATGCCTCATTTGGATAGTGACATTGCTCTAAGGCCATGAGATTTCTAGCATAAAGCTCTGTATAATTATCCAAGACAAAGCGTGGGATTTTTAACACTCCTTTCTCAAAGTGTAGGTCAAGTAAGCACTTGCTTAAAGGATTCACTTCAAACTTCAACCCTACCTCATCTAGTTGGGTTGCACTATCCGTATGCTCAACTATGTTACATTTTCTTCTTGGCAAAGTGTCAGGAGGAGGCAAGTAAAATTTTCTTAGCAAATCAAGGAAGTGTTTTATTTTAGGCTCAAGATTTGGAGACAAATTTTGAAAGTTACAAAATTCAAAATAATGAAAAGTAACCTCAGGGAATGAAGGTAGACTTGGGGAAGATGCATATGTAAAATTGAACAAGTTTTCAAGAATAAAGAAAGGAAGTTGATTTTCAAGTAACAAAAAGTCCAGTTGTATCCTAGCAATCAACCATGGCTTTAGTACTATATGATCATCTGTTGTCCATCCTAATTTTTCCCTCGACTCTTTAACAAAAAGCTGAATGATGAAGCTTGAATCCTTAAGGATCATTTTCAGAAAATCACACTTGCTAAGTGAAATAGTATATGTATAACATTGGCAAATATTTTCTTCTGAATCCTCTACAAATCGCACCAAATTCTCCAATTCTATCTTGGTTTGTCCTATGAATTCTTTCAGATATTGTACTTTATACTTTTCCATCATTTGCAATTTTTCATTGCCATGGTGAAAAGGTCCAATCGAAATAACTTGTGGAGTATATGCTTCTTCATTCAAGCTTCTAAGAGTACTTGGAACTTTGTAGATACAACATTCGGGTGATAAAAGAAACTTTGTGCTTTCAAACTCCTTCGTTATCTCATTTACCAAATTAGCACGAGTATATCCACCTATCAGTGAGACGTTTGTAGGTTGTGGAATTGGATTCTCCATCTGTCAAGCTTCCGTCCTTAAGTCTCCTAGTGACAAAGGCAAGAGTTTGTAGCATTAAAAATTTTAGGTGGGTAGTTACCAACTTCCCACGACTCAAGTGATGCTTGTATTGGCATTTCAAATAAGAAAGGTAGACACTTAAATAAACGAACAAATAAACTCAAAATGAGAGGGTCAAATTGAATGGGTTCTTTTATAGATTTTATAAGATATGTTTAGATTTTAGGAGCGAGAATTATTGAGAGGCTACAATAACTTAACAAAAATGACAAAGCCTGGATTTTTATGAGCCGAATCCCTTTCAACCAATTTGAGGATTGGGTTGATGTCTAAATTTCATGTCTTTTGCTTATAAACAGCCATAATGAAAAGTGATAAATTTAGGTTGAATTACTGCAAGCATAAATAAAAGAAAAGTGTACTAAGAATCTAGACACAAAGTATTGGACCTCAAGTACTGCACCATATTTGATTGAAAAGAAGGCTCTCACCTGTTGAGAATTATGCCACCATGAACTTGGTTTCAATCAGTAAAGGAGAAGGATCCTCTGCTGCTCAGCCCTCAAACGATGTAGCACACAGGGTTGCTTTAAAAAGGAAGTCGCTTCCTCGCTCTTCTTATATCCTCTACGAAGATGCTATGACATGAAGCGACTTGACTTGACTTGCACAGCCTGTCGTTAATTAATGGCAGTGGTGTCTATTAGACTGCCAGACCTTTTGAAACTTCATAGAAAAGGAGATCCCTTTGACTAACGGTTCGAATTTCTAGGCAAATCATATGTTTTTATCTGTCAATAGCAAAATCGAAGAAGTATTTCGTTTTCCAAATGAAAAATAGGAAATCCATTTGCATCTTCAAAATAAAGCAAAGGAGAAAGTAGCAAATTCTATACAAGATTATAATTAGTATAACATCTATATGCCTAAATTAAAACGGAATCCCTAGATTAAGAACACCAGTATAAGAAATCAGACCCGTTAGTGGTAGGTAAGCAATCCAAACGTTGGGAATGCAAAAGAAATCTCTCAAAATGTGAAAACCGTGACAATCGGCGCTGACCCGATGAAGATCATCAACAGAAGAAGGCTTATTCGCCACTGTACGCCTCTAAGATGCGCAAATGATCGACTCTTTAGCGATCGCAGAAGACAACTCCGGCGTAGGTAAATGGTCGATTCTCCCCTGAGGATCTCCCAGAACCAGAGTCAGCGATCGCAGAAAACATATGATGACTAGGTTTCGATGCTTTTCTAGCCGACACACTGGTCTCTTGCTCAGATCCACATACCAAAGAGAAGAAACGGCATACGGAACAAAAGTCGGGCTGGACAGAGAACTATCCAGGAAAGCACAGCAGAAAAGAGAGACTTTCAGTTATACTTTAATCTCCACTTATGTTTCTTGCTGAAAAGAAGAAAATTATAATATTATATAGCACAAAGCTCTAGGTGTTGAACTGGCACACAAAACAATGATGTCAATACTCAGCAAACTTTCTAGTTACTCATGGCAGATCAAAGCAGTGTTGACAGAAGCAACTTTTGCTTTGGATTACAAGAAACCTATCTTGGCAACTACACAGTATGACTCATCTATCCAACTCTTCGAATCAGTGGAAATCATATGTTGGGCACAACCGAATGCATCTTTGAGTTGGAGAAGCAAAAGAGTACGTCTATGAATGATGCAAATGATGTATCAATGTTATCATATGCAACAGATGATATCGCGGTGCTAGTCTATTGGATTATTATGAGTGTCGTAACTTGCACAAAGCTAATGTTTTGTCTCACTAACAATAAGTAAGTTCTTACCTGACATGTATGACGTGTTGAAATCACTCCCATGTCACAGTTGGCGTAGGTTTCATACATGATGTTACAATAAATTATCTTATATAGCTATTATCCTCTTAATCTAATTCAAATGCGATTGTTGGGTGACTTTAGGGACAATACACAGGAGATGTTGTCATTGACCATCACCATCTATTACAAGCTGTACAAAGAAAGTGGGGATATAAGATATTATCTTAACAATGTAGGTAAGCCATTAGACCGATTAAATTCATAAGGAAACACCACCATGGATCTATCAACATCCAACATAATAGTTTAGAATAGATGGCAGCTCTGACTATAGATTCTCCTTTAGTGCAGAGGAAAGAAAGGAAACGAGCAGAACGAAGGAATTCTTTATTGTCGAAATTGAGAAGGTTTCTTGAAGGTTAACGTTTAAAATGAGGAAGCTTAGTGTGCAAGGTTTTCCATTCCCCAGAGCTCTTCAGGTTCTAAGGAACTTTCTTTCTTTTTGTGTTGACCCTCTGGAGAAGGAAGGAACACCATGGCCAGCCATAAGGTGCTCCCCGTTACCGCAGAGCAAACCACTCGGGGGTGGGCTGGACGTGTTTACCATGTCCGATGCCGAGATTAAGAGTGAAAAAATTTAGAATAGTTGAAACAATTATTTAAAATAGTTGAAAGAATTTATACCAAATTATAACAACAACTAGTGGACAAGACAAAAAGCACTACTAAAGTTTGAAGGCGAAAAAAAAAAAAAAAAAAGGAAAGTTGCTTTTTTATATTTTTGTGGTGGGTGGTTCAAACTATTTTCTTGTTTGTTTTTGTTTTCTTGTGTTAGGTAAATGGGCTAAGGGGGAAGTTCTACATAAAAAGACAACTCCGTTTCTCTTCTTCCTATTGCTCATCAGTCCTTACCGCCCTAGTCCATCTCTTTTTGTTCCTTTAATATGAGCTTTGGCCCTAGCTTATCGGTGTTTGTTTGAAAGGCTTATGGAGATTTATGTTCACTTTGGCCCCAAGTATATGAAAAACAAAATGACTAATTAGAACGTGGATCTCTCGCGAACACGATCAAAAGGGTGATCTTGAAAGGCAATGGTGAAAGCATGCACTAAAATCATTATAAGGGAAAGCAAACCCTTTATAACCTATTTAGGAAATGTTGAGAGAGAAACCAAATCATACGGAAAACATATTTAGCAATAATACCAAGAATTTATGTAGTCTTAAATAAATTCATGTGGTCTAATGGAGTAGCAATTCACATTTTATATAGCTGTTATCCTCTTAATCTAATTCAAATGACGCACCTGACATGTATGACATGTTGAAATCACTCCCATGTCACAGTTGGCCTAGGTGTTATACATGATGTTACAATAAATTATCTTATATAGCTATTATCCTCTTAATCTAATTCAAATGCGATTGTTGGGTGACTTTAGGGACAATACACAGGAGACGTTGTCATTGACCATCACCATCTATTACAAGCTATACAAAGAAAGAGGGGATATAAGATATTATCTTAACAATGTAGGTAAGCCATTAGACCGATTAAATTCATAAGGAAAGACCACCATGGATCTATCAACATCCAACATAATAGTTTAGAATAGATGGCAGCTCTGGCTATAGATTCTCCTTTAGTGCAGAGGAAAGAAAGGAAACGAGAAGAATGAAGGAATTCTTTATTATAGAAATTGAGAAGGTTCCTCGAAGTTTAAGGTTTAAAATGAGGAAGCTTAGTGTTCAAGGTTTGCAATTCCCCGGAGCTCTTCAGGTTCTAAGAAACTTTCTTTCTTGTTGTGTTGACCCCCTGGAGAACGAAGGAACATCATGGCCGGCGACAAGGTGCTGCCCGTTACCGTAGAGCAACCCACTCGAGGTGGGCTGGACGGGTTTACCATGTCCTACTACGAGATTAAGACTGAAATTTCTGCGACCCATGTTCCTGCAGAAAAGGATTTTGATGCAAACTCTCTTTTCGGTGTTGTCAAACAAATTCTGAAGCGTTTTGATGTTGTGCCGATACAGGACCGATTACAGGTATATAATGTTTCTATCGCTCTTCCTGATATTTCATTTTTCACTTTTTATTGTTTTCCAATAAGTCTTATTGTCTGAAGCTAGTATGACTAGCACCTCCCGAACCGTTAGATCGCCTCAATCTTTCTCTTTTTAAATGGCATAGAGACAGCAGGACCGAAAAGATCCAGAGATCTTACAGGAAGAAGCGTCGACAGAGAGCTTAGATCCGATATTGAGCATAGATGAGCAACTTTCTTTAGAGGTAATTACAAAAGGGGTGCTTTTTTTTTCCCCGCAAAAAACACTTGGGCAAACCTCAGTTCAATTTTTAAATTTTCCGATGCTTGTTGCGTGAATTATAATTGAGGTGAATAATATCATTTACTATTTAACTATTTAACTTTTTAGCAATTGTTGGTAACAGGAAATATTCAATGTCAGCAGTTTGATTGTTGTCTTTTTTTTCAATTATTCTATTGAGATAATTAGTTATTGCTTTCAGAATATTGTATTTGTCTACAATTCTTTAGTGCTTCTCTTGTTTGACTAATAAGAAGCAATAGAAATTTTGTCGTGATTTAAGAATTTCTATCATTATTATACTTTAATCTTTTTTATTTTTCTTGCTAAAAAGAACAAAATTGTAATATCAGATGGCACACAAGGCTCTAGATGTTGAAACGGCACACATAACAACAATGTCAATACTCAATAAACTCTCAAGTTATTCATGGCAGAATAAGGCAGTGTTGGCACTAGCAAATTTTGCTTTGGATTACAAGAAATATATCTTGGCGACTGCACAACATGATCCATGGACCCAACTCTTTGAGTCAGTAGAGATCCCAGAGTATGCCATTTTTCAGCGTAAAGAGGCGATTAAAAGAAAGATCAGTGAAATGTTGACCACAACCGAATACATACTTGAGTTGGAGAAGCAAAAGAGTACGCCTACGAATAATGCAAAGGATGTATCCATGTTGTCACAAGCGATGGACGATGTCCCAGTGCTTGTCTACTGGATTATTATGACTGCCATATCTTTCTTAACTCTAACGTTCTGTCTTACTAGCAGTAGGTAAGTTCCTACCCTTGGCATGGATGACATATGTGGAAATCACTCCCATGTCATTGTTGGCCCAGTTGTCGTACAAGGTGTTACAATGAAATAATTTATACAGCTACTATTCTCTTAATCTAATCAAATGACGATGGTTGCTTGATTTTAGGGACAATACACAGGAGATGCTGTCATTGGCCAAGAGCATGTATTGCAAGCTGCACGAACGAAGTGATGATATGGGTTATTGTCTTAACCATATAAGTAAGCCACCGGACCGATTTCATTCATAAGGAAGCACGCCATCGTGGATCTATCTACATCCAACACAACAGTTTATAATAGACGACATCTCTGACAATAGATTCTAGTTTACTGTAGGGGAAAGGAAAGCAATGAGAAGAGCGAAGGAATTCTTACAGGCACCTGATGAAGTCACTGAGGTTTTGAAGGCACTGATTTTTGGCAAGGATGATGCGCAGCCACTTATTGACAGTTGTTTGGACGAACCAGTTAGCGCTTTCAACCCAAACACTTGAACTTGGTTACATCCTTCATACTTGCTACAAACTGAATATTATAGTGCTTTGCCGCAATTCTGTTCATTACACATTAAGTTTATTCTATTGAGCAAATAGACTTGATTTTTAACAATTTGAACTGCGTAAACAGGTCAGCCTCGACGTTTTGAAAAGCAAAGGTGCTTTGTTGTTTTTTTCGGACCTGCATGTGTCTAGAGATGACATCTTGATTATGAAGCCAATTTATGAAGAAATAACAGACTATAATATCGTGTGGATCCCCATTGTGGCGCACTGGACCGATGAGTTGTGGAAAAAGTTTGACATGTTGCGATCGCAGATGCCATGGTATGTACTGCAATACTTTTCACAGTTGGCAGGCATCAAGTTCATTAAGGAAGAGTGGCACGTCGAGAATGGCCCTGTTGTAGTCGCAATGGACGCACGAGGAAATATCGAGGGAGAAAACGTTTTGCCCACGATTCGAAGCTGGGGAGCCAGGGCCTTCCCTATAGGTGGCCCCATGCTTTGTGCAGGAGTCATTCGCGCACCAGGACCTCACACGGTAAGTCATTTCTGAAACTCTTAATAAAGATGCATACAAGCCTCAGTGATACATATTTTCAAATGCACATAATTGTGGGTGTAACTTTAAGCAAAATATGATAAGGTGCCTTCAAATAAAAGCTGAGGCTAAAACATACCTTGTGCAATCAGATGGAAGACTACACTTTCCATTGTGGAGGCAAGGACAGCAGATGGATCAAAGAATTTTCCAAGAAAGTAAATGCTATTGCTGAGGACCCCATCATCAAGAAAGAACTCATTTCCGTGGAATGTTCCTGCTTTGAAAACGTTAACAAATGGAACCCTTTCCAGAAAGCCCCCAAGACTCGAAAGATGAATGAGGAAATTCAAAGGATATTGCCTTCTTTCAAGAATGAGAGAAGGTGGGCTGTGTTGATCAAGTGGTCGACAAAAGTAGTCAGTCATGATGGTCCAACAATTCTGAAGGTCTTGGAGATGTTTGACGAGTGGAAGCAGTATGTGTGTGAGAGGGGTTTTGAAAATTGCTTCAGAGAATACCATGAGAAGCTTCGCTCGACTAATCCCAACCCATCAACATCCCTGCCCGTATAAGGTGCTGCCACTTTGACGGTGCTATAGATGATATATGTGTCATCAGTATTATGAAGTTTGATTTAATGCTATAATAAGTATGTTGGTCATATTGGTAAGCTAATGTCAATATCATGGATATTATATATCTATGTTGGTTATATTGAAGAGAGTCTTTTGTTGGAATAATCTATGCTGAAACATTAGAGAATACTATAGTAATAAATAGATAATCAAATTTATTCTTATATTTATAAGTTGTATATTTCAAATAGATAATAACTTCATAATAAATATTACAATAGAATTCAGCCAAAGAACTGATAGTTAAACACTCTTTCTAACTTCCAGAATTTTTCTATCCTTCCAAGTCATTTCTAGTATTCAGTGCTTACACTAACAATAGTGGAACTAGTATCTAATTATAATAATATCTCTCATTAGTCCGGAAATAAATTCTTTTAAAAATGTCATTTCTCAATGGCAATCATATTTTACCCGGGGACCATGCTTACTGGGTTGTTATCCTACTTATTTTAGTATGCAAGGAATAATTAATTCCTTAGTCATATAAAAGGAAATAAAAAAATAAAAAAAAAAACTTGAGAGCATGTATATTTAAAATTGATTATACTTTTTTATTTATCTTATTTAGAATCATAGAAATAGTAAAATCGTTAAGAACTATCACCACTTCTAAATATGTTGATTTTGAAAGTCATTAAAAACTTTTATAAGATTGATTTCTTTGTGATAAAAAATCTTTAAAATAGTTGAAATTTTTTATCAAATTCTAGCAACAACTAGTTGATAAGACAAAAAGCACTACTAAAATTTGAAAGTGAAAAGAAAAGGTTGCTTTTTAATATTTTGTGGTTGGTGGCTCAAACTTTTTTCTTGTTTATTTCATTAGCCAAATGGGGTAAGAGGGATGTTCTACATAAAAAGACAAGTCGGTTTTTGTTCGTTCTATTGCTCATCGATCCTTGCCATCCTAGTCCATCTCTTTCTATTCCTTTAATCTAAGCTTTGACCCCTAGTTTATCGGTGATTGTTTGAAAAGGCTTATGGAGATTTATGTTCACCTTAGCCCTAAATATATGAAGTACAAAATGACCAAATGGAATTGGATCTCTCGCGAAAACAATCAAAAGGGTGATCTTGAAAGGTAATGGCGAAAGCATGCACTCAAATCATTATAAGGGAAAGCAAACCCTTTATCATCTGTGTAGGACGGCATACACATTTAGCAATCATACCAAGAATTTATGTAGTCTCAAATAAATTTAGGTGGTCTCATGGAGTAGCAATTTATCCCTTAAAATTTATAGTTTTGACTACTCTTCTCTTTGTTAAAATTATGGTTACTACTATTAAACTAAAAGTTTAAATTATTAGTCAAAGTGCATACTTTAATCCTTAAGAATTTTAACTCATCTACGTTCAATAAGCTTGTTGCTATATGCCTCACTTGAATCACTTAAGACCTAACACTCAAGCTAGCTCACTTAGGCCCCCTCAGCTCTAGGTCCACAAGAGACACCTTCCTCCAATCTTTTGCAACGGATTGGGTCCATCCACCATTTTTGCCTAGGCCCCCTCACTCGAGCTAGGCCTGACAGGACTCTCCTTTGTAATCACACATGCTAATGCTTTTCAGATTCATACACATTTAAATTATCTCTTACAATTGAAAATCATTATATTTTATTCTCTTAATCACTTAAAATTTCTTAGTCTTCTATTTTTAAGGCTTCTAATTTTAATAGGATGTCCAAATATTTTGGATTTGACGTAATCCTGATGATAATTACTCGCCGCTCCCTTGGGTGCTATGACGTCTTCCTTTAGTTGCAATTAGTTTACAAAAGGCAAATTTTGCAACAAGAATCGGGCCCCGTGGGAAAGCCTTGGGATACGTCGTCCATAATTGTTTTATGCTACTTTTCCACGACCTATACATTTAGTGCTGGCAACCAGTTTTCTTCCTCGGCACTCCCCATGCCCTGCAAGGTATTCCTTTTCAAAAAGTAGCACTGCAGCGATTAGACTTGAAACAAAGAGTACACTTTAGACGGGAAAAGTTATTTTTGCATCTCTATGCGTATACTTTATGTCTGTATCTCATCTCCACCTTCGGTATTGAACTAGAAGTCTACAAAAACATGATTAACGACTCATGTAAGCGATGTGCACAAGAAATATGTATACAAGCTGTTCAAAAGTGGGGTATCCATCTAAAGATTGTCTTTACTTGCGTAAGTATCTTTCGTTGATCAAGGAAAGGAACCAAAATGCGGTGGGTTGGATGAAAAAGCTGTGTTATATAGCTAAATTCTCCATACCTATGTCTTTTTTTTTATATTTCTGCTCCTCAACTACAAAAAGATCTCGTAACATCTCGCAGGCATTCTCTAAGGAAGATGGCACTGAGCAATAATGTCATCGGGGCCATCAACTTCATGGCTACATTCCGTGCCGCTCATAGGTGCTGGAAACACCTATGACATGTAGAATCCAATAATGTTTATTTAGATTCTTAATATGCCTCTACTGTTTATGCCTATAGTAATTCAACTTAAATTTGCTATTTTTTGTTATGATTATTTATAGTAAAAGACCTGAAATTTAGACTCAAAATTCAGTCTAGACTCGCTTTTTCTGTTTCTAAATTATTCTTAGATATCGAGAGCCTTTTTAATTTTATTTCAAATATAAAAAAAAAAATCTCTATCTACTAAGTGTTAAAATTCATCTCTTGAAAAGAAGCCATCGAGACTCAACAACATAAGATACCATCCTAAAGTTTGATGTTTCTACGGTTAATGCTCCATGATGAAAGCTACATCCCATATGCGTTTGGTAAGAAAATACCATAACAATTTACACAAACTTTAAAGATAAATGCACTTAGTCCGACATAAATAGGCCAACAACAGTGATCTCACAAAATAGTGGCCACTGTAGAGAATATGGACCTTCCAGCCAGGCTAAGAAAGCGTAGAAACACAAGAAAATGAGAGAAGTAATAAATATATTATCAGCTTCTCCAATGTGGTCTCTTCAAGTTGAGCAATCATCAGCAGCTTGGAGAAACAGCTCGGGAGCTTAGCTATTAGTAGGCCTGAAACATTCTCCCCAAATACATCCGAAAAAATGATAAGTGAAAAAGAGATTATTCATTGACTCAATCTTGTAGGAAGAAAATTCCATCCTTCCTTCCAAAGAAGTTCAAAGCATTGATGCATCTTTAGTTTCTAAAGAATATCACTTTAACCAAAGAGATAGGTTAAAAAGCTAGAGAGGAAAATCAAAATTTGTGAGAAGAGATTCTATCCTACTTTGAAAGGCATTTGAAATGTCCATGCATCTTAAGTTTGCAAGGAAGAGACAAAAGCTTTCAACTTACTTGATTGAAATGACTGAGCATGCAGTTTGTATCAAGGTGAGAATCAACAAGATAATAGCAGCTGTGGTAGAAGCTGCCATCCATGGAGTGCGTAGGTAATCCCGTCTTAAGGAAGCCAACCAACGATGAAAAGGGTCCTCATAGAATTTTACCAATTTTTCGCAAACATCATAATAGTTTGAGTTCATGGCTGAATATAGGATCTTTGTGCCAAGCCGGTTGATGAAAGTTGCATCATTGTTGTCTAATCCATTAACTATAATCCCCTTTTGACTAAGTAAATGCACATCTTTCTCACTTTTGATAAGGAAATGTAACAAGAAAAAATAATCAGTAACATATGCCTCATTTGGACAGTGGCATTGCTCTAAGGCCATGAGATTTCTAGCATAAAGCTCTGTGCAATTATCCAAGATAAACTGTGGAATTTGTAACACTCCCTTCTCATAGTGTATGTCAAGTAAGCACCTACTTGTAGGATGCACTACAAACTTCAATCCTGCCTCATCCAATTCGGTTGCACTATACATATGCTTAACTATTTTACATTTTCTTTCCGGTAGAGTGTCAAGAGGAGGTAAGTAGAATTTTCTAAGCAAATCAAGGAAGTGTTTTATTTTAAGCTCAGGAGTTGGAGACAAATTTTGGCGGTTATAAAACTCAAAGTAGTCCAAAGTAAGCTCAAGGAATGAAGGTAGACGTGGGAAAGATGCACGTACCGAATTGAACAAGTCTTCAAGAATAAAGAAAGGAAGCTGATTTTCAAGCAACAAAAAGTCTAGTTGTATCCCAGCACCCAACCATGACTTTAGTAGTATATGATCATATGCTGTCCATGGTAATTTTTTCCTCGACGCTTTAACAAAAAGTTCAATGATGAAGCAAGCATCATAAAGGATCATTTTCAAAAAATCACCCTTGCTAAGTGAAATAGTATATGCATAACATTGGCGAATCTTTTCTTCTGACTCCTCTACAAAGTGTACCAAAGTCATCAAGTCTACATTGGTGTGTTGTATGAATTCTTTCAGACATTGTACTTTATACTTTTCCATCATCTGCAAGTTTTCATCGCCATGGTGAAAAGGCCCAATCGAAATAACTTGTGGAGTGTATGCTTCTTCATTCAAGCTTCTAAGAGTATTTGGAACTTTGTAGATACAACATTCGGGTGATAAAAGAAACGTCGTGCTTTCAAACTCTGTTGTTATCTCATTCACTAGATTAGCACGATTATATCCACCCATTGGTAAGACGTTGGTAGGTTGTGGAATTGGATCCCCCATCTATCAAGCTTCCTTCCTTAAATCTCCTAATTCAAAGACAAGAGTTTGTAGCATTAAAAATTTTAGATGGGTAGTTACCGACTTCCCACAATTCAAGTGATGCTTGAGGAATAAAAGAAGTAGACATTTAAATAAACAAACAAATAAACTCAAAATGAGGGGGTCAAATTGATTATAGATTATATAAATATATGTTTAGATTTTAAGAGAGAATTATTGAGAGGCTACAATAACTTAACAAAAATGACAAAACCTGGGTCTTTATGAGCCAAGTCCCTTTCAACCCATCTCAGGATTGGGTTGATGTCTAAATTTTGAGCCTAAATTTCATGTCTTTCAGTATAAACAGCCATAATGAAAAGTGATAAATTTAGGTTGAATTACTATAAGCATAAAATAAATAAAAGAAAAGTGTACTAAGAATCTAGACAGAGATTATTGGAGCTCAAATACTGCACGATAAGGAAGATGAGAAACATGATGAGCTGTAGGGGGGAGAACCTGAGATCCTGAAGATAAGTTGGGCATGAAGTGCTCCAAAATTTGTTCCTTTTTTATTTGGTAGTAAAAGAAGTTTTTTCTCACAACGGTTGAAGGCTTCATGCAAAACTGCGGGACTGATTGCTTTAATGTTTTCGATCTACGAGTCATTAGAACAAAAAGCATACTCTCTATCTTATATCATCACAATCATCAAGTAGTTTGGACATGAAAGCCGCATTTGACAGCAAAATCTCTAATCGATTGTGGCTTTCGATTCGTTTTCTTCAATTAAAAAAAAAAACAAAGAACCAAAAAAAGTCTCTCACCTGCTGAGAATTACGCCACCATGAACTTTGTTTCAATCTGTAAAGGAGAAGGATCGCTCTGCTGCTCAGCCTTCTAACAATAGACCACACTGGTCGCTTTAAGAAGGAAGTCGCTCCCCTGCTCTTCCTCCACGAAGGTGCCTATGACATGAAGCGACTTGACTTGACTTGTACAGCCTTTCATTAATTAATGCCAATGCCGTCTAAGAGGCCTCTAGACCATTTGAAACTTCATGGAAAAGGAGATCCCATGTGATTCGGTTCGAGCTTCTAGGAACAAACAGCAGCATATGGACCCCGCTAAGCCGCGTGGCTATCGTGTTGCATGGAAGTTCTAGTGAGTCACTGACTTCCTCCAACCTCAAACCTTCACCTTCATGAGCGACTTAATTGATCAAGAAGAAATATAAAAAATTACAAAACTATGAAGAGGGAGCGAAGTTATATCACGCGGTGGAGCGTATGCTCTTCTCCTGCAATCCCTTGACTATTGCTTTCCTTTGCTGTTTACTTCATTGACGAGGGTTACACGTACGCTGTCCTGTTTACACGTGTTGATGGCCTTGATCACGAAGGCTCCGGGAAGGAGGAAGGATGAAGAAGGAAGGTTACCATCACGCGGATTAGCATTGCTTGCTAATGGCATTTCCTTTCATTTGTGTCAAAAAGAGGATAATGCAGGTTGCGCACTGAAGTAAGTGGGTAGGCGCGTGGGAAACCGTGTTTCTTTTGTCAGAAGGAATAGATGTTGCATAGCTGTACAAGTAAAATAGGAGCTGTACAAGTTTTAAGTTCCGAACTTGTTTTGTAATTTTCTGAATAATAATTTTAAAAAAATTATCAGTATATATATCCCTTATATTTATACACACGTTAGAACCCTCCTATAAAATATCCACCTAAATAGGATACGAAGCTTTTATCAATAGATATTTTATACGAGAAACGTACTCATTCTTTTAGATATTTTAACTTAGATTTAAGGTTTTATCATTTCTCTTTTTTTGTTTTATTTTAATATATAAATAGGCGACTTTTCTCTTCCTGCTCAGCCCTCAAACAACAGAGCACAGTGGGTTGCTTTAAAAAGGAAGTCGCTGCCTTGCTCTTCCAGGAAAGCACGGCAGAAAAGAGCTAGACTTTCAGTGACCGGAAACTTTCCAAGGACACAATTGATAAATCCTTGACTGACTCGCACCGAGCTTTTCAAAATCCAAGAAACAGGAGTATCCAAAGCTATCTCTTTTCGCGTCTTTGATTTATTGGGGGGACCCAAATTTCAACGATTGCCCAGAAAATGTTGCCTGTAAAGTCCCATCACGACTGACACTAATACTTTGGATGCGCAGCGATTGGGCATGTAAACTTAAGGCAAACGTGAAAGACAGTGATTTAAAAGTAATAAATTCCATTCGGTCAATCAATAGGTTTACATGATTGTCCTAATTGCATCAGATTTGGGATGATGGGATATTCGGAGTTCATGTAATATGTGTAGTGAGGATTAAACATGCCTGTCCTAGTTAATGACAACTAAGAATATAGTTTTTTAATCATTAAAGATATTCTAAATATATCATCACATCAAGAATGGGAAAAGGGTTTGGATTAAAAAAATACGTTCAGCACGGGACCAATTTCATTGATACGGAATAATGTTAAAATTCATTTTTCTTTAAAAGTAATTAATAAAGAAGTGTATACTTTATTTAAGCATACTCTTCAGATAAGATTTAATTAATGTAGCACTCTTCAAAGTATTTAGAACATATTTATTTATAACTCATATGGGTTCTAAATTTCATTACAAAGATAATATTTCTCTTTTTGTATAAGAATGTCACTTCTTAAACTTAAGTTTTAATTTTATAGTAATAATTCATTTTTCTTTTCAAATATTAACAAATATATAATTTATTCTAATGAAATAATAAAGAGAAGATTTATGACTTAGTGGTATTTTTTAAACTAAATCTTAACCAACAGTTCCACCGATTATAAGTTTGAGTTTCTTCCCTCTCGAACCCTTTTCATAACAATTACACCAAAAATTTATATAGTCTCAATTACACCCTCCTCGCTCTTGCCATTTGCTCAACGAAGTTGCCTGTGACACTATGCAACCTGACTTGCTACGGCCTGTCTGGCAATGATGTCTAGTAGGCCTGTAGACCCTTTGAAACTTCGTGGAAAAGGAGACCCCATGTGACGAGGGGTTCGGGTTTCTAGACACAAACAGATGAGCCGTGTGAAACATGGACAAGGTTTACGCGTATGCTGTCTTGTTTACACGTATTGATGGCCTTGATCCCGAAGGCTCGGGGAAGGAGGAGGGAGGATGAAGAAGGAAGAAGGAAGAAGGAAGAAGGAAGGTTACAATCACGCGGCTTAGAACTTCCTGGTGCATTGCCTGGATGATTTTAAAAAGAGGAAGGTTAGCAAGCAAGGTTTGCCATTCCCCAGAGCCCTTCAGGTTCTAAAAAGCTTTCTCTCTTGTTGCGTTTATCCTCCGGAGAGCGAAGGAAAGCTATGCCCAGCAACAATGTGCTGCCTATTGCCTCAGAGCAACCCACTGTGGGTGGGCTGGACGTGTTAACCATGTCCAGCGTCGAGATTAAGCATCAAATTTCCGCGACCCACGTTCCTCCCGAAAAGGATTTTGATGCAAACTCTCTTTTCGTTGTTGTCGAACAAATCTTACGGGTATATATGTTTCTACCGTGTCTATTCTTCCTAATATTTCATATTTCATATTTCATTTTTCATTTTTTTATTCTATTCCTGTAAATTTTCTTCTCTCATTTGTACTGGAATATGTTACTTTAGATCAAATACGGAGCCTTAGTATCATTGAAGGCTGGAACACAGAAACTCTGTTTCAAAAGCTTAATTCTTCTTTGACACAAGAGCACTCCTGCCCCCTTACTGTACCTGTACATGGAGGCGTTGCATACACATTAACCCAGTTGAAGACGCAACCCCCGCTTTCCTCTCTCTCTTGTAATAAGCCACCTCACACCAATCCTTGCAAATCCTACGTCAAATCCCCTTGTCAGCGGAGTGTTAGTGATCCAAAAGGTTTTCTTCTGACGCATGATCTTTTGCATGCGACAATCCAGCACCTCCCAAATCATTTATACCGCCTCAAAATTTTATTTTATTTATTTATTTTTCTCTTTAAATGGCATAGAGACGAGCATTAAGATTTAACACACTTGTTCCAAGATGGAACGCAGAAATCAGCTAATGTTATCTGTAATCGTCAATGGGATCAAGTTGGTGCTTTTACCTTTGAGATTCGTTTGCTGATAATTTCTTATGAGATACGGCAGGTCGAAAAAGAACCATATATCTTAGAGGAAGGAACGACGATAGACAGCTTAGATCTAACATTGAGCACAGATCAGCAACTTGTTTCAGAGGTAATTACAAAGAGCGGCTTTTTTCCCCCAAGAAACCCTTGAGCAAACCTCATTTTAATTTTTAAATTTTTCATTGTTTGTTGCATGAATTATAATGCAAGTGAATAATATCACTTTTATTATTTAATTATTTAGCAATTGTTGGTGACAGGAAATATGCAATGTTAGCAGTTGGATTGCTTTCTTTATCTTCCACTATTCCATCGACATAATTAGTTATTGCTTTTAGCGCTACAATTCTTTAATACTTCTCTAATTTGACTGATAAAAAGCAATAGAGATTTTATGGTGGTTTGAGAACTTCTATTATTGTTATACTTCAATCTCCTTTTATGTTTCTTACTAAAAGGAAGAAAATTGTAATGTCAGATGGCACACATGGCTTCAGATGTTGAAACGGCACACAGAACAACGATGTCAATACTCAACAAACTCTCAAGCTACTCATGGCAGACCAAGGCAGTGTTGGCACTAGCAAATTTTGCTTTGGATTACAAGAAATATATCTTGGCAACTTCCCGAGGTGACCCATCAACCCAAGTCATTGAGTCAGTGGAGATCCCAGCGTACGTGACCACATTTTACCATAAAGAGGAGATTGAACAAGTGATCTATCGTATGCTGACCACAACCAAATACACCTTAGAGTTCGGGAAGAAAAAGAGTACAGCATCGAATGATGCATTGTTGTCACATGACATGGATGTTATCCCGGCACTTGTCTACTGGATTATTATGAGTGTCGTAGCTTGCACAACTCCAATGTTTTGTCTTACTAGCAATGGGTAAGTTCCTACCCCTTAACATGTATGACATATGTTGAAATCACTCCCATATGATAGTTGGCCTAGGTTTCATACGTGGTGTTACAATGAAATATTTTATACAGCTACTATCCTCTTAATCTAATCAAATGATGACGGTTGCGTGATTTTAGGGACAATACACAGGAGTTGTTGTCATTGGCCAAGAGCATCTATTACAAGCTGGACGAACTATATTGGGATGCAAGACATCAAGGTAAGCCACTGGAGCGATTTCATTCTTGAGGAAACACACCACCGTGGATCTATCTACCTCTAAGACAACAGTTTAGAATCGACGACATCTCTGACTATAGATTCTCGTTTACTGCAGAGAAACTGAAGGCAATGAGAAGAGTGAAGGAATTCTTACAAACACCTGATGAAGTCACGGAGGTTTTGAAGGCATTGATTTTCGGCAAGGATGATGTGCAGCCACTTATTGACAGTTGTGTGGACGAACCGGTTAGCATTTTCAACCTAAACACTCGAACTTGGTTACTTCCTTCATACTTGCTACAAACTGAATATTATAGTACTTTGCCGCAATTCTGTCAATTACACATTAAGTTTATTATATTGAACAAATAGACATGGTTTTTAACAATTTGATCTGCATAAACAGGTCAGCCTTGACGTTTTGAGAGATAAAGGTGTTCTGTTATTTTTTTCGGACCTGCATGTGTCTAGAGATGATATCTTGATTATGAAGCCAATTTATAAAGAAATAACAGACTATAATATTGTATGGATCCCCATTGTGGCGCAATGGACCGATGAGTTGCGGAAAAAGTTTGACATGTTGCGATCGCAGATGCCATGGTATGTACTGCAATACTTTTCACAGTTGGCAGGCATCAAGTTCATTAAGGAAGAGTGGCACGTCGAGAATGGCCCTGTTGTAGTCGCAATGGACGCACGAGGAAATATCGAGAAAAAAAACGTTTTGCCCACGATTCGAAGCAGGGGAACCAGGGCCTTCCCTATAGGTGGCCCCATATATTGTGCAAGAGTCATTCGCGCACCAGGACCTCACACGGTAAGTCATTTCCGAAACTCTTAATAAAGATGCATACAAGCCTCACTGATACATATTTTCAAATGCACATAATTGTGGGTGTAACTTTAAGCAAAATATGATAAGGTGCCTTCAAATAAAAGCTGAGGCTAAAACATACCTTGTGCAATCAGATGGAAGACTACACTTTCCATTGTGGAGGCAAGGACAGCAGATGGATCAAAGAATTTTCCGACAAAGTAAATGCTATTGCTGAGGACCCCATCATCAAGGAACTCATTTCCGTGGAGTGTTCCTGCGTTGTAAACGTTAACACATGGAACCCTTTCAAGAAAGCCCTCAAGACTCGAAAGAGGAATGAGGAAATTCAGAGTATATTGCCTTCTTTCAAGAATGTGAAAAGGTGGGCTGTGTTGATCAAGTGGTCGACAAAAATAGTCCGTGATGATGGTCCAACAATTCAGAAGGTCTTGGAGAAGTTTGACGAGTGGAAGCAGGATGTGTCTGAGAAGGGCTTCGAAAATTGCTTCAAAGAATGCTATGATAATCTTCGCTCGACTAATCCCAACCCATCAACATCCCTGCCCGTATAAGGTGCTACCACTTTGACGGTGCTATAGATGATGTGTGTGTGTCATCAGTATTGTGAAGTTTGATATCGTAATGCTATAATAAGTATGTTGGTCATATTGGTAAGTGATACGACTACATGGCCGACAACATGGACGGTTACCATGCAGTACACCAGCTGGAGTGCATGCAATGCAGGCATACAGAAGATGTACGTGCGTGGTGAACCGTTCCAGTAACGGATGTGGTCGTGATCAGCCGGTTACCTTATTTGTTTGCTCTTGTTTTTTATAGTAGGCCGCGTGGAACATTCATCCTAAATGAGTGTTTGTAATCAGCTTTAAGAGTAGGACTGGGTAGGAACTTGCAGGTTAGTAGGGGACATATAATCTCTTTGGCAGAGATTTTGACAGCTGAGGTCTGGATACGTTCAAAACCAAAGCTTGTATTTAAGTAACGGAGCACAATGAATGAAGGCAAGCAAGTTTCCTAACGTTTGGCTAGGAGCTCCGGTTCTCCCTCAACAGAGGCCGATTACCTTCTCTCTCCCGGGTTCCTTTTTTTCTTTTTCTCTAATTCACCTTCTCTCTCTTGGTTCCCTTACCTTCTCTTTCCTTCGTCTTTTGTATTTCCAGGACTTCCAACTGGAAGACCAACCACTCCCTTACCCGATCATACGCCCAAGTTCTAAACAGTAAGCTGATGCCAATATCGAAGAGAGTTTTTGTTGGAATAATCTATGCTGAAACACTATAGAATACTATAGTAATAAACGGATAACCAAATTTATTTTTATATTTATAAGTTATATACTTCAAATAGATAATAACTTCATAATAAATAGTACAATAGAATTCAGCCAAAGAACAACTATTTATTATGAGTAATAAATTCAGCCAAAGCACTATTATTTAAGCACTCTTTCTGACATCCAATATTAATTACATTAGTAACCTTCATAAGAGAATTTGTTTATGCTCATTTATAAAGCCCACATTACATGAGCTTATAAAATAAGCTACCAATCTCCCACTTGGGCATATTAATGTTCATAAAACAAATATAATACTAATATAAGTTATATATGAAAATAATTTCAAAAAGGTTTTATATTGGTCCAACGACAGTTCCTCATTGCAAATCTAGTCTCATAAAGCTTCAAAATCCTCAAATCATAGCAGTAACTATGCCAACAAAAGACACAGCACCGACCATAGTCATAAGGGTTATCCATTCTACTAACATAGATTTAATATGGTAGTGTGGCAAACAAACAAAACTAGGTAAATAACCTTATGTGTTACCTTTTTTGTCAATCCTAATTCTCCCAAAAAATCGACATACAATCATCTGAAGGCAATGAGAAGAGTGAAGGAATTCTTACGAACACTTGACGAAGTCACGGAGGTTTTGAAGGCACTAATTTTCGGCAAGGCACCTATTGGTGAGATGTTTGTAGCTTGTGGAATTGAATTCCCCTAGTACCATGCTTCCTTAAATTTCCAAATGACAAAGACAAGAGTTTGTAGCATTAAAAATTTTAGATTGGTAGTTATCAACTTCCCACGATTCAAGTGGTGCTGGTGGAATAAGAGAAGTAGACATTTAAATAAACAAACAAATAAACTGAAAATGAGAGGGTCAAATTGTAACGTGTCAATTTGGATGTATTTAAGTTATCTGGGCCGTAAATATGTTTGGGTTAGATGCTAATTGGGGATTGGATGTTGTTGTATGGATCAAAGCCCGCCTTTGTATTGTGGGCAAGAATGGGCCCATTTGTGTGTATTAGAAGGTTCTGCCATATTGTATTTATAGTGATTGTGTAGAATGAAGAGGGAAGTCCTGTTTGTTATAGAAATCCTACAAGTTTTTGCATCCTATAAATGCTTGAGGTCTCAATGTCTTTTAGATGTTGAAGGTTCAATGTCCCTTAGATGCTGAATCAAGCCTCTAAATGCAAATGGTTCGGCAAACCAAAACATTCAATCGCCTAAATCTAAGAAGTGATCCTGACACAAATTGAATGGGTTCGTTTGTAGATTATATAATATATGTTTAGATTTTGAGAGAGAGAATTTATTGAGAGACTACAATAACTTAACAAAAATGACAAAACCTGGGGTTTGTATGAGCAAAGTCCCTTTCAACCCATCTGAGGATTGACATCACTTTTTTGGTGAATGGAATATGGTCAAATTTTCGGTAGAGAAAAAGAAAAAGAAAAAGAAAAAAAGGATAGAAACCCACCATTTAAAGGCCCCCGAGAGCAAAGAATAATTTGGAACAGAAAAATGAAATCTAGATCAAATTTCACTATAAACAACCATAATGAAAAGTGATAAATTTTGGTCGAATTACTATAAGCATGAACAATAGAAAAGTGTACTAAGAATCTAGACAGAGATTATTGGACCTCAAATACTGCACGATATTTTGCTCTTACCTTTTGAGAATTACGCCACCAGGTTGCGTTAAAAAGGAAGTCGCTCCCTCGCTCTTCTCATTTCCTTTACGAAGATGTCTGTGACATGAAGCGAATAACAACTTGCCTTGACTTGCACAGCCTCTCAGTAATTAATGGCAATGATGTCTATTAGGCCTCTAGACCTTTTGAAAGTTCATACAAAAGCAGATCCCATGAGCTTGACTTGGTTTCGATGCTTTTCTAGCCGATCTTACCAGTGACTATTCTGGTCTCTTGACTCAATCCACAAGCCAAAAAGAAGAAACGACCCGCTAAACCGCGTGCGGATCATGCTTGACTAAAAGGCTTTGCACTATGACCCGCTAAACGGTTTGAATTACGTAAGCGAGTTGATTGATCATGAAGAAATTAAAATAGTTGCTACAAATTCGAAATTATACATAAATCCTAAATTTTATGGATAAATTTATAAGAGAAAACTCCACAATCATCAATTAGAATAATTGTTACGATACTACTAAGATAATGAACCCTTGAATATTTTAACCAATTATAAAATATTTTAAATAATAGTAAGAAAATAGTAAATTTATTGGATAACGATAGTTTAAAATCAGTATGAAGAAACTCTGATAAAAAACAATGCTTGGAATTATGTTACGTGCAGGTTTTACTATACCTGCAAAACACCTTACCGAGCGTGTTAAAAGCTGGTCTACGGCGGCCTTGTAGCCTCAGATGTGTTTGATAAGGCACATTACTCCCTTGTTGTCTATAAAATGGCTATTTAAAGGCCACCGAATGAAATGAAGGAAAAAGCAAAAAAGTTAACCCAAAACCTGAAATGTCTCTGTTCTTAGTGTCTTGTGGTAGAAATGGAGTTCAAGGCTCCAACATATCCAACGGCTAACCTATATAATCCAAACTCTCGTTCAAATGGCTTCTAGTTGGCCCAGATTTGTGCACGTAACAACTAGGGGTCTGATTTGTCAACGTCCACATACAAACGCAAGCCTACTGCAGCCTCTTTTTTCTAAGGATACTTTTTGGCGCAAAGTTTCATTGACAATTCTTTAATAATTCCGCGTTGAATTTTATTGATGGACCTGGCCAAAGATTCAGAAAAGTATCTGCATCACGAAGGCTCGGAGGAGAAGGAAGGATGAAGAGGGAAGGTTATAATCACGCGGATTAGCGGTGCCCTGGTCTATTTCCTTCGTAGATTTTATTAAAAGGAGGAAGGTTAGTAAGCAAGGTTTGCCATTCCCCGGAGCTCTTCTTGTTATCGGCAACTTTCTTTCTTGTTGTGTTTACCCTCCGGAGAACGAAGGAACACTATGGCCAGCGTCAAGGTGCTGCCCATTACCTCAGAGCAACACACAGAGGATGGGCTGGACGTGTTAACCATGTCCAACGCCGAGATTAAGAATCAAATTTCTCCGACCCATGTTCCTCCCGAAAAGGATTTTGATGCAAACTCTCTTTTCGTTGCTGTCAAAAGGATTCTGAAGCGTTTTGACAACATCTTCCAGGTATATTTGTTTCTACCACGCCTACTCTTCCTAATCATTATATCACCCCAATCTTTTCTCTTTAAATGGCATAGGGACGAGCACTAAGTTTTAACACACTTGTTCCAAGATGGAACACAGAAATGGGCTGATGTTATCTTTCATTGTCAATGGGATCAAGTCAGTGCTTTTACCTTGGAGATTCGTTTGCTGATAATTTCTCATGAGTTACGGCAGGACCAAAAAGACCTAGAGATCTTAGAGGAAGAAGCGTCGACAGAAAGCTTAGATCCAATATTGGGCACAGTTGAGCAACTTTCTTTAGAGGTAATTACAAAGAGGGTTTTTTTTTTTTTTCAAGAAACCCTGCGCAAACCTCATTTTAATTTTTAAATTTTCCGTATGTTTGTTGCATGAATTATAACTGAGGTGAATAGTATCATTTTTACTATTTAATCATTTAGCAGTTTTTGGTGACAAGAAATATGTAATGTTAGCAGTTGGATAGCTGTCTTTTTCTCTCCTTGTTCAATTAAGATAATTAATTATCGCTTTATAAGTATTGTAATCTACTACAATTCTTTAGTACTTCTCCAATTTGACTAATAAGAAGCAATAGAAATTTTGTAGTGATTTGAGAATTTCTATCATTGTTGTACTTTAATCTCCTTTTATTTTTCTTGCTAAAAAAATCAAATTGTAATATCAGATGACACACAAGGCTTTAGATGTTGAAACGGCACACAGAACAACAATGTCAATACTTAATAAACTCTCAAGTTATTCATGGCAGACCAAGGCAGTGTTGGCACTAGCAAAATTTGCTTTGGATTACAAGAAATATATCTTGACAACTTCCCAAGGTGACTCATCAACCCGACTCATTGAGTCAGTGGAGATCCCAAAGCATCTCACCTTTTACGATAAAAAGGTGGTTACACGGATGATCAGTGAAATATTGACCACAACCGAAGACATCTTTGAGTTGGAGAAGCAAAAGACTACGTCTACGAAAAATGCAAAGGATATACCCATGTTGTCACATGCCATGGACGATGTCCCGGTGATTGTCTACTGGATTATTATGACTGCCGTAGCTCTCTTAACTCTAACGTTCTCTCTTACTAGCAATGAGTAAGTTCCTACCCTTGGCATGTATGAAATATGTTGAAATCACTCCCATTTCATAGTTGCCCTAGGTGTCATACGTGGTGTTACAATAAAATATTTTATACAGCTACTATTCTCTTAGTCTAATCAAATGGTGATGGTTGCTTGATTTTAGGGACAATACACAGGAGGTGTTGTCATTTGCCAGGAGCATCTATGACAAGCTGTTGATATTAAGTTTGAATATACTTTGTTGTCTTTCCTACTTAGGTAAGCCACTGGACCGATTTCATTCGTAAGGAAGCATGCCACCATGGGTTGGAATAGACGACATCTCTGACTATAGATTCTCGTTTACTGCAGAGGAACTGAAGGCAATGAGAAGAGTGAAGGAATTCTTACAAACACCTGACGAAGTCACGGAGGTTTTGAAGGCACTGATTTTCGGCAAGGATGATGTGCAGCCACTAATTGACAGTTGTGTGGATGAATCGGTTAGCATTTTCAACCTAAACACTCAGAACTTGGTTACATCCTTCATACTTGCTACAAACTGAATATTATAGTACTTTGCCGCAATTCTGTCCATTACACATTAAGTTTATTATATTGAACAAATAGACTTGGTTTTTAACAATTTGACCTGCATAAACAGGTCAACCTCGACGTTTTGAAAGATAAAGGTGTTCTGTTGTTTTTTTCGGACCTGCATGTCTCTAGAGATGATATCTTGATTATGAAGCCAATTTATGAAGAAATAACATACTATAATATCGTGTGGATCCCCATTGTGGCTCAATGGACCGATGAGTTGAGGAAAAAGTTTGACATGTTGCGATCCCAGATGCCATGGTATGTGCTGCAATACTTTTCACAGTTGGCAGGCATCAAGTTCATTAAGGAAGAGTGGCACTTCGAGAATGGCCCTGTTGTAGTCGCAGTGGACGCACGAGGAAATATCCAACAAAAAAACCTTTTGCCCATGATTCGAGAGGAGGGAACCAGGGCCTTCCCTATAAGAGAGTTACGCCAATGTGCATTTGTCATGCGCCCAACAGGACCTCACACGGTAAGTCATTTTCGAAACTCTTAATGAAGATACATACAAACCTCACCGATGCATATGTTCAAATGCGCATAATTGTGTATGTAGCTTTAAGCAAAATATGATAAGGTGCCTTCAAATAAAACTTGAGGCTAAAACATACCTTGTGCAACCAGATAGAAGACTACATTTTCCATTGCGGAGGCAGGGACAGCAGATGGATCGAACGATTTTCCGAGAAAGTAAATGCTATGGCTAAAGATCCCATCATCAAGGAAGCACTCATTTCCGTGGAATGTTCCTGCGTTGAAAAAGTTAACACATGGAACCCTTTCCAGAAAGCCCCCAAGACTCGAAAGAGGAATGAGGAAATTCAAAGGATACTGCCTTCTTTCAAGAATGAGAAAAGGTGGGCTGTGTTGATCAAGTGGTCGACAAAAATAGTCAGTGATGATGGTCCAACAATTCTGAAGGTCTTGGAGAAGTTTGACGAGTGGAAGCAGGATGTGTCTGAGAAGGGCTTCGAAAATTGCTTCAAAGAATGCTATGATAATCTTCGCTCGACTAATCCCAACCCATCAACATCTCTGCCCGTATAAGGTGCTACCACTTTGACGGTGCTATAGATGATGTGTGTGTCATCAGTACTATGAAGTTTGATATCGTAATGCTATAATTATAGAAATGTAGGGCCCAGTTGGAAAACCGAGAACTCGGCAATCATATGGGGGCACCAGTACCTTTATAAGGCACAGGACTGGTTCCCTCGCCCCGGTGTGGGACTGCCTTTTTGTGCAGTTTCAATATTCCCCCGCAGACGAACACCCGGCCAATTTTGCCGGTGTGTGTCTGGTCCATTATGTGGGGTCCACCCGGTTTAGAAGGTCCTGGCTCTGATACCATATAGAAATGTAGGGCCCAGTTGGAAAACCGAGAACTCGGCAATCATATGGGGGCACCAGTACCTTTATAAGGCACAGGACTGGTTCCCTCGCCCAAGTGTGGGACTGCCTTTTTGTGCAGTTTCAATAATAATAAGTATGTTGGTCATATTGGTAAGTGATACGACTACATGGCCGACAACATGGACTGTTACCATGCAGTACACCAGCTGGAGTGCATGCAATGCAGGCATAACAGAAGATGTACGTGCATGGTGAACTGTTCTAGTAACGGATGTGGTCGTGATCAGCCGGTTACGTTATTTGTTTGCTCTTGTTTTTGATAGTAGGCCGCGTGGAACATTCATTCTAAATTAGTGTTTGTAATCAGCTTTAAGAGTAGGACTGAGTACGAACTTGCAGGCTAGTAGGGGACATATAATCTATTTGGCAGAGATTTTGATAGCTGAGCTCTGGGTATGTTCAAAACCAAAGCTTGTATTTAGGCAACGGAGCACCATGAATGAAGGCAAGCAAGTTTCCAAAGGTTTGGCTAGGAGCTCCGGTTCTCCCTCAATGGAGGCCGATTACCTTCTCTCTTCCGGGTTCCCTTATTTTCTCTCTCTATAGTTTACCTTCTCTCTCTTGGTTTCCTTACCTTCTCTTTCCTTCGTCTTTTGTATCTCACAGTCACCATAGCTCGTAAAAAGAAACACCAGGACTTCCAACTGGAAGACCAACACGTTAGCCGCCCTTATTGGGTTTTTATCCTACTTATTTTATAATGCAAGGATTGATTAACTCCTTAGTTATATAAAAGGAAAAAAAAAGAAATAAAAATAAAAACTTGAAAGCATGTATATTTAAATTTGATTATACATTTTTTATTTATCTTATTTATCTTATTTAAATTATCAGTCAAAGTGCATACTTTAATTCTTAACAATTTTAACCCATCTATGCTCTACAAGCTTGTTGGTGTACGTCTCACTTCAATCACTCAGACTTAACACTCAAAACTAACTCACTTAGGCCCCCTCAGCTCTGGGCCCAAAACAGACTCCTTGCTGCAATCTTCTGCAACGGGTTGGGTCCATCCATCCCTTTGCGGGTCACTTGAGCTAGGCCTCACACAGGACTCTCCTATGTAATCACACATGCCAATGCTTCTCAGATTCATACACATTTAAATTCTCTATTACAATTGAAAATCGGTATATTTTTATTCTCTTAATCACTTAAATTTTCTTAGTCTTCTATTTTTAAGACTCCTAATTTTAATGGGATGTCCAGAAATTTTCGATTTGACGTAATCCTGATGACAATTATGCACCACTCTCTTACGAACTATGACGTCTTCCTTTAGTGGCCCTTAGTTTCACCTAGTGCAGATTTTGCAGGAAGAATCGGCCCCGTGGGCAAGCCTTGGGATACGTCGTCCATAACTGTTTTCTGCTAACTTTTCCACTACCTATCCATTTGGTGCAGGCAACCAGTTTTCTTCCTCGGCACTCCCCAGGTCCTACAAGGTATTCCTCTTCAAAAAGTAGCACTGAAGTGATTAGACTTTAAGGAAAAGAAAAACAAAAAACAATACACTTTAGAAGGGAAAAGTTTTGGTTGAAATGTAAGTTTTTTTTCCATCTCTAAGCACATACTTTATGTCTGTATCTCATCTCCACCGTCGGTATTCAACTCCAAGTCTACAAAAGCGTGATTAACGACGCAGGTAACGATGTGCACAAGAAATATGTATACAAGCTGTTCAAATGGGGGTATCCATCTAAAGATTGTCTTTACTTGCGTATGTATCTTTCATTGATTAAGGCAAGGAACCAAAAGGCGGGGCGTTGGATGAAAAAAGCTGTGTTATCTAGCTAGATTCTCCGTAGCTATGTCTTTTCTTTTCATTTTTGCTCGTCAACAACATAAAGATCTCGTAACATCTCGCAGGCATTCTCTAAGAAAGCTGGCACTGAGCAATAATGTCATCGGGGCCATCAACTTCATTGCTACGCTCCTCTCAGCGCCGATCAAAGGTGCTGGAAACACCTATGATATTTAGAGTCCAATAATTTTTATTTAGATTCATAATACACCTCTACTGTTTATGCCTATAGCAATTCAACTTAAATTTACTACTTTTTGTTATGATTATTTATAGTAAAAGACCTGAAATTTAGACTCAAAATTCAATCTAGACTCGATTTTTCTGTTTCTAAATTATTCTTAGAGATCGAGAGCCTTTTTTTTATTTTATTTCAAATTAAAAAAAAAAAAGATTCTCTATCCACAAGTGTTTCATTTCATCTCTAGAAAAGGAGCCTTTGAGACTCCCTTCAAGGGTTGATGCTCCATGATGACAGCCGCATCCCACATGCGTTTGGTAAGAAAATACCAAAATAATTTACACAAACTTTAAAGATAAATGCACTTAGTCCGAGCACAAATAGGCCAACAACAGTGATCTCACAAAATAGTAGCCTCTCTAGAGGATATGGACATTCCAACCAGGCTAAGAAAGTGTTGAAACAAAAGGAAAGGAGAAAAGTAATAAATATATTATTAGCTTCTCCAATGTAGTCTCTTCAAGTTGAGCAATTATCCGCCGCTTGGTGAAATAGCTTGGGACCTTCGCTCCTTATCTAGAAATGAGAAACTAACTTCCAAAACTAATTTCCTTAGGATTTTCTGCAAAAAGAATCATAATAATAATATTAAAGAGGATTTGAATGAATTTGATTCAATGATAGATGATTCCATTTGCAAATTTGAAGCTATTAATAGTTTAAAATATTCTCCCAAATTACATCTCAAAAAATGATAAGTGAAAAAGAGATTATTCATTGACTCAATCTTAAAAGAATCATTTCATATTAAAAAGAGAGAAACTTATGAGATTTCTAGTTTGTAGGAAGAGAATTCCATCTCTTCTTCCAAAGAAGTTCAAAGCACTTATGCATCTTTAGTTTCTAAAGAATATCACTTTAACCAAGGAGGTAGCTCAAAAAGCTAGATATGAAAATCAAAATTTGTGAGAAGAGATTCTATCCTACTCTGAAAGGTATTTGAAATGCCCATGCATCTTAAGTTTGTAAAGAACAAACAAAAGCTTTGAACTTACTTGATTGAAATGATAAAGCATGCAGTTTGTATCAAGGTTAGAATCAACAAGATAATAGCAGCTGTGGTAGAAGCTGCCATCCATGGAGTGCGTAGGTAATCCCTTCTTAAGGAAGCCAACCAACCATGGGAAGGGTCCTCATAGAATTCTTCCAAATTTTTGCAAACATCATAATGCTTTGAGCTCATGGCTGAAAATAGGATATTTGTGCCAAGCTGGTTGATGAATGTTGTGTCATTGTTACCTAACCCATTAACTATAATCCCCTTTCGACCAAGTAAATGCACATCTTTCTCACTTTTGATAAGGAAATGTAACAAGAAAAAATAATCAGTAACGTATGCCTCATTTGGATAGAAGCATTGCTCTAAGGCCATGAGATTTCTAGCATAAAGCTCTGTGTAATTATCTAAGATAAAGCGTGGAATTTGCAACACTCCCTTCTCATAATGTATGTCAAGTAAGCACCTACTTGTAGGATGCACTACAAACTTTAATCCTACTTCATCTAGTTGGGTAGCACTATACGTATGCTTAACAATGTTACATTTTCTTTTTGGTAGAGTGTCGGGAAGAGGCAAGTAGAATTTTCTAAGCAAATCAAGGAAGTGTTTTATTTTAAGCTCAGGATTTGGAGACAAATTTTGGAGGTTATAAAACTCAAAATAGTCAAACGTAAGCATAAGGAATGAAGGTAGACCTAGGAAAGATGCATATGCAAAATTGAACAAGTTTTCAACAATAAAGAAAGGAAGTTGATTTTCAAGTAACAAAAAGTCCAATTGTACCCTAGCAGTCAACTATGGCTTTAGAACTATATGATCATCTGTTGTCCATGGTAATTCTTTGGTCGAAACTTTAACAAAAAGCTGAATGATGAAGCTTGCATCCTTAAGGATCATTTTCAAAAAATCACACTTGCTAAGTGAAATAGTATATGCATAACATTGGCAAATATGTTCTTCTGAATCCTCTACAAATTGCACCGAATTCTCCAAGTCCATCTTGGTTTGTTCTATGAATTCCCTTAGATATTGTACTTTATACTTTTCCATCATTTGCAGTTTTTCATTGCCATGGTGAAAAGGCCCAATTGAAATAACTTGTGGAGTATATGCTTCTTCATTCAAGCTTCTAAGAGTATTTGGAACTTTGTAGATGCAACATTCAGGTGATAAAAGAAACTTAGTGCTTTCAAACTCTTTTGTTATCTCATTCACCAAATTAGCACGAGTATATCCACCTATCGGTGAGACATTTGTAGGTTGTGGAATTGGATCCCCCATCTATCAAGCTTCCGTCCTTAAATCTCCTATTGACAAAGATAAGAGTTTGTAGCATTAAAAATTTAGATGGGTAGTTACCAACTACCCACAACTCAAGTGATGCTTGTGGAATAAGAAAAGTACACATTTAAATAAACGAACAAATAAACTCAAAATGAGAGGTCAAATTGAATGGGTTCTTTTAGAGATTTATAAGATATGTTTAGATTTTAACAGCGAGAATTATTGAGAGGCTACAATAACTTAACAAAAATGACAAAGCTTAGGTTTTTATGACCCGAATCCCTTTCAACCAATTTGAGGATTGGGTTGATGTCTAAATTTCTTGTCTTTTGCCATAAACAGCCATAATGAAAAGTGATAAATTTAGATTGAATTACAGCAAGCATAAATAAAAGAAAAGTGTACTAAGAATCTAGACAGAGAGTATTGGACCTCAAACACTGCACTATGCTTGGTTGAAAAGAAGGCTCTCACCTGTTGAGAATTACGCCACCATGAACTTGGTTTCAATCTGTAAAGGAGAAGGATCGCTCTGCTGCTCAGCCCTCGAGCGATGGAGCACACTGGGTTGCTTTAAAAAGGAAGCCGCTCCCTCGCTCTTCTTATTTCCTCTACGAAGATGCTATGACATGAAGCGACTTGACTTGACTTGCACAGCCTGTCGTTAATTAATGGCAGTGGTGTCTATTAGACCGCCAGACCTTTTGAAACTTCATAGAAAAGGAGATCCCTTGTGACTAACGGTTCGAATTTCTAGGCAAATCATATGTTTTTATCCGTCAATAGCAAAATCACGCGGATGTAAGTATTTCGTTTTCCAAATGAAAAATAGGAAATCCATTTGCATCTTAAAAATAAAGCAAAGGAGAAAGTAGCAAATTCTATACAAGATTATAATTACTATAACATCTATATGCCTAAATTAAAACGGAATCCCTAGATTAGGAACACCAGTATAAGAAATCATTCCCGTTAGTGGTAGGTAAGCAATCCAAACGTTAGGAATGCAAAAGGAATCTTTCAAAAAGTGAAAACCACGCCAATCGGCCTGACCTGATGAAGATCATCAACAGAAGAAGGCTTATTCGCCACTGTACGCCTCTAAGATGCGCAACTGATCGATTTTCCAGCGATCGTAGAAGACAACTCCGGCCTAGGTAAATGATCGATTCTCCTCTGCGGATCTCCCAGAACCAGAGTCAGCGATCTGAGAAAACATATGATGACTAGGTTTCGATGCTTTTCTAGCCGACACACTGGTCTGTTGCTCAGCTCCACATACCAAAGACAAGAAACGACATACGGAACAAAAGTCCTGCTGGACGGAGAACTATCCGGGAAACCACAGCAGAAAAGAGAGACTTTCAGTTATAGTTTAATCTCCATTCATGTTTCTTGCTGAAAAGAAGAAAACTATAATATCATATACCACACGAAGCTCTAGATGTTGAAATGGCACACAGAACAATGATACCAATACTCAACAAACTTTCTAATTATTCATGGCAGATCAAAGCAGTGTTGACACAAGCAACTTTTTCTTTGGATTAAAGAAACCTATCTTGGCAACTACGCAGTATGACTCATCTACCCAACTCATTGAATCAGTGGAAATCCAGAAGTGTGTCACCTTTCTCAGTGAAAAGGAGAATAAAGAGATGATCGATCATATGTTGGCCGTAACCGAATGCATCTTTGAGTTGGAGAAGCAAAAGTGTACGTCTATGAATGATGCAAATGATGTATCAATGTTGTCATATGCAATGGACTATATGAAGGTGCTTGTCTATTGGATTATTATGAGTGTCCTAGCTTGCACAAAGCTAATGTTTTGTCTTACTAGCACTAAGTTCGTTCTTACCCCTGACATGTATGACATATGTTGAAACCACTCCCATGTCACAGTTGGCCTAGGTGTCATACATGGTGTTACAATAAATTATCTTATACAGCTATTATCCTCTTAATCTAATTCAAATGACGATGGTTGCGTGATTTTAGGGACAATACACAGGAGATGTTGTCATTGACCAACAGCATCTATTACAAGCTGCACAAAGAAATCAGGGATATAAGAGATTATCTTGATGATGTAGGTAAGCCATTAGACCGATTAAATTCATAAGGAAACACCACCATGGATCTGTAACCATCTAGCATTATAGTTTAGAATAGATGGCAGCTCTGACTATAGATTCTCCTTTAGTGCAGAGGAAAGGAAGGAAACGAGAAGAATGAAGGAATTGTTTATTGTAGAAATTGAGAAGGTTCCTCGAAGGTTAAGGTTTAAAATGATGAAGCTTAGTGTGCAAGGTTTGCCATTCCCCGGAGCTCTTCAGGTTCTAAGAAACTTTCTTTCTTGTTGTGTTGACCATCTGGAGAACGAAGGAACACCATGGCCAGCGAGAAGGTGCTCCACGTTACCGCAATGGTGAAAGCATGCACTCAAATCATTATAAGGGAAGGCAAATCCTATATCACCTATTTAGGAAATGTTGAGAGATAAACCAAATCATACGGGTTTCATTTAGCAATCATATCAAGAATTTACGTTGTCTTAAATAAATTCAGGTGGTCTCATGGAGTAGCAATTCACATTTTAAAAGTTATAGTTCTTACAACTCTTCTTTTTGTTAAAATTATGGTTACTACTATTAAACTAAAAGTTTAAATTATTAGTCGAAGTGCATGCTTTAATTCTTAACAATTTTAATCCAATTACGCTCAACAGGCTTGTTGGTATATCGCTCACTTGAATCACCTACACTTCAACACTCAAGCTAGCTAACAGACACCTTCCTGCAATCTTCTATAACGGGTTGGGTCCATCCACCCATTGGCGGGTCACTCGACCTAGGTCTCATAGGATCCTCGTATGTAATCACACATACCGATGCTTTTCAATTGTCAATGGGATCAAGTCAATGCTTTTACCTTTGAAATTCGTTTGCTGATCATTTCTGATGAGTTATGAACAGAAACAAAAATACCCAGAGATCTTAGATGAAGAGGTGCTGATAGACAGCTTCAATCCAACATTGGACACGATGAGTAACTTTCCTTAGAGGTAATTACAAAGAGAGGCATTTTTCTTTTCCCAAGAAACCCTTGCGCAAACCTCATTTTTAATTATCAATCTTTCAAATGTTTGTTGCGTGAATTAAAACTGAAGCAAATAATATCATTTTTAGTATTCAATTAGTTAGCCATTGTTGGTGACAAAACATATGTAATGTTATTCTACTATCCAATCTAGATAATTTGTTATTGTTTTAAAAGTATTGTAATTTTCTCCAATTTGACTAATAAGAAAAAAATAAAAATTTTATGATTATTTAAAAATGTTATACCTTAATCTTCCTTCATGTTTCTTGCTAACAAAAATAAAATTGTAATATCATATGTCACACAAAGTTCTAGATGTTGAAACAGCACACAGAACAACAATGTCATTATCAACAAACTTTCTAGTTATTCATGGCAGATCAAAACAGTATTGACACTAGCAACTTTTGCTTCGAATTACAGGAAACCTATCTTGGCAACCACACAGTATGATTCATCTACCCAACTCATCGAATCAGTGGAAATCCAAAAGTACGTCGCCATTCTCAGTAAAGAGTGGAATAAAGAGATGATCAATCATATGTTGGCCACAACCGAATGCATCTTTGAACGTTTTGTCTTACCAGCGATGAATAAGTTCTTACCCCTGACATGTGTGACATATGTTGAAATCACTCCCATGTCACAGTTGACCTAGGTGTCATACATGTTGTAACAATAAATTATCTTATACAGCTATTATCCTCTTAATCTAATTCAAATGACGATGGCTGCGTGATTTTAGGGACAATACACAGGAGATGTTGTCATTGACCAGCAGCATCTATTACAAGTTGTACAAAGGAAGTGGGGATATAAGAGATTATCTTAATGATGTAGGTAAGCCATTAGACCGATTAAATTCGTAAGGAAACACCATAATGGATCTATCAACGTCCAACATAATAGTTTAGAATAGACGGCGGCTCTGACTATAGATTCTCCTTTAGTGCAGAGGAAAGGAAGGAAATGAGAAGAATGAAGGAATTCTTTATTGTAGAAATTGAGAAGGTTCCTCGAAGGTTAAGGTTTAAAATGAGGAAGCTTAGTGTGCAAGGTTTGCCATTCCCCAGAGCTCTTCAGGTTCTAAAAACTCTCTCTTGGACGGTGTTTCTAATAGATTTGTGATTTGGTGGTCGGTGATTAGACAACACTTACGAAGGCTACGTGATAGACTCTCTTTTCGTTGTTGTCAAACAACACTTAGCACGTATAGGACAGTTTCTAGCCTCAGCTGAGAAATGAGGGCAAGTTGGACTCAGGAGGCCGGCTGAACGCACGCGAACAGGCCCGAGTGGTCCACACACGGAATGGGGAATTATTTCCTGGATGGTTTTAAAAGAGGAAGGTTAGCCGTTCCCCATAGCCCTTTAGGCTCTAAAAATCTCTCTCTTGTTGCGTTTATCCTCCGGAGAGCGAAGGAACACTATGGCCAGCAACAATGTGCTGCCTATTGCCTCAGAGCAACCCACTGTGGGTGGGCTGGACGTGTTAACCATGTCCAGCGTCGAGATTAAGCATCAAATTTCCGCAACCCATGTTCCTCCCGAAAAGGATTTTGATGCAAACTCTCTTTTCGTTGTTGTCGAACAAATCTTACGGGTATATATGTTACTACCATGTCTATTCTTCCTAATATTTCATTTTTCATTTTTTTATTCTATTCCTGTAAATTTTCTTCTCTCGTTTGTACTGTAATATGTTACTTTAGATAAAATACGGAGCCTTAGTATCATTGAAGGGTGGGACACACAAACTCTGTTTTAAGAAAGTAAAACTCTGTTTCAAAAGCTTAATACGCAATCTTCGCTTTCCTCTCTCGCTTTTAATAAGCCACCTCACACCATTCCTCGCAAATCCTACGCCAAATCCCCTTGTCAGCGGAGAGTTAGTGATGCAAAAGATTTTCTTCTGACGCATGATCTTTTGCATGCGACAATCCAGCACCTCCCAAATCATTTATATCGCCTCAAAATTTTATTTTTTTATTTTATTTTTTATTTTTTTCTCTTTAAATGTCATAGAGACGAGCATTAAGATTTAACACACTTGTTCCAAGATGGAACGCAGAAATCAGCTAATGTTATCTGTAATCGTCAATGGGATCAAGTCGTGCTTTTACCTTTGAGATTCGTTTGCTGATAATTTCTTATGGGTTACGGCAGGTCGAAAAAGAACCATATATCTTAAAGGAAGGAGCGACGATAGAGAGCTTAGATCTAACATTGACCACAGACTAGCAACTTGTTTCAGAGGTAATTACAAAGAGGGGCTTTTTCCCCCCAAGAAACCCTTGAGCAAACCTCATTTTAATTTTTAAATTTTTCATTGTTTGTTGCATGAATTGTAATGGAAGTGAATAATATCATTTTTATTATTTAATTATTTGGCAATTGTTGGTGACAGGAAATATGCAATGTTAGCAGTTGGATTGCTTTCTTTATGTCCCATTATTCCATCAACATAATTAGTTATTACTTTTAGCTCACTGTAATCTTCTACAATTCTTTAGTACTTTTCCAATTTGACTAATAAGAAGCAATATAAATTTTATGGTGTTTTGAGAAATTCTATCATTGCTATACTTCAACCTCCTTCCGTGTTTCTTGCTAAAAGGAAGAAAATTGTAATATCAGATGGCACACAAGGCTTCAGATGTTGAAACAGCACACAGAACAACGATGTCAATACTCAACAAACTCTCAAGCTACTCATGGCAGACCAAGGCAGTGTTGGCCCTAGCAAATTTTGCTTTGGATTACAAGAAATATATCTTGGCAACTTCCCGAGGTGACCCATCAACCCGAATCATTGAGTCAGTGGAGATTCCAGCGTACATGACCACCTTTTACCATAAAAAGGAGATTGAACAGATGATCTATCTTTTGCTGACCATAACCAAATACACCTTAGAGCGAGGGAAGAAAAAGAGTACGGCATCGAATGATGCATTGTTGTCACATGCCATGGATGGTATCCCGGCACTTGTCTACTGGATTATTATGAGTGTCGTAGCTTGCACAACTCCAATGTTTTGTCTTACTAGCAATGAGTAAGTTCCTACCCCTGACATGTATGACATATGTTGAAATCACTCCCATATGATAGTTGGCCTAGGTGTCATATGTGGTGTTACAATGATATATTTTATACAGTTTCTATTCTCTTAATCTAATCAAATGACGACGGTTGCTTGATTTTAGGGACAATACACAGGAGGTGTTGTCATTGGCCAAGAGCATCTATTACAAGCTGGACGAACAAATCATGGATGTAATATGTCCAGGTAAGCCACTGGAGCGATTTCATTCATGAGGAAACACACCACCATGGATCTATCTACCTCTAAGACAACAGTTTAGAATCGACGACATCTCTGACTATAGATTCTCGTTTACTGCAGAGAAACTGAAGGCAATGAGAAGAGTGAAGGAATTCTTACAAACGCCTGACGAAGTCACGGAGGTTTTGAAGGCACTGATTTTCGGCAAGGATGATGTGCAGCCACTTATTGACAGTTGTGTGGACGAACCGGTTAGCGTTTTCAACCTAAGCAGTTGAACTTGTTTACATCCTTCATACTTGCTACAAACTGAATATTATAGTACTTTGCCGTAATTCTGTTCATTACACATTAAGTTTATTCTATTGAACAAGTAGACTTGTTTTTTAACAATTTGATCTGCGTAAACAGGTCAGCCTCGACGTTTTGAAAGATAAAGGTGTTCTGTTATTTTTTTCGGACATGCATGTGTCTAGAGATGATATCTTGATTATGAAGCCAGTTTAGGAAGAAATAACAGACTATAATATTGTGTGGATCCCCATTGTGGCGCAATGGACCGATGAGTTGCGGAAAAAGTTTGACATGTTGCGATCGCAGATGCCATGGTATGTACTGCAATACTTTTCACAGTTGGCAGGCATCAAGTTCATTAAGGAAGAGTGGCACGTCGAGAATGGCCCTGTTGTAGTCGCAATGGACGCACGAGGAAATATCGAGGGAGAAAACGTTTTGCCCACGATTCGAAGCTGGGGAACCAGGGCCTTCCCTATAGGTGGCCCCATGCTTTGTGCAGGAGTCATTCGCGCACCAGGACCTCACACGGTAAGTCATTTCTGAAACTCTTAATAAAGATGCATACAAGCCTCAGTGATACATATTTTCAAATGCACATAATTGTGGGTGTAACTTTAAGCAAAATATGATAAGGTGCCTTCAAATAAAAGCTGAGGCTAAAACATACCTTGTGCAATCAGATGGAAGACTACACTTTCCATTGTGGAGGCAAGGACAGCAGATGGATCAAAGAATTTTCCAAGAAAGTAAATGCTATTGCTGAGGACCCCATCAACAAGAAAGAACTCATTTCCGTGGAATGTTCCTGCTTTGAAAACGTTAACAAATGGAACCCTTTCCAGAAAGCCCCCAAGACTCGAAAGATGAATGAGGAAATTCAAAGGATATTGCCTTCTTTCAAGAATGAGAGAAGGTGGGCTGTGTTGATCAAGTGGTCGACAAAAGTAGTCAGTCATGATGGTCCAACAATTCTGAAGGTCTTGGAGATGTTTGACGAGTGGAAGCAGTATGTGTGTGAGAGGGGTTTTGAAAATTGCTTCAGAGAATACCATGAGAAGCTTCGCTCGACTAATCCCAACCCATCAACATCCCTGCCCGTATAAGGTGCTGCCACTTTGACGGTGCTATAGATGATATATGTGTCATCAGTATTATGAAGTTTGATTTAATGCTATAATAAGTATGTTGGTCATATTGGTAAGCTAATGTCAATATCATGGATATTATATATCTATGTTGGTTATATTGAAGAGAGTCTTTTGTTGGAATAATCTATGCTGAAACATTAGAGAATACTATAGTAATAAATAGATAATCAAATTTATTCTTATATTTATAAGTTGTATATTTCAAATAGATAATAACTTCATAATAAATATTACAATAGAATTCAACCAAAGAACTGATAGTTAAACACTCTTTCTAACTTCCAGAATTTTTCAATCCTTCCAAGTCATTTCTAGTATTCAGTGCTTACACTAACAATAGTGGAACTAGTATCTAATTATAATAATACCTCTCATTAGTCCGGAAATAAATTCTTTTAAAAATGTCATTTCTCAATGGCAATCATATTTTACCCGGGGACCATGCTTACTGGGTTGTTATCCTATTTATTTTAGTATGCAAGGAATAATTAATTCCTTAGTCATATAAAAGGAAATAAAAAAATAAAATAAAAAACTTGAGAGCATGTATATTTAAATTTGATTATACTTTTTTATTTATCTTATTTAGAATCATAGAAATAGTAAAATCGTTAAGAACTATCACCACTTCTAAATATGTTGATTTTGAAAGTCATTAAAAACTTTTATAAGATTGATTTCTTTGTGATAAAAAATCTTTAAAATAGTTGAATTTTTTTATCAAATTCTAGCAACAACTAGTTGATAAGACAAAAAGCACTACTAAAATTTGAAAGTGAAAAGAAAAGGTTGCTTTTTAATATTTTGTGGTTGGTGGCTCAAACTTTTTTCTTGTTTATTTCATTAGCCAAATGGGGTAAGAGGGATGTTCTACATAAAAAGACAAGTCGGTTTTTGTTCGTTCTATTGCTCATCGATCCTTGCCATCCTAGTCCATCTCTTTCTATTCCTTTAATCTAAGCTTTGACCCCTAGTTTATCGGTGATTGTTTGAAAAGGCTTATGGAGATTTATGTTCACCTTAGCCCTAAATATATGAAGTACAAAATGACCAAATGGAATTGGATCTCTCGCGAAAACAATCAAAAGGGTGATCTTGAAAGGTAATGGTGAAAGCATGCACTCAAATCATTATAAGGGAAAGCAAACCCTTTATCATCTGTGTAGGACGGCATACACATTTAGCAATCATACCAAGAATTTATGTAGTCTCAAATAAATTTAGGTGGTCTCATGGAGTAGCAATTTATCCCTTAAAATTTATAGTTTTGACTACTCTTCTCTTTGTTAAAATTATGGTTACTACTATTAAACTAAAAGTTTAAATTATTAGTCAAAGTGCATACTTTAATCCTTAAGAATTTTAACTCATCTACGTTCAATAAGCTTGTTGCTATATGCCTCACTTGAATCACTTAAGACCTAACACTCAAGCTAGCTCACTTAGGCCCCCTCAGCTCTAGGTCCACAAGAGACACCTTCCTCCAATCTTTTGCAACGGATTGGGTCCATCCACCATTTTTGCCTAGGCCCCCTCACTCGAGCTAGGCCTGACAGGACTCTCCTTTGTAATCACACATGCTAATGCTTTTCAGATTCATACACATTTAAATTATCTCTTACAATTGAAAATCATTATATTTTATTCTCTTAATCACTTAAAATTTCTTAGTCTTCTATTTTTAAGGCTTCTAATTTTAATAGGATGTCCAAATATTTTGGATTTGACGTAATCCTGATGATAATTACTCGCCGCTCCCTTGGGTGCTATGACGTCTTCCTTTAGTTGCAATTAGTTTACAAAAGGCAAATTTTGCAACAAGAATCGGGCCCCGTGGGAAAGCCTTGGGATACGTCGTCCATAATTGTTTTATGCTACTTTTCCACGACCTATACATTTAGTGCTGGCAACCAGTTTTCTTCCTCGGCACTCCCCATGCCCTGCAAGGTATTCCTTTTCAAAAAGTAGCACTGCAGCGATTAGACTTGAAACAAAGAGTACACTTTAGACGGGAAAAGTTATTTTTGCATCTCTATGCGTATACTTTATGTCTGTATCTCATCTCCACCTTCGGTATTGAACTAGAAGTCTACAAAAACATGATTAACGACTCATGTAAGCGATGTGCACAAGAAATATGTATACAAGCTGTTCAAAAGTGGGGTATCCATCTAAAGATTGTCTTTACTTGCGTAAGTATCTTTCGTTGATCAAGGAAAGGAACCAAAATGCGGTGGGTTGGATGAAAAAGCTGTGTTATATAGCTAAATTCTCCATACCTATGTCTTTTTTTTTATATTTCTGCTCCTCAACTACAAAAAGATCTCGTAACATCTCGCAGGCATTCTCTAAGGAAGATGGCACTGAGCAATAATGTCATCGGGGCCATCAACTTCATGGCTACATTCCGTGCCGCTCATAGGTGCTGGAAACACCTATGACATGTAGAATCCAATAATGTTTATTTAGATTCTTAATATGCCTCTACTGTTTATGCCTATAGTAATTCAACTTAAATTTGCTATTTTTTGTTATGATTATTTATAGTAAAAGACCTGAAATTTAGACTCAAAATTCAGTCTAGACTCGCTTTTTCTGTTTCTAAATTATTCTTAGATATCGAGAGCCTTTTTAATTTTATTTCAAATATAAAAAAAAAAATCTCTATCTACTAAGTGTTAAAATTCATCTCTTGAAAAGAAGCCATCGAGACTCAACAACATAAGATACCATCCTAAAGTTTGATGTTTCTACGGTTAATGCTCCATGATGAAAGCTACATCCCATATGCGTTTGGTAAGAAAATACCATAACAATTTACACAAACTTTAAAGATAAATGCACTTAGTCCGACATAAATAGGCCAACAACAGTGATCTCACAAAATAGTGGCCACTGTAGAGAATATGGACCTTCCAGCCAGGCTAAGAAAGCGTAGAAACACAAGAAAATGAGAGAAGTAATAAATATATTATCAGCTTCTCCAATGTGGTCTCTTCAAGTTGAGCAATCATCAGCAGCTTGGAGAAACAGCTCGGGAGCTTAGCTATTAGTAGGCCTGAAACATTCTCCCCAAATACATCCGAAAAAATGATAAGTGAAAAAGAGATTATTCATTGACTCAATCTTGTAGGAAGAAAATTCCATCCTTCCTTCCAAAGAAGTTCAAAGCATTGATGCATCTTTAGTTTCTAAAGAATATCACTTTAACCAAAGAGATAGGTTAAAAAGCTAGAGAGGAAAATCAAAATTTGTGAGAAGAGATTCTATCCTACTTTGAAAGGCATTTGAAATGTCCATGCATCTTAAGTTTGCAAGGAAGAGACAAAAGCTTTCAACTTACTTGATTGAAATGACTGAGCATGCAGTTTGTATCAAGGTGAGAATCAACAAGATAATAGCAGCTGTGGTAGAAGCTGCCATCCATGGAGTGCGTAGGTAATCCCGTCTTAAGGAAGCCAACCAACGATGAAAAGGGTCCTCATAGAATTTTACCAATTTTTCGCAAACATCATAATAGTTTGAGTTCATGGCTGAATATAGGATCTTTGTGCCAAGCCGGTTGATGAAAGTTGCATCATTGTTGTCTAATCCATTAACTATAATCCCCTTTTGACTAAGTAAATGCACATCTTTCTCACTTTTGATAAGGAAATGTAACAAGAAAAAATAATCAGTAACATATGCCTCATTTGGACAATGGCATTGCTCTAAGGCCATGAGATTTCTAGCATAAAGCTCTGTGCAATTATCCAAGATAAACTGTGGAATTTGTAACACTCCCTTCTCATAGTGTATGTCAAGTAAGCACCTACTTGTAGGATGCACTACAAACTTCAATCCTGCCTCATCCAATTCGGTTGCACTATACATATGCTTAACTATTTTACATTTTCTTTCCGGTAGAGTGTCAAGAGGAGGTAAGTAGAATTTTCTAAGCAAATCAAGGAAGTGTTTTATTTTAAGCTCAGGAGTTGGAGACAAATTTTGGCGGTTATAAAACTCAAAGTAGTCCAAAGTAAGCTCAAGGAATGAAGGTAGACGTGGGAAAGATGCACGTACCGAATTGAACAAGTCTTCAAGAATAAAGAAAGGAAGCTGATTTTCAAGCAACAAAAAGTCCAGTTGTATCCCAGCACCCAACCATGACTTTAGTAGTATATGATCATATGCTGTCCATGGTAATTTTTTCCTCGACGCTTTAACAAAAAGTTCAATGATGAAGCAAGCATCATAAAGGATCATTTTCAAAAAATCACCCTTGCTAAGTGAAATAGTATATGCATAACATTGGCGAATCTTTTCTTCTGACTCCTCTACAAAGTGTACCAAAGTCATCAAGTCTACGTTGGTGTGTTGTATGAATTCTTTCAGACATTGTACTTTATACTTTTCCATCATCTGCAAGTTTTCATCGCCATGGTGAAAAGGCCCAATCGAAATAACTTGTGGAGTGTATGCTTCTTCATTCAAGCTTCTAAGAGTATTTGGAACTTTGTAGATACAACATTCGGGTGATAAAAGAAACGTCGTGCTTTCAAACTCTGTTGTTATCTCATTCACTAGATTAGCACGATTATATCCACCCATTGGTAAGACGTTGGTAGGTTGTGGAATTGGATCCCCCATCTATCAAGCTTCCTTCCTTAAATCTCCTAATTCAAAGACAAGAGTTTGTAGCATTAAAAATTTTAGATGGGTAGTTACCGACTTCCCACAATTCAAGTGATGCTTGAGGAATAAAAGAAGTAGACATTTAAATAAACAAACAAATAAACTCAAAATGAGGGGGTCAAATTGATTATAGATTATATAAATATATGTTTAGATTTTAAGAGAGAATTATTGAGAGGCTACAATAACTTAACAAAAATGACAAAACCTGGGTCTTTATGAGCCAAGTCCCTTTCAACCCATCTCAGGATTGGGTTGATGTCTAAATTTTGAGCCTAAATTTCATGTCTTTCAGTATAAACAGCCATAATGAAAAGTGATAAATTTAGGTTGAATTACTATAAGCATAAAATAAATAAAAGAAAAGTGTACTAAGAATCTAGACAGAGATTATTGGAGCTCAAATACTGCACGATAAGGAAGATGAGAAACATGATGAGCTGTAGGGGGGAGAACCTGAGATCCTGAAGATAAGTTGGGCATGAAGTGCTCCAAAATTTGTTCCTTTTTTATTTGGTAGTAAAAGAAGTTTTTTCTCACAACGGTTGAAGGCTTCATGCAAAACTGCGGGACTGATTGCTTTAATGTTTTCGATCTACGAGTCATTAGAACAAAAAGCATACTCTCTATCTTATATCATCACAATCATCAAGTAGTTTGGACATGAAAGCCGCATTTGACAGCAAAATCTCTAATCGATTGTGGCTTTCGATTCGTTTTCTTCAATTAAAAAAAAAAACAAAGAACCAAAAAAAGTCTCTCACCTGCTGAGAATTACGCCACCATGAACTTTGTTTCAATCTGTAAAGGAGAAGGATCGCTCTGCTGCTCAGCCTTCTAACAATAGACCACACTGGTCGCTTTAAGAAGGAAGTCGCTCCCCTGCTCTTCCTCCACGAAGGTGCCTATGACATGAAGCGACTTGACTTGACTTGTACAGCCTTTCATTAATTAATGCCAATGCCGTCTAAGAGGCCTCTAGACCATTTGAAACTTCATGGAAAAGGAGATCCCATGTGATTCGGTTCGAGCTTCTAGGAACAAACAGCAGCATATGGACCCCGCTAAGCCGCGTGGCTATCGTGTTGCATGGAAGTTCTAGTGAGTCACTGACTTCCTCCAACCTCAAACCTTCACCTTCATGAGCGACTTAATTGATCAAGAAGAAATATAAAAAATTACAAAACTATGAAGAGGGAGCGAAGTTATATCACGCGGTGGAGCGTATGCTCTTCTCCTGCAATCCCTTGACTATTGCTTTCCTTTGCTGTTTACTTCATTGACGAGGGTTACACGTACGCTGTCCTGTTTACACGTGTTGATGGCCTTGATCACGAAGGCTCCGGGAAGGAGGAAGGATGAAGAAGGAAGGTTACCATCACGCGGATTAGCATTGCTTGCTAATGGCATTTCCTTTCATTTGTGTCAAAAAGAGGATAATGCAGGTTGCGCACTGAAGTAAGTGGGTAGGCGCGTGGGAAACCGTGTTTCTTTTGTCAGAAGGAATAGATGTTGCATAGCTGTACAAGTAAAATAGGAGCTGTACAAGTTTTAAGTTCCGAACTTGTTTTGTAATTTTCTGAATAATAATTTTAAAAAAATTATCAGTATATATATCCCTTATATTTATACACACGTTAGAACCCTCCTATAAAATATCCACCTAAATAGGATACGAAGCTTTTATCAATAGATATTTTATACGAGAAACGTACTCATTCTTTTAGATATTTTAACTTAGATTTAAGGTTTTATCATTTCTCTTTTTTTGTTTTATTTTAATATATAAATAGGCGACTTTTCTCTTCCTGCTCAGCCCTCAAACAACAGAGCACAGTGGGTTGCTTTAAAAAGGAAGTCGCTGCCTTGCTCTTCCAGGAAAGCACGGCAGAAAAGAGCTAGACTTTCAGTGACCGGAAACTTTCCAAGGACACAATTGATAAATCCTTGACTGACTCGCACCGAGCTTTTCAAAATCCAAGAAACAGGAGTATCCAAAGCTATCTCTTTTCGCGTCTTTGATTTATTGGGGGGACCCAAATTTCAACGATTGCCCAGAAAATGTTGCCTGTAAAGTCCCATCACGACTGACACTAATACTTTGGATGCGCAGCGATTGGGCATGTAAACTTAAGGCAAACGTGAAAGACAGTGATTTAAAAGTAATAAATTCCATTCGGTCAATCAATAGGTTTACATGATTGTCCTAATTGCATCAGATTTGGGATGATGGGATATTCGGAGTTCATGTAATATGTGTAGTGAGGATTAAACATGCCTGTCCTAGTTAATGACAACTAGGAATATAGTTTTTTAATCATTAAAGATATTCTAAATATATCATCACATCAAGAATGGGAAAAGGGTTTGGAATAAAAAAATACGTTAAGCACGGGACCAATTTCATTGATATGGAATAATGTTAAAATTCATTTTTCTTTAAAAGTAATTAATAAAGAAGTGTATACTTTATTTAAGCATACTCTTCAGATAAGATTTAATTAATGTAGCACTCTTTAAAGCATTTAGAACACATTTATTTATAACTCATATGGGTTGCAAATTTCATTACAAAGATAATACTTCCCTTTTTGTATAAGAATGTCACTTCTTAAACTTAAGTTTTAATTCTATAGTAATAATTCATTCTTCTTTTCAAATATTAACAAATATATAATTTATTCTAATGAAATAATAAAGAGAAGATTTATGACTTAGTGGTATTTTTTAAACTAAATCTTAACCAACAGTTCCACCGATTATAAGTTTGAGTTTCTTCCCTCTCGAACCCTTTTCATAACAATTACACCAAAAATTTATATAGTCTCAATTACACCCTCCTCGCTCTTGCCATTTGCTCAACGAAGTTGCCTGTGACACTATGCAACCTGACTTGCTACGGCCTGTCTGGCAATGATGTCTAGTAGGCCTGTAGACCCTTTGAAACTTCGTGGAAAAGGAGACCCCATGTGACGAGGGGTTCGGGTTTCTAGACACAAACAGATGAGCCGTGTGAAACATGGACAAGGTTTACGCGTATGCTGTCTTGTTTACACGTATTGATGGCCTTGATCCCGAAGGCTCGGGGAAGGAGGAGGGAGGATGAAGAAGGAAGAAGGAAGAAGGAAGAAGGAAGGTTACAATCACGCGGCTTAGAACTTCCTGGTGCATTGCCTGGATGATTTTAAAAAGAGGAAGGTTAGCAAGCAAGGTTTGCCATTCCCCAGAGCCCTTCAGGTTCTAAAAAGCTTTCTCTCTTGTTGCGTTTATCCTCCGGAGAGCGAAGGAAAGCTATGCCCAGCAACAATGTGCTGCCTATTGCCTCAGAGCAACCCACTGTGGGTGGGCTGGACGTGTTAACCATGTCCAGCGTCGAGATTAAGCATCAAATTTCCGCGACCCACGTTCCTCCCGAAAAGGATTTTGATGCAAACTCTCTTTTCGTTGTTGTCGAACAAATCTTACGGGTATATATGTTTCTACCGTGTCTATTCTTCCTAATATTTCATATTTCATATTTCATTTTTCATTTTTTTATTCTATTCCTGTAAATTTTCTTCTCTCATTTGTACTGGAATATGTTACTTTAGATCAAATACGGAGCCTTAGTATCATTGAAGGCTGGAACACAGAAACTCTGTTTTAAGAAAGTAAAACTCTGTTTCAAAAGCTTAATTCTTCTTTGACACAAGAGCACTCCTGCCCCCTTACTGTACCTGTACATGGAGGCGTTGCATACACATTAACCCAGTTGAAGACGCAACCCCCGCTTTCCTCTCTCTCTTGTAATAAGCCACCTCACACCAATCCTTGCAAATCCTACGTCAAATCCCCTTGTCAGCGGAGTGTTAGTGATCCAAAAGGTTTTCTTCTGACGCATGATCTTTTGCATGCGACAATCCAGCACCTCCCAAATCATTTATACCGCCTCAAAATTTTATTTTATTTATTTATTTTTCTCTTTAAATGGCATAGAGACGAGCATTAAGATTTAACACACTTGTTCCAAGATGGAACGCAGAAATCAGCTAATGTTATCTGTAATCGTCAATGGGATCAAGTTGGTGCTTTTACCTTTGAGATTCGTTTGCTGATAATTTCTTATGAGATACGGCAGGTCGAAAAAGAACCATATATCTTAGAGGAAGGAACGACGATAGACAGCTTAGATCTAACATTGAGCACAGATCAGCAACTTGTTTCAGAGGTAATTACAAAGAGCGGCTTTTTTCCCCCAAGAAACCCTTGAGCAAACCTCATTTTAATTTTTAAATTTTTCATTGTTTGTTGCATGAATTATAATGCAAGTGAATAATATCACTTTTATTATTTAATTATTTAGCAATTGTTGGTGACAGGAAATATGCAATGTTAGCAGTTGGATTGCTTTCTTTATCTTCCACTATTCCATCGACATAATTAGTTATTGCTTTTAGCGCTACAATTCTTTAATACTTCTCTAATTTGACTGATAAAAAGCAATAGAGATTTTATGGTGGTTTGAGAACTTCTATTATTGTTATACTTCAATCTCCTTTTATGTTTCTTACTAAAAGGAAGAAAATTGTAATGTCAGATGGCACACATGGCTTCAGATGTTGAAACGGCACACAGAACAACGATGTCAATACTCAACAAACTCTCAAGCTACTCATGGCAGACCAAGGCAGTGTTGGCACTAGCAAATTTTGCTTTGGATTACAAGAAATATATCTTGGCAACTTCCCGAGGTGACCCATCAACCCAAGTCATTGAGTCAGTGGAGATCCCAGCGTACGTGACCACATTTTACCATAAAGAGGAGATTGAACAAGTGATCTATCGTATGCTGACCACAACCAAATACACCTTAGAGTTCGGGAAGAAAAAGAGTACAGCATCGAATGATGCATTGTTGTCACATGACATGGATGTTATCCCGGCACTTGTCTACTGGATTATTATGAGTGTCGTAGCTTGCACAACTCCAATGTTTTGTCTTACTAGCAATGGGTAAGTTCCTACCCCTTAACATGTATGACATATGTTGAAATCACTCCCATATGATAGTTGGCCTAGGTTTCATACGTGGTGTTACAATGAAATATTTTATACAGCTACTATCCTCTTAATCTAATCAAATGATGACGGTTGCGTGATTTTAGGGACAATACACAGGAGTTGTTGTCATTGGCCAAGAGCATCTATTACAAGCTGGACGAACTATATTGGGATGCAAGACATCAAGGTAAGCCACTGGAGCGATTTCATTCTTGAGGAAACACACCACCGTGGATCTATCTACCTCTAAGACAACAGTTTAGAATCGACGACATCTCTGACTATAGATTCTCGTTTACTGCAGAGAAACTGAAGGCAATGAGAAGAGTGAAGGAATTCTTACAAACACCTGACGAAGTCACGGAGGTTTTGAAGGCATTGATTTTCGGCAAGGATGATGTGCAGCCACTTATTGACAGTTGTGTGGACGAACCGGTTAGCATTTTCAACCTAAACACTCGAACTTGGTTACTTCCTTCATACTTGCTACAAACTGAATATTATAGTACTTTGCCGCAATTCTGTCAATTACACATTAAGTTTATTATATTGAACAAATAGACATGGTTTTTAACAATTTGATCTGCATAAACAGGTCAGCCTTGACGTTTTGAGAGATAAAGGTGTTCTGTTATTTTTTTCGGACCTGCATGTGTCTAGAGATGATATCTTGATTATGAAGCCAATTTATAAAGAAATAACAGACTATAATATTGTATGGATCCCCATTGTGGCGCAATGGACCGATGAGTTGCGGAAAAAGTTTGACATGTTGCGATCGCAGATGCCATGGTATGTACTGCAATACTTTTCACAGTTGGCAGGCATCAAGTTCATTAAGGAAGAGTGGCACGTCGAGAATGGCCCTGTTGTAGTCGCAATGGACGCACGAGGAAATATCGAGAAAAAAAACGTTTTGCCCACGATTCGAAGCAGGGGAACCAGGGCCTTCCCTATAGGTGGCCCCATATATTGTGCAAGAGTCATTCGCGCACCAGGACCTCACACGGTAAGTCATTTCTGAAACTCTTAATAAAGATGCATACAAGCCTCACTGATACATATTTTCAAATGCACATAATTGTGGGTGTAACTTTAAGCAAAATATGATAAGGTGCCTTCAAATAAAAGCTGAGGCTAAAACATACCTTGTGCAATCAGATGGAAGACTACACTTTCCATTGTGGAGGCAAGGACAGCAGATGGATCAAAGAATTTTCCGACAAAGTAAATGCTATTGCTGAGGACCCCATCATCAAGGAACTCATTTCCGTGGAGTGTTCCTGCGTTGTGAACGTTAACACATGGAACCCTTTCAAGAAAGCCCTCAAGACTCGAAAGAGGAATGAGGAAATTCAGAGGATATTGCCTTCTTTCAAGAATGTGAAAAGGTGGGCTGTGATGATCAAGTGGTCGAAAAAAATAGTCAGTGATGATGGTCCAACAATTTTGAAGGTCTTGGAGAAGTTTGACGAGTGGAAGCAGCATGTATCTGAGAGAGGCTTCGAAAATTGCTTCAAAGAATACCACGACAAGCTTTGCTCGACTAATCCCAATCCATCAGCATCCCCGCCGGTATTGTTAAGAATATTATTATTATTATTATTATTATTATTTTGATGATGACCAAAAAAATTATAATTAATTATTTTATTTTATTTTATGTTTATCATTTTAGTTTAATAAAAATAATGTATGAACATTTTTGTAGGAAAATGGTGGAAGAAAGCTCAAGAAGACTGGCCAAGTTATATTCAAATCATGTGGCCCATTTATTCTGTGCAGCCCAGCTCAAAATGCATAGGAAAATGTTGTGAAAACCGCAACTCATGAGCCCATTGTGTGTGGTCTAATAAGTGTTTGAAAGGGGCCTCAAAATTTGCTTCAATGACAAGCTTTACTCGACTAATTTAAATCCACTTACATTCCTACCAGTATTATTAGGAATATTGCTATATTAGTATTATTTTAATAATTATTAAAATGAAATTATAATAAAAAATATTTTTGTTATTTTTTGTTTATTATTTTAATATACAAATAATGCTTGAACATTTTTGTAAGAAAATGGTCTAAGGAAGCAGAAGAAGATTGGCAAAGCTATTCTAGTCAATGTGGCCCAGCTCAAAACGTACAAAAAAATTCTGCAAACTGCAGCTTACGAGCCCACTATGTGTGGGTCTAGTCTGTGTGTGTCTAGACAGAGGTTTCGAAATTTGCTTCAAATAATACGACAACAAGCTTTGCTTGACTAATCACAAATCCATCAACATCTCTGCCAGTATTATTAAGAATATTGCTATACCTATTATGTTAATAAATAAATAAATAAAATTATAATAAAAAATAATTTTATTATTGTTTGTTTATTATTTTAATATAAGGAAAATAATGCATGAACATTTTTGTAAGAAAATGATCTAAGAAAGCTTAAGAAGATTGGTGAAGTAATGTTCAAATCATGTGGCCCAACTCAAAACACACACAAAAATATTGTGCACACCGCAGCTTATGAGCCCATTGTGTGCGGTCCAATTTGTGTCTAAAAGGGGTCTTGAAATTTGCATAAAAAAATACCACAAAAAACTTTGCTTGAATAATTCCAAATCCATCAAGATCCTTGCCGGTATTATTAAGAATATTGCTATTCCATTATTATTTTGATGATAACAAAAAAAAAATTATAATAAGAAAGTATTCTTATTATTGTCTTTTATTATTTTAATATAAAAAATAATGCGTGAACATTTTTGTAAGATGGTAGTCTAAAAAAGCTCAAGAAAATTGGCGAGTTATGTTCGAATCATATGCCCCATTTAGTTTGCTTGGCCCAACTCAAAAACACAGAAAGGTACTATGCTGACCGCAACTCACAAGCTCATTGCGTGTGGTTCGATCTATGTCTGATAGGGGCTATGAAATTTGCTTCAAAGGATACCATGGCAAGCGTTGATTGACTAATCCCAATTCATCAACATCCCTGCCGATATTGTGAAGAATATTGTTATTTTATTATTATTTTGATGATAACAAAAAAAATATATTAAGAAAATATTATTATTGTTATTCGTTTATTATTTTAATATAAAGAAAATAATGCAAGAACATTTTTATAGGAAAATGATATAAGAAATCTCAAAAAAATTGGCCAAGTTATGTTCAAATCATGTGGCCTATTGACTGTGCCATAGATGATACGTATGTGTGTCACTAGTATCAGGAAGTTTTATAGTGTAATGCTATAATAAATATGTTGGTTATATTGCTACGCTGATGCCAATATCATAAATAGTATATATGTATGTTGCCTGTAAGGGAGGGAGTCTTTTGTTGGATAATCTATGCTGAAACACTTGACTATGCAATAGTAATAAATGGATAATCAAATTTGTTGTTGTATTTATAGGTTATATATTTCATATAGATAATACTTTTATCATAAATATTACAATAGTATGTGAGTTATAATTATAGGAAACATGTTAGTTATCATAAATATCCTAACATATAAGTTATAATTTTCATTTAACTCTAGAGAATGACCAAGTACTAACTTATTGTAAGTAATAAATTCAGCCAAAGAACTACTATTTAAGAACTCTTTCTAACATCCAAATTTTATATTTTGTCTAGCTTTTTAATCGATTAGAAGCAAAGTTATATTTCAATATTCAATGTTTAACACCAACAATTGTGAAACTTATATCCAATTATAATAATTATAATAATACCATTAATTAATCTTAAAATCACCTCTTTTAAAAATATCATTTCTCAATGGTAATCTTCTCGCACCTCGGGACCATAAGTAGTGTGTTGCTATCCTACTTATCTTAATAAGCAAGTATTAATTAGCTCTTCAATCATACAATAGGGGGAGAAAAAACTTTAGAGCATGTATATTAAATTTGATTATACCCCTTTATTTATGTTATTTAGAATGATAGAAATGGTAAAATCTTTAAGAACTATCATCACTTCTAAGTCATTATAAAACAAAAATTGAATTGATTTCTCTATGCGAAAAATTCTTTAAAATAGTTGAAAATTTATATCAAATTATAGCAAAAACTAGTCAATAAGAGACAAAGGACTACTAAAGTTTGAGGGTGAAGAAAAACAGTTGCTTTTTTACATTTTTGTGATGGGTGGTCCAAACTATTTTTTTCCTTTTCTTTTGTTAGGTAAATGGGGGTAAGGTGGAAGTTCTGCATAAAAAGACAACTCAATTTTTGTTCTTCCTATTGCTCATCAGTCCTTACCACCCTATTCCCTCTCTTTTTGTTCCTTTAGTCTGAGTTGCTACCCCTAGTTTATCGGTGTTTGTTTGAAAAGGCTTATGGAGATTTCTGTTCATCTTAGCCCAAAGCACAAAAGGACCAAATGGAATGTGGATCTCTCGCTGAACATGATCAAATGGGTGAGCTTGAAAGGCAATGGTGAAAGCATGCACTCAAATCATTATAGAGGAAAGTAAACCCATTATCACCTATGTAGAAAATGTTGAGAGATAAATGGAATCGTGCGACAAACATATTTAGCATTCACACCAAAAAATTATATAGTCTCAAAAAAATTAAGTGGTCTTGTGCAGTAGCAATTCACACTTTAAAATTTACAATTCCTTACAACCCTTCTTTTTACTGTAATTATGGCTGTTACTACTTAACCAACAAGTTTAAGTAATTCCAAACAACTTCGAACCACTTACTTACAATAGCCTTGTTCACATGTCTTTCTCGGATCATCTAGACTTAGACACTCGAGCCAACTCATCTATCTTTGTCAACACTAGGTCCACGGAGGGCCCTTCCTCCAACTCTCTATAATTCGAGGGTTGGACCTCACGCGACTCTCCTCTACGATCACAGGTGTAAATACTTTTCAATACTCAACATTTAACCATCCATACATTCACTCAATGTCGAATTTGGAATTAAAAAGTCGCAAACAACACTTATTCTTAACAAAACCAGGTTCTTGTACACAATAAAAATTAATTTTACTTTAAAGGCAAAAACAAACTATCATTTTGTCATTACTTCTAATTTTAATAAGATGTCCAAAAATTTTGATTTGACGTAATCCCGATGACAATTATGCACCACTCCCTTAGGTACTGTGACGTCTTCCTCTGGTGGCCCTTGGTTTTACCTGGTGCAGATTTTGCAGGAAGAATCGGGCCCCGTGGGAAAGCCTTGGGATACGTCGTCCATAATTGTTTTATGCTACTTTTCCACGACCTGTACATTTAGTGCTGGCAACCAGTTTTCTTCCTCGGCACTCCCCATGCCCTGCAACGTATTCCTTTTCAAAAAGTAGCACGAAAGCGATTAGACTTGAAAAAAAGAGTACACTTATAGACGGGAAAAGTTATTTATGCATCTCTATGCATATACTTGATGTCTGTATCTCATCTTCACCTTCGGTATTGAACTAGAAGTCTACAAAAACATGATTAACGTCGCATGTAAGCGATGTGCACAAGAAATATGTATGTAAGCTGTTCAAATGGGGGTATCCATCTAAAGATTGTCTTTATTTGCGTGAGTATCTTTAATTGATCAAGGCAAGGAACCAAAAGGCGGTGCGTTGGATGAAAAAAGCTGTGTTATATGGCTAAATTCTCCGTAGCTATGTCTTTTCTTTTCATTTATGCTCGTCAACAACATAAAGATCTCGTAGCATCTCGCAGGCATTCTCTAAGGAAGATGGCACTGAGCAATAATGTCATCGGGGCCATCAACTTCATTGCTACGCTCCTCTCAGTGCCGATCATAGGTGCTGGAAACACCTATGATATTTAGAGTCCAGTAATTTTTATTTAGATTCATAATACACCTCTACTGTTTATGCCTATAGTAATTCAACTTAAATTTACTATTTTTTGTTATGATTATTTATAGTAAAAGACCTGAAATTTAGACTCAAAATTCAATCTAGACTTGATTTTTCTGTTTCTAAATTATTCTTAGAGATCGAGAGCCTTTTTTATTTTATTTTATTTCAAATTGAAAAAAAAAAAAAAGAAAAAGTTTCTCTATCTACAAGTGTTACGATTAATTTCTAGAAAAGGAGCCCTTGAGACTCCCTTCAAGGGTTGATGCTCCATGATGAAAGCCGCATCCCACATGCGTTTGGTAAGAAAATACCATAATAATTTACGCAAACTTTAAAGATAAATGCACTTAGTCCAAGCACAACTAGGCCAACAACAGTGATCTCACAAAATAGTAGCCTCTGTAGAGGATATGGACATTCCAACTAGGCTAAGAAAGCGTAGAAAAAAAATGAAAGGAGAAAAGTAATAAATATATTATTAGCTTCTCCAATGTAGTCTCTTCAAGTTGAGCAATTATCCGCCGCTTGGTGAAATAGCTTGGGACCTTCGCTCCTTATCTAGAAATGAAAAACTAACTTCGAAAACTAATTTCCTTAGGATATTCTGCAAAAAGAATCATATAATAATATTAAAGAGGATTTGAATGAATTTGATTCAACAATAGATGATTCCATTTGCAAATTTAAAGCTATTAATAGGTTTGAAATAATCTCCCCATATACATCCAAGAAAATGATAAGTGAAAAAGAGATTATTCATTGACTGAATCTTAAAAGAATCATTTCAAATTAAAAGAGAGAGACTTATGAGATTTCTAGTTTTGTAGGAAGAGAATTCCATCCCTTATTCCAAAGAAGTTCAAAGCACTGATGTATCTTTAGTTTTTGAATAATATCACTTTAACCAAGGAGCTAGCTTAAAAAACTAGATAGGAAAACCAAAATTTATGAGAAGAGATTCTATCCTACTTTGAAAGGTATTTAAAATGCTCATGCATCTTAAGTTTGTAAAGAAGAGACAAAAGCTTTGAACTTACTTGATTGAAATGATAGAGCATATAGTTTGTATCAAGGTGAGAATTAGCAAGGTAATAGCAGCTATGGTAGAAGCTATCATCCATGGAGTGTGTAGGTAATCCCGTCTCAAGGAAGCCAACCAACCATGGGAAGGGTCCTCATAGAATTTTACCAAACTTTTACAAAGATGATAATGCTTTGAGCTCATGGCTGAATATAGGATCTTTGTGCCAAGCTGGTTGATGAAAGTTGCATCATTGTTACCTAACCCATTAATTATAATCCCCTTTTGACCAAGTAAATGCACATCTTTCTCACTTTTGATAAGGAAATGTAACAAGAGAAAATAATCAGTAATGTATGCCTCATTTGGATAGTGACATTGCTCTAAGGCCATGAGATTTCTAGCATAAAGCTCTGTGTAATTATCCAAGATAAAGCGTGGGACTTTTAACACTCCCTTCTCATAATGTAGGTCAAGTAAGCACTTGCTTGAAGGATTCACTTCAAACTTCAATCCTACCTCATCCAGTTGGGTTGCACTATACATATGCTCAACTATGTTACATTTTCTTCTTGGTAGAGTTTGGAGAGGAGGGAGGTAGAATTTTCTAAGCAGATCAAGGAAGTGTTTTATTTTAGGCTCAAGATTTGGAGACAAATTTTGAAAGTTATAAGACTCAAAATAGTCAAAAGTAAGCTGAAGGAATAAAGGTAGACCTGAGGAAGATCCATATGCAAAATTGAACAAGTTTTCAATGATAAAGAAAGGAAGTTGATTTTCAAGTAACAAAAAGTCCAGTTGTATCCTAGCAGTTAACCATGGCTTTAGTAATGTATGGTCATCTATTGTCCATGCTAATCCTTTCCTCGACTGTTTAATGAAAAGCTGAATGATAAAGCTTGCATCCTTAAGAATCATTTTTAAAAAATCACACTTGCTAAGTGAAATAGTATATGCATAACATTGGTGAATATTTTCTTCTAAATCCTCTAGAAAGCACACCAAATTCTCCAAGTCCATCTTGGTTTGTTCTATGAATTCTTTTAGATATTGTACTTTATAATTTTCCATCATTTTCAATTTTCCATTGCCATGGTGAAAAGGCCCAACCGAAATAACTTGTGGAGTATATGCTTCTTCATTCAAGCTTCTAAGAGTATTTGGAACTTTGTAGATGCAACATTCAGATGATAAAGCAAACTTTGTGCTTTCAAACTCTTTTGTTATCTCATTCACCAAATTAGCATGATTATATCCACCTATGAGGGAGACGTTTGTAGGTTGTGGACTTGGATCCCCCATCTATCAAGCTTCCTTCCTTAAATCTCCTAATGACAAAGACAAGAGTTTGTAGCATTAAAATTTTTTGACAGGTTGTTACCAACTTTCCATGATTCAAGTGACGCTTGTGGAATAAGAGAAGTAGACATTTAAATAAACACAAAATGAGGGGGTCAAATTGAATGGGTTCTTTTAAAGATTGTATAGATATGTTTAGATTTTGAGCGAGAGAATATATTTATAGGCTACAATAACTCACAAAAATGACAAAACGTAGGGTTTTTATGAGCCAAGGCCCTTTCCACACTTTGAGGGTTGACATGACTTTGTTGTGAATGGAATATGTTCAAATCTTAGGTAGAGAAAAAGAAAAAACAAAAAAGAAAAAACCCACCATTTGGGAGGGTTAAACAAAAAAAGAAAAGAAAAAAGACCCTCCATAGCTCAGAATAATTTAGAATAGAAAAATGAAATTTAGATCAAATTTTGAGTCTAAATTTCATGTCTTTCACTATAAACAACCATAACGAAAGTGACAAATTTAGGTTGAAATACCGTAGGCATAAACAAAAGAAAAGTCTACTAAGAATCGAGACAGAGATTATTGGACCTCAAATACTGCACGATATTTGGTGGAAAAAGAAGGCTCTCACCTGTTGATAATTACGCCACCATGAACATGGATTCCTTCTGTAAAAGAAAAGGATCGCTCTGCTGCTCAGCCCTCAAACAATAGAGCACACTGGGTTGCTATAACAAGGAGTCGCTCCCTCGCCCTTCTCATTTCCTCTACGAAGATGCCTATGACTCGAAGCGACTTGACTTGACTTGCACAGCCTGTCATTAATTAATGGCAATGGTGTCTATTAGACCGCCAGACCTTTAGAAACTTCATAGAAAAGAAGATCCCTTGGGACTAACGGTTCGAATTTCTGGGCAAATTATATGTTTTCATCTATCAATAACAAAACCACATAGATGAAGTATATCGTTTTCCAAATGAAAAATAGGAAATCAATTAGAATCTTCACAATAAAGCAAAGGAGAAAGTAGCAAATTCTATAAAAGATTATGATTACTATACCATCTCTATGCCAAGTTCAGCCGGAATCCCCAAATTAAGAACACCAATATAAGAAATCACACCCGTTAGTGGTAGGTAAGCAATCCAAACGTTGGGAATGCAAAAGAAATCTTTCAAAATGTGAAAACCACGACGATCGGCGGTGGCCTGACGAAGATCACCAACGGAAAATGGTTTCTTCCCCACTGTACGCCTGTAAGATGCGCAAATGGTCTATTCTCCTTCGTGGATCTCCCAGAACCAGAGGCAGCGATCGCAGATGTTAAGTGGAACAAAGAACTATGATTGAGTAAAAACGGTGAAACCACTTTAATTCATAATTAAGTTCTGGGATGTAATGCGTTCAAAGAATAAGCCAAAAACAAGGTCAAAATTTATATTATAAATCCTAGACTGACACGTTCCCAGATTTTGTTACCAACTGGCCGTTAGGCAAGTAATGTGGCCGGTTATTCTATTATGCCGGCCATAGCCGTGCTCGGACATCCGACCACAGGCATGAAGGTTCTAGAGCAGGAACGTTCAAGAGAGTCTGGTAGTCGGATATTCTGCTTGGACGGCCAGGGCTATGGCCCACATAAGAGACAGCATAATAGTTTAATGAAGGAATTCTTTATTGTAGAAATTGAGAAGGTTCCTCGAAGGTCCCTGGAAGGTTTATGAGGAGGAAGCTTAGTGGGCAAGGTTTGCCATTCACCGGAGCTCTTCAGGTCCTAAGAAACTTCCTTTCTTGTTGTGTTGAACCTACGGAGAAAGAACGAATATCATGGCCAGCGACAACGTGCTGCCCGTTCCCACAGAGCAACCCACTTAGGGTGGGCTGTGTTGGGTTGGTTCAGCCCATATTTGGCACTTATTATTAGGTCCTATCAGGATAATATGACTCTAAGGTTTTGAAAAAAAAAAGAGAGACCTTTTTTCTAAGTATATGGCCGTCAAAAGAAAAGAGAGAGAAAAAAGAAAAAGAGCAAAATTTAACAGAAATTATAATTCCTGTACAGCAGTTAATCAAACGCTTGATTAAGGTCGATCCGTGGTCCGATTGAGCTGATTTTTGGTCAGTAGGTTTGGAATTGGGTTCTCTTCATTGAACAATTAGATTATCATTTGGAGCTCTTTAAATTAACCGATCTTGGTTGAAAATTTGGGCAATTTTTCTGTAACTTTTTTTGATTAAGTTATTATTTACAACTTGTTTTTCACAATCAATTGATGATTTTATTGTTATTGAATTAGTAAATCTTTATCCTATTGCTATTGTTAAGGAATTAATTGGGTTGTAAAGCTAACAATTTATATAATGGAGATTGGGTGGATTCCGTGATCGATGCCGTGATTTTTATCCTTCACATTGAAGGAGTTTTTACGTAAAAATTATTTTGTGTTGATTATGGTATTTGTATCTTTTAGCTGTAATTCAAAATACATTATTGGTGTTTTATTATTTCCTCACAAGTTCAATCAAAATGAGAAACTTTATATGTTTTTTTCCTATCAAGTTGGACATGTTAATCATGTCCAACACTAAGATTAAGAATCAAATTTCTCCGACCTATGTTCCTCCCGAAAAGGATTTTGATGCAAACTCTCGTTTGGCTGTTGTCAAACAAATTCTGAAGCGTTTTGGTGTTACACCGCGACGGGACCGAATATAGGTATATATATGTACCTACCGCTCTTCCTAATATTTCATTTTTCACTTTTTTATTCTTTTCCTATAAATCTTGTTGTCTGAAGCTAGTATAACTAGCACCTCCCGAACCATTAGATTGCCTCAATCTTTTTCTCTTCAAATTACATAGAGACGAGCATTGAGTTTTAACATAGAAATGGGCTAATGTTATCTTTAATTGTCAATGCGATCAAGTCAGTGCTTTTACCTTTCAAATTCGTTCGCCGATAATTCCTTATGAGTTACGGCAGGACCGAAAAGATCCAGAGATCTCAGAGGAAGAAGCGTCGATAGACAATTGGGCAACTTTCTTCATAGGTAATTACAAAGAGGTGCATTTTTTCCCAAGAAACCCTTGCGCAAACCTCATTTTCAATTTTTAAATTTTCAATTGTTTGTTGCTTGAATTATAACTGAGGTGAATAGTAGCATTTTTACTATTCAACTATTTAGCAATTATTGGTGACAAGAAATACTTAATGTTAGTAGTTGGATTGCCATCTTTATCTCCCACTACTCAATTGAGATAATTAGTTATTACTTTTTGAGCATTATAATTGTGTAGGATGAAAATCTTATATTAGAAACATGATCTCTCGTAATGAAGTTTAAATAAAAGAAATATTCTTTCAAACCTTAAACTAGTTTTTAGGTTGAACATTTGGTCTTATAAGTGATGAAATTTTTTTACCTAATACATTAAAATTGTAAAATGAGCCCTTATACTTTAATAGTGTTAGGATAGATCTCTTTACTTTAATATGATATTAAAGTTATGACCCATTTTCTAATACATTGTGATGGACAAATATGTGAACATGACCTTCTATTGGACAAGAATAAATATCCTCTTACCTATGGTTTTAAATTTATTCCACCCTATGAAACCTTAAGTACAATATTGCTCCATATACAAAGGCATATATGCAAGAAAAAAGTCTTATATTAGAAACATGATCTCTTATTGTAAAGTTTAAATAAATAAAGTACATTTTTAACCTTTTGAGTTAACTTTTAGATTAGGCTTTGAGTCTTCTAATTATAATCTTCTACAATTCTTTAGTACTTCTTCAATTTGACTAATAAGAGATAATAAAAATTTTATGGTGATTTGCGAATTTCTATCATTGTTATGCTTTAATCTTTTTTTTATGTTTTTTGCTAAAAGAAGAAAATTGTAATATCAAATAGCACATGATGCTCTAGATGTTGAAACAGCACACAAAACAATCATGTCAATACTCAACAAACTATCTAGTTATTCATGACAGACCAAGGCAGTGTTGACACTAGCAACTTTTGCTTTGGATTACAAGAAATCTATCTTGGCAACTACACAGTGTGACTCATCGAGTCAATGGAAATCCCAAAGTATGTCACCTTTTACCATGAATCATATGTTGACCATAACTGAATGCATCTTTGAGTTGGAGAAGCAAAAGAATAAGTCTACGAACGTCGCAAAGGATGTATCAATGTTGTCACATGCCATGGATGATATCCCCGTGCTTGTCTACTGGATTATTATGCCTGTCGTAGCTTGCACAACTCTAATGTTTTGTCTCACTACCAGTGAGTAAATTCCTACCCCTGACATGTATAACATATATTGAAATCACTTCCATATCATAGTTGGCCGAGGTGTCATACATGGTGTTACAATAAAATATTTTATATAGCTACTACCCTTTTAATCTAATTCAAATGATGGTGGTTTCCTGATTTTAAGGACAAAACACATGAGCTGTTGTCATTGGCCAACAACATCTATGACAAGTTGTACAAACAAAGTGGGCATATAAGAGATTATCTTAATGACGTAGGTAAGCCACTGGACCTATTTCATTCATAAAGAAGCACACTGACGTGGATTTATCGACATCCAAAATAACAGTTTAGAGTAGATGACATTTGTAATTCCATCAATTACTCCTCTATCAAAAAAATAAGTTAATTGAGCTAATCCTCTTATACCATTAGTTAAGGATATTTCATAAAAAGCATCTATATAACCACGATTATATGACCAATTATATATCATATTTTTGACCTTTTCCAAAAAAAAATTATTAGGAACACCCTTAACTAATAAATTTCGTAAGTTCACATTTTGTAAAGATAAATAAAAACGCTTATATAAAAAAGACGCTATAAATATTCCTAAATAGGCTATACTCAATGAAAAACTTGCATTTGTCTGACTATAGATTCTTGTTTACTGCAGACGAAAGGAAGGCAAAGAGAAGAATAAAGGAATTCTTACAAACACCTGATGAAGTCACAAAGGTTTTAAAGGCACTGATTTTCGGCAAGGATGATGTGTAGCCACTTGTTCTCAGTTGTTCTGGCAAGCTGGTTAATACTTTCAACCCAAACAATCGAGCTTGTTGTAGAATGTCTTCTCCCGCTTCTGATAGTGTAAATTTACAACAGTATGGTTGAAACAACATATATTTTCAGACTTGAGAAGATAAATAATAAAAAATTAAATGTCAATATAGATCGTCCCATGCAAGAACCTCCTTCACACTTACTACAAGCTGAATATAATAGTACTTTGCTACAATTATGTCCATTGCACTTGGTTTTTACTTATTGAACAAATAGACTTGGTTCTTAACAATTTGTACCGTGTAAACAGATCAGCCTCAATGTTATAAGCTTATGGGGGTTGGGGACACATTAGGCTTATGGGGGCTTAGTGGGTTTTGTGTAGGGTCCTTAGTTATGATGATATACACGAATAATTGAGTTTACTAAACCAACAGGTCATGGCCTTTTGGCTTAATATTTAGACTCGTTACAATTGGTATCATAGCTATCAAGTGGTATTAGAGCCATATGATTTGTGGATGGAGGCAAAAGTCACTAGGCCAGAATCCACCACGCAATCCTTCCCAAAGGCTGTGGGCTGCTTTGGTTTCCATGGTGGATACAATGTCCACAAAGGTGGATACCCTATCGACAAAGGTGGATGCAGTAATTTCTTCTTCTAGTCATATAATGGAATCTAGTTCTGGCTAGGAAAACATCACAGGCCCAGGAGTGCACGGAAATCCTAGCATGGGCATATGCGAGGGTGCATTAGGAGTTGAAGCCTTGAAATTCGATCCTCTAGTTAAGCATAAAGTAGATATGGCTCTAATGATCGATCCTTTGGTTGAGCATAAAGTAAATTTGGCTCCAATGATTGATCCTCCAGTTGAGCATAAAGTAGATTGGGCTCCAACAAAAGAGGAGGAAAACATGAGAAAGATACCAATAAAAGTCATTAGCCAACGAGAGTGAGATTAGTTGCCAACTGATGTATACAAGGGGATGATCATCGAGCAAACGTCTTCCCACCGAGTTAGAACATTGGAGAGGAAGGTAAAAAAGGCCAAAATCTCTTCATTCTAACCTCCTTCATTGCTCAAGAAGCGGACTTGATGGAAAAAGGCCAATGATTAAGATAAGTTGAGTTAGTTTAGGATTCTTAGGAATTTCCTTAGATAAGATAAGATTTACTTGGATAAATCAAATTAGTCTAAAATTCTATGTCTCCTTCTTATAAAAAAAGGCAAGATCCTGCAAAGGGAGGTGGTCTAAATTATTGGTTCAGTTATTTATTTTATTTTTATATATAGTTTATTTATTCTTTTTTAGATTAAGTGTTCCCATCTGAGCCCCACTATAATCTAGTTGTTCCCATTTGAGCCCTAATCTATCCTTCATGAGAGAATTGCCTACCATCCCTCACAAGTAATGATCTTGTCAAATACAAAACGGTATCACTCAACGTTTGGAAAAGTAAAGGTGTTTTATTGTTTATTTCGGACCTGCATGTCTCTGGAGATGAAATATCGATTATGAAGCCAGTTTTTGAAGAAATAACAGACTATAATATTTTATGAATCCCCATTGTGGTACAATGGACCGACAAGCTGCGATCAAAGTTTGAGATGGTGCAATCGCAGATGCCATGGTATGTATTGCAGTACTTTTCACAGTTGGCAGGCATCAAGCTCTTTAAGGAGGAGTGGCACTTCGAGAATGACCCTATCGTTGTAGCTGGGGACGCACAAGGAAATGTCCAAGGAGAAAACCTTTTGTCCATAATTCGAACGGAGGGAACGAGGCCCCTTCCCTTTAAGTAGGGTGCGGAACCCCCGTGTGGGTGACAGTTGTATCACACCCCAGGTAGGTGGCATGCGTACCACCCCCACAGTGGGTGTCATGCATCTACGAGAACCTCAAAATGTCCAAGCAAAAAACCTTTTGCCCATGACTCGAAAGAAGGGAACAAGGACCTTCCCAACTAGGGTGCAGACCCCCCAGTGTGCGTGATAGGTGTATCAAGCCCCGGGTGCTTCACGGTCGTTGCTCGGTTGTCTCGTGTCTACGAGGAGCCCACACAGTAAGTCATTTCCGAAACTCCTAATGAAGATACATGTAAGCCTTATCGATATATATGTTCATATGCGCATAATTGTGGATGTAGCTTTAAGCAAGATAAGGTGCTTTCAATCGAAAACTTGAGGCTAAAATAGACCTTGTGCAACCAGATAGAAGACTACATTTTCCACTTCGGAGGCAAGGATAGCAGATGGATCGAACAATTTTTCGTGAAAGTAAATGCCATGGTTGAAGATCCAATCATCAAGGAAGCACCCATTTACGTAGAATTTTCCCACGTTGAAAAAGTTAACAAATGGAACCCTTTCCGAAGAAGCTCCAAGACTCAAAAGAAGAATGAGGAAATTGAGAGGATATTACCTTCTTTTGAGAATGAGAAAGGGTGGGCTGTGCTGATCAAGTGGTCAACAAGGATAGTTAGTCATGATGGTCCGACAATTTTGAAAGTCTTGGAGATGTTTGATGAGTGGAAGCAATAAGTGTCTGAGAGGGGCTTCGAAAATTGCTTCGAAGAATACCATGACAAGCTTTGCTTGACTAATCCCAATCCATCAACATCCCAGCCGATATAAGGTGCTGCCACATTGACGGTGCTATAGATGATATATGTGCGTCACCAATAAGTATGTTGGATATACTGGTAAGCTGATGTCAATATCGTGGATAGTATATATGTATGTTGGTCATATTGAAGAGAGTCTTTTGTTGGAATAATCTATGCTGAAACACTAGAGAATGCTATAGTAATAAATGGATAATCAAATTTATAGTTGTATTTATAACATATATATTTCAAATAGATAATAATCTTATCATAAATATTACAATAGTATGTGAGTTATAATTGTAGTAAACATGTGATTTATCATAAATATCATAGCGTGTGAGTTATAATTTTCATTTAACTTTAGAGAAGGACCAAGTACTAATTTATTATGAGTAATAAATTTAGCCAAAGAACTACTACTTAAGCACTCTTTCAAACATCAAAAAAATTTCTATCCTTTCAAATCATTTTATATTTTGTCTAGTTTTTTAATAGATTAGAGGCAAATTTATATTTTAATATTCAGTATTAAACACTAACAATAACAATTGTTGAACTTGTATCTAATTATAATAATACCAGTAATTAAACTTGAAATTACCTCTTTTAAAAAATTTCATTTCTCACAAGTCTAGATAATTCAACCATTATTGCTAAAATCAAGAAGGATGTGAGAGGGAAGATTTCATCTACCAGAGGAGTCAAGCTTACAAATTGTAATAAATTTTTACAAGAGCTTTGGAATTTGCCAAGTGCAATATTTGAGCTTAGATGATGATATTTTGTAATCGAATAATCTTGTAAATTTTTTCACAGGTGATATATAATTTGACCTTTCACCAAAAAAAAAAAAAAATTCATTTCTCAGTTGCATTCTTATCATATTTAGAGATGATTCTTATTTGTTGCTAGCCTACTTATCTTAGTATGCAAGATTTAATTACCTCCTTAGCCATACAAAAGGAAATCACTTTATATTTTTCTAGCCTTTTAATAGATTAGAGGCAAAGTTATATTTCAATATTTAGTGTTTAACACTAACAATCATGAAACTTGTATCTAATTATAATAATACCATGAATTAATTTTGGAATCACCATCTCTTTTAAAAATTTTATTTCATAATGGCAATTTTATCATAACTGGAGACTATACTTTTTGTGTTGCTATCCTACTTAGCTTAACATGCAAGAATTAATTAGCTCCTTAGCCATACAAAAGGGGGAAAAAACTTTAGAGCATGTATTTTTACATTTGATTATAACCCTTTATTTATATTATTTAGAATGATAGAAATAGCACCATCTTTAAGAACAACCACCACTTCCAAATATGTCACTTTTGAAGTCATTAAAAAACGTACAAGATTAATTTCCCTATTTGAAAAAATCTCAAAAATGGTTAAAAATTTATATCAAATTATAGCAACAACTAGGACAAAAAGCACCACTAAAATTTGGGGGTAAAAAAAAAAAATGTTGCTTTGTTATCTTTTAGTGGTGCTTTTTTATATTTTTGTTGTGGGTGGTTCAAACAATTTTTATTTTTTTTCTTTTGTTTGGTAAGTGGTGTAAGGGGAGAGTTTTGCATAAAAAGAAAACTCCGTTTTTGTTCGTCCTATTGCTCATTGATCCTTCCCACCCTAGTCCGTCTCTTTTTGTTCCTTTGATCTAAGCTTTGGCCCCTAGCTTATCGGTGTTTGTTTGAAAAGGCTTACGGAGATCTTTGTTCATCTTAGCCCGAAGTATCTGAGGCACAAAATGACCAAATGGAATGAGGATCTCTCGCCGAACATAATCAAAAGAGTGATCTTGAAAGGTGAAAGTATGCACTCAAATCGTTATAAGGGAAAGCAAACCCTTTATCACCTATGTCGGAAATGTTGAGAGATAAACCAAATCGTACGGTAAACACTTTTAGCAATCATACCAAGATTTTACGTAGTCTCAAATAAATTTAGGTGGTCTCATGGAATAGCAATTCACTCTTTAAAAATTGTAGTTTTTACAACTCTTCTCCTTGTTAAAATTATGGTTACTACTATCAAACTAGAAGTTTAAATCATTAGTCAAAGTGATACTTTGATTCCTAACAATTTTAACCCGTCAGCGCCCAACAAGCTTGTTGGTATATGTCTCACTTGAATCACTTACACTTGAACACTCAAGCTAGCTCACCAACACCTTCCTGCAATCTTGTGTAACGGGTTGGGTCTATCCACCCATTGGTGGGTCACTTGAGCTAGGTTTCACAGGACTCTACCGTGTAATCACACGTACCAATGTTTTTTATTTATTTATTTATTTATTTATTATTTATGAATATGTGAGTTTATTCATTGAAGAATAAAAAATATAAAAACTTAGGAGCATACCTCAGCATTACAATTCATCTAAGAAAAAATAGAATTTGAAATTCTCCAACTATGACACAATAAAACATTCGTTTGAAAGAGTTTTAAGATTCGGATACATTTAAATTATTTCTTACGATTGAAAATTGTTATATTTTTGTTCCCTTAATCACTTAAATTCTCTTAATCTTCTGTTTTTAAGACTTCTAATTCTAATAGGATGTCCAGAAATTTTGGATTTGACGTAATTCTGATGACAATTATGCACCACTTCCTTGGGAACTATGACGTCTTCCTCTGTGGGCCCTTGGTTTTACGTAGTGCAGATTTTGCAGGAAGAATCGGGCCCCGTGGGAAATCCTTGGGATACGTCGTCCATAATTGTTTTATGCTAACTTTTCCACGATCTATACATTTAGTGCTGGCAACCAGTTTTCTTCCTCGACACTCCACATGGCCTACAAGGTAATTTTCCAGAAAGTAGAACTAAAGTGATTAGACTCGAAAATCCCAATTACATACTTTATGTCTGTATCTCATCTCTACCATCGGTTATGAACTAAAAGTCTCCAAAACATGATTAACGACCCACGTAAGCGAGGTGCAAATGGGGGTATCCATCTAAAGATTGTCTTTACTTGCGTAAGTATCTTTCATTGATCAGGGAACCAAAAGGCGGTGGGTTGGATGAAAAAAGCTGTGTTATATAGCTAAGTTCTCCGGAGCTATGTCTTTTCTTTTCATAAAGATCTCGTAACATCTCCCAGGCATTCTCTGACGAAGATGGCACTGAGCAAAATGTCATTGGGGTCATCAACTTCATCACTAAGCTCCTCTCAGTGCCGATCATGGGTGCTGGAAACACATATGATATTTAGAGTCCAATAATTTTTATTTAGGTTCTTGATACACCTCTATTATTCATGCTTATAGTAATTCAACTTAAATTTACTATTTTTTTATGGTTATTTATAGTGAAAGGCCTCAAAGTTAGACTCAAAATTCAATCCAGATTTGATTTTTCTACTTCTAAAATATTCTCAAATATAGAGAGCCATTTTTTATTTTGTTTGAAATAATTTTTTTTTCTCTATCTACAGGTGTTGCAATTCATCTTTTAGGAAAAGAGTCCTCATAGCATTCTACCAAACTTTTGCAAAGATCATAATGCTTATAGTTCATGGCTGAATATAGGGTCTTTGTGCTAAGATGGTTGATGAAAATTGCATCATTGTTACCTAACCCATTTACTATAATCCCCTTTCCACCAAGTAAATGCACATCTTTCTCACTTTTGATAAGGAAATGTAACAAGAGAATATAATTGGTAACATATGACTCATTTGGATAAAGGCATTGTTCTAAGGCCATAAGATTTCTAGAATAAAGCTTTGTGTAATTAGCCAAAATAAAGTGTGGCATTTTTAACACTCATTTCTCATAATGTAGGTCAAGTAAGCACTTGCTTGAAGGATTCACTTCAAACTTCAATCTTACATCATCCAATTGCATTGCACTATACATATGCTCAATTATGCTACATTTCCTTCTTGGTAGAATTTCAAGAGAAGGAAGATAGAATTTTCTAAGCAAATCAAGGAAGTGTTTTATTTTAAGCTCAAGATTTGGAGACAAATTTTGAAAGATATAAAACTCAAAATAGTGAAAAGTAAGCTCAAGGAATGAAGGTAGACCTAGGGAAGATGCATATGCAAAATTGAACAAGTTTTCAAGAATAAAGAAAGGAAGTTGACTTTCAAGTAACAAAAAGTCTAGTTGTATCCTAGCAGTCAACCATGGCTTTAGTAATATATGATCATCTATTGTCCATGGTAATCCTTTCTTCGACTCTTTAATGAAAAGTTAAATGATGAAGTTTGTATCCTTAAGGATCATCTTCAGAAAATCACACTTGCTAAGTGAAATAGTCTATGCATAACATTGGTGAATATTTTCTTTTGAATCCTCTATAAATCACACCAAATTCTCCAATTCTATCTTGGTTTGTCCTATGAATTCTTTCATATATTATACCTTATACTTTTCCATCATTTGCAATTTTTCATTGCCATGGTGAAAAGGCCCAATCGAAATAACTTGTGGAGTATATGCTTCTTCATTCAAGGTTCTAAGAGTATTTGAAACTTTGTAGATACAACATTCGAGTGATGAAAGAAACTTTGTGCTTTCAAACTCTTTTGTTATCTCATTCAGAAAATTAGCATGAATATATCCACCTATCGGTGTGACGTTTGTAGGTTGTGGAATTGGACCCCTAATCTATCAAGCTTCCATCCTTAAATCTCCTAATGACAAAGACAAGAGTTTGTAACATTAAAACTTTTAGATGGTTAGTTACCAACTTCCCACGATTCAAGTGATGCTTGTGGAATAAGAAAAGTAGACATTTAAATAAACAAACAAATAAAACTCAAAATGAGAGGGTCAAATTGAATAGGTTCTTTTATAGATTATATAAGATATGTTTAGATTTTAGGAGAGGGAATTATTGAGGCTACACTAACTTAACACAAATGGTCGATTCTCCCTGGCCTCTTGCTCAGATCCACATACCAAAGGGAAGAAACGACATGCGAAATTTTCCAAGGGCACAATTGATATTATAAATCCTTCACTGACACGTTCCCAGATTTTGTTACCATCTGACCGTTAGGCAGGTGACGTGGCTGGTTAATGTAGCTGACCAAAGGGGCGGACGTGGCACGAAGGGCATTCTCGTTGACGGAAGATGCCACTAAGAGATTCGTTTTCAGATAGAAAATTTATGGTTATTTAAAACGTCTATGAATGATGCAAATGATGTATCAATGTTGTCATATGCCATGGGCGATATCCCCGTGCTAGTCTATTGGATTATTCTGACCGATTGAATTCATAAGGAAGCTCTGACTATGGATCTATCAACATCCAACATAATAGTTTAGAATGGACGGCAGCGCTGACTATAGATTTTCCTTTGGTGCAGAGGAAAGGAAGAAAATGAGAAGAATGAAGGAATTCTTTATTGTAGAAATTGAGAGGGTTCCTCGAAGGTTTAAAATGAGGAAGCATAGTGAGCAAGGGTTGCCATTCCCCGGAGCTCTTCAGGTTCTAAGAAATTTTCTTTCTTGTTGTGTTTACCCTCCGGAGAACGAAGGAACACTATGGCCAGCGACAAGGTGCTGCCCATTACCTCAGAGAAACACACAGAGGATGGGCTGGACGTGTTAACCATGTCCAACGCCGAGATTAAGAATCAAATTTCTCCGACCCATGTTCCTCCCGAAGAGGATTTTGATGCAAACTCTCTTTTCGTTGCTGTCAAAAAGATTCTGAAGCGTTTTGACAACATCTTCCAGGTATATATGTTTCTACCACGCCTACTCTTCCTAATCATTATATCGCCCCAATCTTTTTCTCTTTAAATGGCATAGGGACGAGCACTAAGTTTTAACACACTTGTTCCAAGATGGAACACAGAAATGGGCTGATGTTATCGTTCATTGTCAATGGGATAAAGTCAGTGCTTTTACCTTGGAGATTCGTTTGCTGATAATATCTTATGAGTTACGGCAGGACCAAAAAGACCTAGAGATCTTAGAGGAAGAAGCGTCGACAGACAGCTTAGATCCAATATTGGGCACAGTTGAGCAACTTTCTTTTGAGGTAATTACAAAGAGGGTTTTTTTTTTTTTTTTTCAAGAAACCCCTGCGCAAACCTCATTTTAATTTTTAAATTTTCCGTATGTTTGTTGCTTGAATTATAACTGAGGTGAATAGTATCATTTTTACTATTTAATCATTTAGTAGTTGTTGGTGACAAGAAATATGTAATGTTAGCAGTTGGACAGCCGTCTTTATCTCTCCTTGTTCAATCCAGATAATTAATTATCGCTTTATGAGCATTGTAATCTACTATAATTCTTTAGTACTTCTCCAATTTGACTAATAAGAAGCAATAGAAATTTTGTGGTGATTTGAGAATTTCTATCGTTGTTGTACTTTAATCTCCTTCTATTTTTCTTGCTGAAAGAACCAAATTGTAATATCAGATGACACACAAGGCTTTAGATGTTGAAATGGCACACAGAACAACGATGTCAATGCTCAACAAACTCTCAAGTTATTCATGGCAGACCAAGGCAGTGTTGGCACTAGCAAAATTTGCTTTGGATTACAAGAAATATATCTTGGCAACTTCCCAAGGTGACCCATCAACCCGACTCATTGAGTCAGTGGAGATCCCAGTGCATGTTAACTTTTACCATGAAATGGAGATTATTGAGATGATCAATCATATGCTGACCACAACCGAGTGCATCTTAGAATTGGAGAAGCAAAACAGTACGTGTTCGAATGATGCAGAAGATGTATCATCGTTGTCACGTGCCATGGACAATATCCCGGTAGTTGTCTACTGGATTATTATGAGTGTCGTAGCTTGCACAACTCCAGTGTTTTGTCCTACTAGCAATGAGTAAGTTCCTACCCCTGACATGTATTACATATGTTGAAATCACTCCCATATGATAGTTGGCCTAGGTGTCATACGTGGTGTTACAATAAAATATTTTATACAGCTACTATTCTCTTAATCTAATCAAATGGTGATGGTTGCTTGATTTTAGGGACAATACACAGGAGCTGTTGTCATTGGCCAAGAGCATCTATCACAAGCTTCTCCATGAAAGTCGGAATATAACACGTTGTCTTTACTATATAGGTAAGTCACTGACCGATTTCATTTAGGAGGAAACACACCACAGTAAAAAAAGGACCTATCTACATCCAACACGACAGTTTAGGATAGACGACATCTTTGACTATAGATCCTCGTCTATTGCAGAGAAAAGGAAGGCAATGAGAAGAGTGAAGGAATTCTTACAAACGCCTGACGAGGTCACGGAGGTTTTGAAGGCACTGATTTTCGGCAAGGATGACGTGCAGCCACTTATTGACAGTTGTTTGGACGAACCGGTTTGCGCTTTCAACCTAAACACTCGAACTTGGTTACATCCTTCATACTTGCTACAAACTGAATATTATAGTGCAATTCTGTCCATTACACATTAAGTTTATTCTATTGAACAAACAGACTTGGTTTTTAACAATTTGACCTGCGTAAACAGGTCAGCCTCGACGTTTTGAAAGATAAAGGTGTTCTGTTGTTTTTTTCGGACATCCATGTGTCTAGAGATGATATCTTGATTATGAAGCCAATTTATGAAGAAATAACAGACTATAATATCGTGTGGATCCCCATTGTGGCGCAATGGACCGATCAGTTGCGGGAAAAGTTTGACATGTTGCGATCGCAGATGCCATGGTATGTACTGCAATACTTTTCACAGTTGGCAGGCATCAAGTTCATTAAGGAAGAGTGGCACGTCGAGAATGGCCCTGTTGTAGTCGCAGTGGACGCACGAGGAAATATCCAACGAAAAAACCTTTTGCCCATGATTCGAAGTAGGGGAACCAGGGCCTTCCCTATAAGTGACTCACGCAAATATGCATTTGTCATGCGCCCAACAGGACCTCACACGGTAAGTCATTTTCGAAACTCTTAATGAAGATACATACAAACCTCACCGATGCATATGTTCAAATGCGCATAATTGTGTATGTAGCTTTAAGCAAAATATGATAAGGTGCCTTCAAATAAAACTTGAGGCTAAAACATACCTTGTGCAATCAGATAGAAGACTACATTTCCATTGCGGAGGCAGGGACAGCAGATGGATCGAACGATTTTCCGAGAAAGTAAATGCTATGGCTAAAGATCCCATCATCAAGGAAGCACTCATTTCCCTGGAATTTTCCTGCGTTGAAAAAGTTAACACATGGAACCCTTTCAAGAAAGCCCGCAAGACTCGAAAGAAGAATGAGGAAATTCAAAGGATATTGACTTCTTTCAAGAATGAGAAAAGGCGGGCTGTGTTGATTAAGTGGTCGACAAAAATAGTCAGTGATGATGGTCCAACAATTCTGAAGGTCTTGGAGATGTTTGACGAGTGGAAGCAGTATGTGTCTGAGAGGGGTTTCGAAAATTGCTTCAGAGAATACCATGAGAAGCTTCGCTCGACTAGTCCCATTCCATCAACCTCCCAGCCCGTATAAGGTGCTGCCACTCTAACGGTGCTATAGATGATATATGTGTGTCATCAGTATTATGAAGTTTGATATCGTAATGCTATTAAGTATGTTGGTCATATTGGTAAGCTGATGCCAATATCATGGATATTATATATCTATGTTGATTGCATCGAACAGAGTCTTTTGTTGGAATAATCTATGTTGAAGCACTAGAGAATACTATAATAATAAATGGATAATCAAATTATTGTTATATTTATAAGTTATATATTTCAAATAGATAATAACTTTATAATAAATATTACAATAGAATTCAGCCAAAGAATTACTATTTATTATGAGTAATAAATTCAGCCAAAGCACTACTATTTAAGCACTCTTTCTAACATCCAGAATTTTTCTATCCTTCCAAGTCATTTCCAATATTTAGTGTTTACTCCAACAACAGTGGAACATGTATCTAATTATAATAATATTTCTAATTAATCTTGAAATAACCTCTTTTAAAAATGTCATTTTTCAATGGCAATCATATTTTACCCAGGGACCATACTTACTGGGTTGTTATCCTACTTATCTTAGTATACAAGGATTAATTAACTCCTTAGTCATAGAAAAGGGAAAAAAAAGAAAAAGAAATAAAAAGAAAAACTTGAGAGCATGTATATTTAAATTTGATTATATTTTTTATTTATCTTATTTAAATTATTAGTCAAAGTGCATACTTTAATTCTTAGCAATTTTAACCCATCTATGCTCTACAAGCTTGTTGGTATACGTCTCACTTCAATCACTCAGACTTGAACACTCAAACTAGCTCACTTAGGCCCCCTCAGCTCTGGGCCCAAAACAGACTCCTTCCTGCAATCTTCTGCAACGGGTTGGGTCCATCCATCCCTTTGCGGGTCACTTGAGCTAGGCCTCACACAGGACTCTCCTATGTAATCACACATGCCAATGCTTCTCAGATTCATACACATTTAAATTCTCTCTTAAAATTAAAAATCAGTATATTTTTATTCTCTTAATCACTTAAATTTTCTTAGTCTTCTATTTTTAAGACTTCTAATTTTAATGGGATGTCCAGAAATTTTCGATTTGACGTAATCCTGATGACAATTATGCACCACTCTCTTACGAACTATGACGTCTTACTTTAGTGGCCCTTAGTTTCACCTAGTGCAGATTTTGCAGGAAGAATCGGCCCCGTGGGCAAGCCTTGGGATACTTCCATAATTGTTTTCTGCTAACTTTTCCACTACCTATCCATTTGGTGCAGGCAACCAGTTTTCTTCCTCGGCACTCCCCAGGTCCTAGAAGGTATTCCTCTTCAAAAAGTAGCACTAAAGTGATTAGACTTTAAGGAAAAGAAAAACAAAAAACAATACACTATAGAAGGGAAAAGTTTTGGTTGAAGTGTAAGTTTCTTTTCCATCTCTAAGCACATACTTTATGTCTGTATCTCATCTCCACCGTCAGTATTAAACTACAAGTCTACAAAAACGTGATTAACGACGCATGTAACGATGTGCACAAGAAATATGTATACAAGCTGTTCAAATGGGGGTATCCATCTAAAGATTGTCTTTACTTGCGTATGTATCTTTCATTGATTAAGGCAAGGAACCAAAAGGCGGGGCGTTGGACGAAAAAAGCTGTGTTATCTAGCTAGATTCTCCGTAGCTATGTCTTCTCTTTTCATTTATGCTCGTCAACTACATAAAGATCTCGCAACATCTCGCAGGCATTCTCTAGGGAAGATGGCACTGAGCAATAATGTCATCGGGGCCATCAACTTCATTGCTACGCTCCTCTCAGTGCCGATCAAAGGTGCTGGAAACACCTATGGTATTTAGAGTCCAATAATTTTTATTTAGATTCATAATACACCTCTACTGTTTATGCCTACAGCAATTCAACTTAAATTTACTATTTTTTGTTTTATTTATAATAAAAGACCTGAAATTTAGACTCAAAATTCAATCTAAACTCGATTTTTCTGTTTCTAAATTATTCTTAGATATTGAGAGCTTTTTTTAAAAAAAATTTATTTCAAATAAAAAAAAAAGATTCTCTATCTACAAGTGTTACAATTCATGGCTAGAAAAGGAGCCCTTGAGACTCAACAACATAAGAAAACAGCCTAAAGTTTGATATTTCAACGGTTAATGCCCCATGATGAAAGCTGCATCCCACGTGCTTGGTAAGAAAATACCATAATAATTGACACAAACTTTAAAGATAAATGCACTTAGTCCGAGCACAAATAGGCCAACAACAGTGATCTCACAAAATAGTAGCCTCTGCAAAGGATATGGACCTTCCAACCAGGCTAAGAAAGCGTAGATAAATATATTATTACCTTCTCCAATGTAGTCTCTTCAAGTTGAGCAATTATCCGCTGCTTGGTTAAATAGCTTGGGACCTTCGCTCCTTATCTAGAAATGAGAGACTAACTTCCAAAACTAATTTCCTTAGGATTTTCTGCAAAAAGAATCATAATAATAATATTAAAGAGGATTTGAATGAATTTGATTCAACGATAGATGATTCAATTTGCAAATTTGAAGCTATTAATAGGTTTGAAATAATCTCCCCAAATACATCCAAAAAAATGATAAGTGAAAAAGAGATTATTCATTGACTCAATCTTAAAAGAATCATTTCATATTAAAAGAGAGAGCTTATGAGATTTCTAGTTTGTAGGAAGAGAATTTCAACGCTTCTTCCAAAGAAGTTCAAAGCACTAATGCATCTTTAGTTTCTAAAGAATATCACTTTAACCAAGGAGCTAGCTTAAAAAACTAGATAGGAAAACCAAAATTTGTGAGAAGAAATTCTATCCTACTTTGAAAGGTATTTGAAATGCCTATGCATCTTAAGTTTGTAAAGAAGAAACAAAAGCTTTGAACTTACATGATTGAAATGATAGAGCATATAGTTTGTATCGAGGTGAGAATTAGCAAGGTAATAGCAGCTGTGGTAGAAGCTATCATCCATGGAGTGCGTAGATAATCCCGTCTCAAGGAAGCCAACCAACCATGAAAAGGGTCCTCATAGAATTCTACCAAATTTTTGCAAACATCATAATGCTTTGAGCTCATGGCTGAATATAGGATCTTTGTGCCAAGCTGGTTGATGAAAGTTGCATCATTGTTGTCTAATCCATTAACTATAATCCCCTTTCGACTAAGTAAATGCACATCTTTATCACTTTTGATAAGGAAATGTAACAAGAGAAAATAATCAATAACGTATGCCTCATTTGGATAGTGGCATTGCTCTAAGGCCATGAGATTTCTAGCATAAAGCTTTGTGCAATTATCCAAGATAAAGTGTGGAATTTGTAACACTCCCTTCTTATAGTGTATGTCCAGTAAGCACCTACTTGTAGGATGCACTACAAACTTCAATCCTGCCTCATCCAGTTCGGTTGCACTATACATATGCTTAACTATTTTACATTTTCTTTCCGGTAGAGTGTCAAAAGGAGGCAAGTAGAATTTTATAAGCAAATCAAGGAAGTGTTTTATTTTAGGCCCAACATTTGGAGACAAACTTTGAAAGTTATAAAACTCAAAATACTGAAAAGTAAGCTCAAGGAATGAAGGTAGACGTGGGAAAGATGCACATACTGAATTGAACAAGTCTTCAACAATAAAGAAAGGAAGCTGATTTTCAAGCAACAAAAAGTCCAATTGTATCCTAGCACCTAACCATGACTTTAGTAGTATATGATCATATGTTGTCCATGGTAATTCTTTCCTCGACACTTTAACAAAAAGTTGAATGATGAAGCAAGCATCATAAAGGATCATTTTCAGAAATCACCCTTGCTAAGTGAAATAGTATATGCATAACATTGGCGAATCTTTTCTTCTGACTCCTCTACAAAGTGTACCAAATTCTCCAAGTCTACGTTGGTATGTCGTATGAATTCTTTCAGACATTGTACTTTATACTTTTCCATCATCTGCAAGTTTTCATTGCCATGGTGAAAAGGCCCAATCGAAATAACTTGTGGGGTATATGCTTCTTCATTCAAGCTTCTAAGAGTATTTGGAACTTTGTAGATACAACATTCAGGTGATAAAAGAAACTTTGTGCTTGCAAACTCTTTTGTTATCTCATTCACCAAATTAGCACGATTATATCCACCTATTGGTGAGACGTTTGTAGGTTGTGGAATTGGATCCCCCATCTATGAAGCTTCTTTCCTTAAATCTCCTAATGACAGACAAGAGTTTTTAGTATTAAAAATGTTACATGGGTGGTTACCAACTTCCCAAGATTCAAGTGATACTTGTGGAATAAGAGAAGTAGACATTTAAATAAACAAACAAACAAACAAATAAACTCAAAATGAGGGGATCAAATTGAATGGGTTATTTTATAGATTATATAAGATATGTTTAGATTTTGAGAGAGGAAATTATTGACAGGCTACAATAACTTAACAAAGATTGGGTATTTATGAGCTAAGCCCCTTTCAACCCTTCTGAGGATTGGGTTGATGTCTTTTGAATCTAAATTTCACGTCTTCCATTATAAACAACCACAATGAAGTGATAAATTTAGTTTGAATTACCGTAAGCATAAAAGTGTACTAAGAATCTGGACAGAGATTATTGAACCTCGAATACTGCACGATATTTGATGGCCAGAGAAGGCTCTCACCTGTTGAGAATTACGCCACCATCAACTTGGTTTCAATCTGTGAAGGAGGAGGATCGCTCTTCTGCTCAGCCCTCAAACACTAGAGCACGCTGGGTTGCTTTGAAAAGGAAGTCGCTCCCTCGCTCTTCTTATTTCCTCTAGAAGATGCCTATGACATGAAGTGACTTGCCTTGACTTGCACAGCCTGTCATTAATTAATGGCAATGGTGTCTATTAGACCGCCAGACCTTTTGAAACTTCATAGAAAAGGAGCTCCCTTGTGACTAACGGTTCTAATTTCTAGGCAAATCATATATTTTTATCCGTCAATAACAAAATCACATAGATGAGGTATGTCGTTTTCCAAATGAAAAATAAGAAATCAATTTGAATCTTCACAAACAAGCAAAGAAAAAAGTAGCAAATTTTATAAAAGATTATAATTACTATACCATTTATATACCAAGTTCAACCGGAATCCCCAAATTAAGAACACCAACATGAGAAATCACACCCGTTAGTGATAGGTAAGCAATCCAAACCTTAGGAATGAAAAAGGAATCTTTCAAAATGTGAAAACCACGACAACCGGCGGTGGCCCGACGAAGATCAACACGTAGATCACCAACAGAAGAAGGCTCACTCGCCACTGTACACCTCTAAGATCCGCAAATGGTCGATTCGCCTCTAAGATCCGTTAGTCTGTAAAGTGCATTGTTTGCGAACTCTTATGTATGTGTGTATGTTCAAAGACCTCCAAGTTGTCCATCAGCCTGAATTTAAATATTGTTCGATCCACCTTCTGTAGCTGCTTGGATGGTAGTTTATTTGCACTGGCCTGCATCTCGTCTTCTATAGGGCGTTACATATGAAACTGAAAAGAAAGACTAGAGTCTGAATGTCATACAGTGCCAAATTTCATAATAGAAGAAGAGAATCACTTATCGAGGATGACTTGGTCTGCACATTTCCACTTGCGCATAGGGTTGCTGGATCGGCAATAAACTAGTGAGATATTGCCTACCCTCTGGATATGGTTGTCGGAGAAAACACCAGCCAAGCATGTGCTGCACTCATCCTTGCCCCGCATTAGTTATGCCTCTAGGATTTAAATTCTGTACAGATTTGACATTGGGTTTGGGGACTGCGGGTCGTACCGCAGCGTTGGCACTATTGACCTCAGTAAAGGGATCGCTACCACGTTGTACTGCAGTACATGCAGGGGTTTGTCTCTGGCTTGAGCCGACGGTGAAAGTTCCACCATTGCTAGAGCTTTCTGGGATGTACAGTGAAACTTAGGAACATCTTTTTTCACCTTCCAGGAGATAAACATGAATTAGTGTATTGCAAGCACATTACCACTTTGCCAAAAGATTGATCTGTGAAGCTCTTTTTGGGTCTCCATAGGTCCAAGTTTTAACCTCAGCAAGCTGTGACCAATCCTTGGGCAGTGAGCTACTTTTTTCTTAAGCCCCCGTAAGTCTAAGTTCCAACCTCGATAAGCTCACCTTGAACCCTCGTAAGCCCAAGTTTATTGGCAATCCTTGAGCAGTAAATGCATGTGTGAGAACTCAAACTTGGGGCGTAGAAATGCTCCAATACCAATTAATGCAAGTTCACTATTATTTTGCTAAAAAATCAGTTTAATAACAACTCACGGTACTTTAACATTTATTGGATTGTAAGTCAGTAAGCCCATGTTCTAAACTTTCATCACCTGCAATTTCTTTTTTGGATCATTCTAAAAAAGGTTATTATTATCTTATGACGGTTTCATCTCCTGTGCGATATTTTGTGGAAAAATATGGTACCTCAAATACTGTGCGATATTTTGTGGAAAAATAAGGCTCTCACCTGTTGAGGTCCACACTCCCACGCTCTTCTCAATCGCCCCACCAAGATGCCTATGACATTAAGCGAGTTGACTTTCCTTGCCACGGCTGTCATTAATTAATGGCAATGATATGCTAGGAGGCCTCTAGAACTTTTGAAAATTCATGGAAAAGGAGATCCCATGTGACGGACGGCTCGAGTTTCTAGAGACAAACAGCATAGTATGAACGTAACTAGGTTTCGATGCTCTTCCACCCGACACACTGGCCTCTTGACTCAGATCCACGACGAAGAACTTTCCAGGAAAGCACACTCGGAAAAGAGAGAGACTTTCAGGGATTGGAAATTTTCAAAAAACATAACAAAGCCACAGTTAGTAGAGCACACAATTTTTAAGTGATTAAGCCTCCCGCTTAATCTACCTTCTTTAATAAACCGCTAAATGATACTTTTATAAGTTAACAATCTTTAAAGTAGTAAAATTTCTTGTTACCCAGCAATCAAAAGCCAAACAATTCTATCTGAATGAAACCTTCTTTTAACAGAAAATAACTTTCTGATGCCCTACAGAGGGTCGTATCAGAAACCCGAGGAGATAGAACAATTTCGTGCACGTATAGGATAAGTTTCTTCCCTCGAGCTGGGGCACGAAGGCAAGGTGGACGCGGGACGCCAGCTGGCGAGCCCGAACAGGCTTGAGTGGGTCACACCCGGAATGCAAGGTTTAAAACGAGGAAGGTTAGGAAGCAAGGTTTGTCATTCCCCAGAGCTCTTCAGGTCCTAAGAAACTCTCTCTCTTGTTGTGTTTATCCTCCGGAGAACCAAGGAACACTATGGCCAACAACAAGTTGCTGCCTATTGCCGCAGAGCAACCCACTGAAGGTGTGCTGGACGTGTTAACCATGTCCGGCGCCGAGATTAAGCATCAAATTTCAGCGACCCATGTTCCTCCCGAAAAGGATTTTGATGCAAACTCTCTTTTCGTTGTTGTCGAACAAATCTTACGGGTATATATGTTTCTACCATGTCTATTCTTCCTAATATTTCATTTTTCACTTTTTTATTCTATTCCTGTAAATTTTCTTCTCTCATTTGTACTGGAATATGTTGCTTTAGAAAAAAATACGGAGCCTTAGTATCATTGAAGGCTGGGACACAGAAACTCTGTTTTAAGAAAGTAAAACTCTGTTTCAAAAGCTTAATTCTTCTTTGACACGAGCACTCCTGCCCCCTTACTGTACCTGAGGCGTTGCATACACATTAACCCAGTTGAAGACGCAACCCCCGCTTTCCTCTCTCTCTTGTAATAAGCCACCTCACACCAATCCTCGCAAATCCTACGTCAAATCCCCTTGTCAGCAGAGAGTTAGTGATCCAAAAGGTTTTCTTCTGACGCATGATCTTTTGCATGCGACAATCCAGCACCTCCCAAATCATTATATCGCCTCAATTTATTTATTTATTTTTTTTTTGTTTTCTCTTTAAATGGCATAGAGACGAGCATTAAGATTTAACACACTTGTTCCAAGATGGAACGCAGAAATCAGCTAATGTTATCTGTAATCGTCTATGGGATCAAGTCGGTGCTTTTACCTTTGAGATTCGTTTGCTGATAATTGCAGGTCGAAATCAGCTAATGTTATCTGTAATCGTCTATGGGATCAAGTCGGTGCTTTTACCTTTGAGATTCGTTTGCTGATAATTGCAGGTCGAAAAAGATCCATATATCTTAAAGGAAGGAGCGACGATAGACAGCTTAGATCTAACATTGAGCACAGATCAGCAACTTGTTTCAGAGGTAATTACAAAGAGGGGCTTTTTTCCCCCCAAGAAACCCTTGAGCAAACCTCATTTTAATTTTTAAATTTTTCATTGTTTGTTGCATGAATTATAATGCAAGTTAATAATATCATTTTTATTATTTTATTATTTTATTATTTTATTAATTAGCAATTGTTGGAGACAGGAAATATGCAATGTTAGCAGTTGGATTGCTTTCTTTATCTCCCACTATTCCATCAACATAATTAGTTATTGCTTTTAGCACACTGTAATCTTCTAGAATTTTTTAGTACTTCTCTAATTTGACTAATAAGAAGCAATAGAGATTTTATGGTGGTTTGAGAACTTCTGTCATTGTTATACTTCAATCTCCTTTTATGTTTCTTGCTAAAAGGAAGAAAATTGTAATATCAGATGGCACACAAGGCTTCAGATGTTGAAACGGCACACAGAACAACGATGGCAATACTCAACAAACTCTCAAGCTACTCATGGCAGACCAAGGCAGTGTTGGCACTAGCAAATTTTGCTTTGGATTACAAGAAATATATCTTGGCAACTTCACAAGGTGACCCATCAACCCGACTCAATAAGCCAGTGGAGATCCCAACGTACGTGACCACCTTTTACCATAAAAAGGAGATTGAACAGGTGATCTATCGTATGCTGACCACAACCAAATACACCTTAGAGTGCGGGAAGAAAAAGAGTACGGCATCGAATGATGCATTGTTGTCACATGACATGGATGGTATCCCGGCACTTGTCTACTGGATTATTATGAGTGTCGTAGCTTGCACAACTCCAATGTTTTGTCTTACTAGCAATGAGTAAGTTCCTACCCCTGACATGTATGAAATATGTTGAAATCACTCCCATATGATAGTTGGCCTAGGTTTCATACGTGGTGTTACAATGAAATATTTTATACAGCTACTATCCTCTTAATCTAATCAAATGATGACGGTTGCTTGATTTTAGGGACAATACACAGGAGTTGTTGTCATTGGCCAAGAGCATCTATTACAAGCTGGACGAACAATATTGGGATGTAAGACATCAAGGTAAGCCACTGGAGCGATTTCATTCATGAGGAAACACACCACCGTGGATCTATCTACCTCTAACACAACAGTTTAGAATCGACGACATCTCTGACTATAGATTCTCGTTTACTGCAGAGATACTGAAGGCAATGAGAAGAGTGAAGGACTTCTTACAAACGCCTGACGAAGTCACGGAGGTTTTGAAGGCACTGATTTTTGGCAAGGATGATGTGCAGCCACTTATTGACAGTTGTTTGGACAAACCGGTTAGCATTTTCAACCTAAACACTCGAACTTAGTTACATCCTTCATACTTGCTACAAACTGAATATTATAGTACTTTGCTGCAATTCTGTCCATTACACATTAAGTTTATTATATTGAACAAATAGACTTGGTTTTTAACAATTTGTGCTGCGTAAACAGGTCAGCATCGACGTTTTGAAAGATAAAGGTGTTCTGTTATTTTTTTCGGACATGCATGTGTCTAGAGATGATATCTTAATTATGAAGCCAATTTATGAAGAAATAACAGACTATAATATTGTGTGGATCCCCCTTGTGGCGCAATGGACCGATGAGTTGCGGAAAAAGTTTGACATGTTGCGATCGCAGATGCTATGGTATGTACTGCAATACTTTTCACAGTTGGCAGGCATCAAGTTCATTAAGGAAGAGTGGCACGTCGAGAATGGCCCTGTTGTAGTCGCAATGGACGCACGAGGAAATATACAGGAAGAAAACGTTTTGCCCCTCATTCGAGTGGAGGGAACAGAGGCCTTCCCTATAGGTGCCCCCGTGCTTTGTGCAGATGTCATGCGTCCACCAGGACCTCACGCAGTAAGTCACTTCTGAAACTTTTAATGAAGATAAATACAATCCTGACTATTATGTATATGTGCATATGCGCATAATTATGGGTGTAGCTTTAAGCTAAATATGATAAGCTGCCTTCAAATAAAACCTGAGGCTAAAACATACCTTGTGCAATCAGATGGACGACTACACTTTCCATTGTGGAGGCAAGGACAGCAGATGGATCAAACAATTTTCCAAGAAAGTAAATGCTATTGCTGAGGACCCCATCCTCAAGAAAGAACTCATTTCCGTGGAATGTTCCTGCGTTGAAAACGTTAACAAATGGAACCCTTTCCAGAAAGCCCCCAAGACTCGAAAGATGAATGAGGAAATTCAAAGGATATTGCCTTCTTTCAAAAATGAGAGAAGGTGGGCTGTGTTGATCAAGTGGTCGAAAAAAGTAGTCAGTGATGATGGTCCAACAATTCTGAAGGTCTTGGAGATGTTTGACGAGTGGAAGCAGTATGCGTTTGAGAGGGGTTTCGAAAATTGCTTCAGAGAATACCATGAGAAGCTTCGCTCGACTAATCCCAACCCATCAACATCCCAGCCCGTATAAGGTGCTGCCACTTGACGGTGCTATAGATGATGTGTGTGTGTCATCAGTGTTATGAAGTTTGATATCGTAATGCTATAATAAGTATGTTGGTCTTATTGGTATGCTGATGCCGATACCATGGATATTATATATCCATGTTGGTTATATCGAAGAGAGTCTTTTGTTGGAATAATCTATGCTGAAACACTAGAGAATACTATAGTCATGAATGGATAATCAAATTTATTGTTATATTTATAAGTTATATATTTCAAATAGATAATAACTTTACGATAAATATTACAATAGAATTCAGCCAAAGAATTACTATTTATTATGAGTAATAAATTCAGCCAAAGCACTACTATTTAAGCACTCTTTCTAACATCCAGAATTTTTCTATCCTTCCAAGTCATTTCCAATATTTTGTGTTTACTCCAACAACAGTGGAACATATATCTAATTATAATAGTATTTCTAATTAATATTGAAATAACCTCTTTTAAAAATGTCATTTCTCAATGGCAATCATATTTTGCCTAGGGACCATGCTTACTGGGTTATCCTACTTATCTTAGTATGCAAGGATTAATTAATTCCTTAGTCATATAAAAGGAATAAAAAAATAAAAATAAAAACTTGAGAGCATGCATATTTAAATTTGATTATACTTTTGTATTTATCTTATCAAGCATGATAGATATAATTAAATCTTTAAGAACAATCACCACTTCTAAATATGTCAATTTGTAAAATCATTAAAAAACATATATAAGATTGATCTCTTTGTGCTAAAAAATATTTATAATAGTTGCAAATTTATATCAAATTGTAGCAAAAACTAGTTGATAAGACAAAAAGCACTACTAAAATTTGAGGATGAAAAGAAAAAAGTTGCTTTTTAATATTTTGTGGTTGGTGGTTCAAACTTTTCTGTTTTGTTTTTTACCCCTTTTTTTAGCTAAATGTGGTAAGGGGGGAGTTCTACATAAAAAGACAACTCGGTTTGTGTTCGTTCTATTGCTCATTGATCCTTGCCATCCTAGTCTGTCTCTTTCTGTTCCTTTAATATGAGCTTCGGCCCCAAGTTTATCAGTGTTTGTTTGAAAAGGCTTATGGAGATTTATGTTCACCTTAGCCCCAAATATATGTAGCACAAAATGACCAAATGAAATGTGGATCTCTCGTGAACACGATCAAAAGGGTGATCTTGAAAGGCAAAGGTGAAAGCATGCACTCATCAGTATAAGGGAAAGCAAACCCTTTATCACCTATGTAGGAAATGTTGAGAGATAAACCAAAGCAAACACATTTGGCAATCATAGCTAGAATTTATGTAGTTTCAATTAAATTTAGGTGGTCTCGTGGAGTAGCGATTCACCCTTTAAAATATATAGTTTTAACAACTCTTCTCTTTGTTAAAATTATGGTTACTACTATTAAACTAAAATTTTAAATTATTAGTCAAAGAGCATACTTTAATCCTTTAGAATTTTAACCCATCTACACTCAATAAGCTTGTTGATATATTTCTTACTCGAATCACGTAAGACTTGAACACTCAAGTTAGCTCATATAGGCCCCCTCAGCTCTAGGTCCACTACAGACACCTTCTTGCAATCTTTTGTAGCGAGTTGGGTCCATCCACCCTTTTTCGGGTCACTCGAGCTAGGCCTCACAAGACTCTTTTGTAATCACACATGCCAATGCTTTTTAGATTCATACACATTTAAATTATCTACTACAATTGAAAATTATTATATTTTACTCTCTTAATCACTTAAAATTTCTTAATCTTCTATTTTTAAGACTTATAATTTTAATGGGATGTCCAAAAATTTTTGTTTTTGACGTAATCATGATGACTCTTATGCACCCCTCCCTGAGGAACTATGACGTCTTCCTTTAGTGGCCCTTAGTTTCACCTAGTGCAGATTTTGCAGGAAGAATCGGGCCGTGGGAAATCCTTGGGATACGTCGTCCATACTTGTTTTCTGCTAACTTTTCCACGATCTATACATTTATCGCTGGCAACCAATTTTCTTCCTCGTCACTCCCCATGCCCTACAAGGTATTCCTTTTCAAAAAGTAGCGCTAAAGTGATTAGATTGAAAATCAAAATACACTTTAGAAGGGAAAAGTTATTTATGCATCTCTCTGCACATACTTTATGTCTGTATCTCATCTCCACCATCGGTTTTGAACAAAAAGTCGTCAAAAACATGATTAACGACCCATGTAAGCGAGGTGCAGAAGAAATGTGTATACAAGCTATTCAAATGGGGGCATCCATCTGAAAATTGTCTTTACTTGCTTAAGTATCTTTCACTGATGAAGGTAAGGAACCAAAAAAGTGGCGGGTTGGATGAAAAAAGCTGGGTTACATGGCTAAGCCAAATTCTGCGTAGCTATCTCTTCTCTTTTCATTTATGCTTGTCAACAACAAACAGATCTCGTAACATCTCCCGGGCATTCTCCAAAGAAGATGGCACTGAGTAATAATGTCATTGAAGCCATCACCTTCATCGCTATGCTCCTCTCAGTGCCGATCATAGGTGCTGGAATCTGGCTTACCTCGGAACCAGACAACTCTTGTGTGAAGATCTTGCAATGGCCTGTCATCATTCTGGGGGTATTGGTCTTGGTTGTAGGACTAGCAGGCTTCATTGGAGCGTTCTGGCGAATCCCATGGCTCCTTATTTTCTACCTTGTCGCCATGCTTATCGTGATAATATTGCTTGCCTCTTTGGTGGTTTTCGTCTACAGGTTACCATCAGGGCTCCGGCCACCTTGAACCTAATCGGGCTTACTTGGAGTATAGTCTTAGAATCGGAAATATAGCTGAGAACGCATCAATCTAGTGGGATCAATCAACCCTAAAAATGCTTGCTTAATCGTATAATTACAGAGAAGAAAAACATATACAGATACGGTGCGGCTAGGATAAGACCCGATTAGGAAAACTCTACACGGGCCGTACATAAGGTTCAAGCCCAATAAGAAAAACTAAACTAATAACCCAATAGGCTAAAGACCGACCCAACTATAATAAAATAATACAATAAAATACATACAAAATACAGGTAAAATACAAATATTGCAACATATAGTCTTGATGACTTCTCAGGGTGGCTTCGTCGACGGGTTCAGTCTCCTTACAAATGGGATTGCATAAGGAACTGTCTTAGCTCCACTTCCATGTGTTCTGAGTTGAACCAGAATTATCGCATGGCTCAGGATTTCTTTAATGCGCATCTCACCCCTTTACAGGTAAACCATTTTCTGCTCTTTAAAGTTACTTCTAAAAGTAAGCTCTATTTCTGCTTGTGTAAATCTCACAAGAAAACCTTGCTATGTCTTTGGAATAATTAGCATAACGTTAAACAAGCTTCATTGTTATTGTTCTCGTTGCTGCTGCACTTCTTTTTTTTTTCTTTTTTTCTTCTTTACTTTTATGCACACACCAAAACTCATACTTGGTATCGAATCTGAGACCAAAAGATTTCATGGTCGACAGGCATTTAATTTCAACATGGAAGAAGCACCATTATACAGGCTCAAGGTCAAGAATGAGGCACAATTACCACATGCATGCGCCTGTTCTTTGGTCGAGCAAACCATCTCGGTGTCACATGTGCAGTGCACCCGCGCGCCTTTGTATCTGACAAGCCGACGCAGTCCACGTTTACTTCCTAGCTCTTGCCACGTGTTGATGACATGGCATCGAGTGATTTTAATAGTTCAAACTATTTTTTTCCCCACTTTTATTAGATAAATGGGGTAAAGAGGAAGTTTAGAATAAAAAGACAACTTGGTTTTAGGTCCGTCTCTTTTTTGTTCTTTTAATATGAGCTTTATCGGTGTTTGCTTGAAAAGGCTTATGGAGATTTCTGTTCATCTTAACCCCAAATATCTGAAGCACAAAATGACCAAATGGAATGTGGATCTCCAGCCGAAGATGATCAAGAGGGTGATACTGAATGGCAATCGTGAATGCATGCACTCAAATCATTATAGGGGAAAGTAAACCCTTATGAGGATTGGCATCACTTTGCTGTGAATAGAATATATTTAAACCTTCGGTAGAGGTTAAGAAAAAGGAAAAGAGAAAAAAAATAGAAACCCAACATTTAGAACAGAAAAATGGAAGATAGATCAAATTTTGAATCTAAATTTCATGTCTTCCACCATAAACAACCATAATGAGGAGAAATAAATTTAGATTGAATTACTATAAGCATAAAAAAAAAAAAAAGTGTACTTAGAATCTAGATAGAAAATATTGAACCTCAAATACTGCAAGACATTTGGTGTAAAAGGAAGGATCTCACCTCTTGAGAACCACGCTTCCTCGCTCTTCTCATTTGCTCAACGAAGTTGCCTATGACATTAAGCAACATGACTTGCCACGACCCTTCGTTTGCAAGCGTCTTAAGCATCTTAGGGTAAAAAGCGACTCTTCCGAGTGTGCGTGGGGCTTTTTGCTGTTTTACCGGTTTGTCTGTCCCCAATAATTAATTCTCGCTGACCACGCCCTATAGGGATCATCGAATCAATAGCAATAAGTCCTGTTTGAAGAGGCTCATATACAGAACGTCTCGAAATAATACCAGGAGCGGGAGATTCAATTAACCGAAATTCAGAAGCTGAAATTTCCCCTCGACCATCAATAGGTTTAGCTAGGGCATTTACAACACGACCTAAATAAGCCTCACTTACCGGTATCTGAGCAATTCTTCCTGTTGCTTTTACAGAACTTCCTTCTTGTATCATCAAACCGTCACCCATTAATACAACACCAACATTGTTTGATTCCAAATTCAGAGCAATACCTACCGTACCCTCTTCAAATTCTACTAATTCACCCGCCATTACTTCATCAAGACCATAAATACGGGCAATGCCGTCGCCTACTTGAAGTACGGTACCGGTATTTACAACCTTTACTTCTCGAGTATATTGCTCAATACGTTCACGAATAATATTACTAATTTCATCTGCTCGAAGGGTTACCATGAGTCTTTCTTAATTCTTTTTTTTGAAAAAAAAAAAATAATGCCTATAGTAGAAAGTAAAAGGACTAATCAGTTATTTCTTTCAGCGTCCCAAACATGCCAATATTGGCATTAATAGTACGTAAATGTAACTCGTTGTTCAAAGAACTATTTAAAGTTCCTAGAGCTCCTTGTAAGGCTTGTTGGAAAACCCGTTGTCGGACTTGATTAATCGCTCTTTGTTGTTCAAAACGAATGGTTTCATTTTTGTAAATTTCTAATTGTTCCAAAGTTTTATAAGTTGAATTAATCAAATTCAATTTTTCTCGTTCTATATCAGAGTACCCATTCACTCGAAACTCCCTGGCGTCCATTTCCACTTTCCCCAAACGTTCTCGAGCTTTTTCCAGCTGTTCAACGGCTCCCCTGCGCAGTTCTTCTGAACTTTGAAAAGTCTTCAAGATCCTCTGTTTTCGATTATCTAATAAATCATTTAATGAAAGTAGATTATCTTTCCATTTATTTCAAAACTTCCACGATCCCTTCCCGAACCAAACATGAATCTTTCGATTCATTTGGCTCTCGCGCCCAATTACTTCGATTATTTTCAATTATTTATAATTATTTATGAGAAATTCCCATATTTTTTTTGAATATAACGAGCCTATCCTTCTTTCTCTATTCATATTCAAAAAAATCCTCAAAAGTGATCATTAATCCAAGACCAGAATATTTGGAGGACTCTTCTGACTAAACAAATAATTGTCAGCAACGTTGTTTCTTTTTTTTTTTCAAATCCAAAGAATTCTTCTTAATTTATACGTAGGTCATCGATTCAGCATTGGATAAAAAGGAGGGATTGAAATACTCATAATTTTTTCCAAATAGCAAAAATAAAAAAAGGTGTCAAACCGTTTTATCGACATGAGTGTTCTATATCGAAAAAACTTTCTAAGTATTCATTTTGTTCCATATTAACATTAAAATATTAATCTAATAGTAGAAAGAGTACCTTGCTGAGTGTATAGACTTCAAACGATTTAGCTTTAACCATGTTAATTGTTCCACATTATTGGTTAACAATTATGCGAGTTTGTTAATTGACAGCTGCCTCACCTAATACATTACCATATTAGTGCCTGTGATTAGGCACAATATCATTGTAATTATTGTAAATATTTGGTTTACCTTTCCTAGGCTAGGCTATGTCCCTATAAATGTATAGCAAACATTGTAAAGATTAACACAGCAATATAGAATTATTCCGCTCACTCAAAGGCTTTCTCTCTATATTCACCTTTTCTTACATGGTACCCGAGCCGTTCTTTTCTAAGACCTTAATTCCGCTTCCGCATCACTATTCCCAAGCCATTCTTTTTGAGTTTTGACGAGCGTTCTTTTGCTGTCTTGTTCCCGCACTCTTCTCTTCCCGGCCATCCCAATCACCTTTTAAGCTCTTTTCTCTTTGATTCCCTCCCTTTAATTCCCTCCACTTTTTTCTTACCCGTGTTTGGTCTCTCGTCCTTTCTCCCTTTTCCTTTACAATTCTCTTTTCTCTCTCCTGCACTTTTTTTTTTCCAATTCACGTATACCACTTTTCTCTCTCCTGCACCTTTTTTCCTCTTCACATATACCACTTTTCTCTCTCCTGCACCTTTTCTCCACTTCACGCATACCAACATCTTTATCTCTCCTCCTTTTCCCTTTTGTCATTTTTCTATTTTCTATTCACGTAAACCCTCGCCCTTTTTTTTTCTCTTCTTCCTTTCCCATTAACCCTAGCCGCACTCTCTATTCTTTTTGTCATTTACCTAATTTTCAAACCCTAGCCGTCACCCTCATTCTTCCTTTTTTTGTTATTTACCTAACTTTCAAACCCTAGCCGCCACCTTAATTCTTCCCAATGGCTGCCGGAAACAACACTTCTCTTTCTCCTCTTCGCGACCCATACCATCTCACTGCTGCCGATCTTCAACCGGCATGCATTGTGTCCCAGAAGCTCACTGGCGAGGCCAACTGGCATGTTTGGAGCGAGCAAATCCGAACAGTGTTCCTTGCTCCGAATAAGATGAGTTTTCTGACTGGCAAGCTCCCACGCCCCACTGGCGATGATGACGCTGCTGCCCGTTGGGACCAGTGTCATGCAGCTGTGAAGACTTGGTTAACCCACTCCATCGATTCCTCCCTTGAGACTATGGTCTCCACTACTCCCAGTGTCGCCGATGTCTGGCAATTGCTTCGAGATAGCTTCGATCGGATTAGCGAGACCCAAAAATTTTCCCTCAAACAGGCCATCGGCACTCTCCGCTTATCTCTCGGTGCCTCTAGCGCTGAGCTCACATCCTTCTACCTCCGTCTGAAGGAGCTTTGGGGTGCTTTAGACGCCCAACAACCTCCTCTTCACTGTTGTTGTGGCGGCACTTGTGACACTAGTAAGCACTTTCGACGCCGTGAGGCGGAGGATCGATCCCTGCAACTTCTTTTAGCCCTGCCGGATGAATTCTCTACCCTTCGCTCCAACGTCATGTCACGCGACGAGCTACCGAGCCTGGAGAAGCTTTACTCGCTAGCAAAGCAAGACTTGCTCCAGCGTGCTGCTGCCGACGGCCGTTCCTCTCCCGGCAGTGATGCTAGTGCGTTTCAGACGCAACGTTCCAGTTGCGCCCCAGTCGGGTCAGGTGCATCTCTGGCCCAAACGAGTTGGACCCATGCTTCACAATTTGGGCCCCTATCCTCAGGTGGGCCCAACGGGCCTACCTTGCCTCATGCCCAGCAGGCACCTCCCACATCCAGGCCCATTTGCAGTCATTGCAAGCGGCCTGGACACCTGCGCGAGTCCTGCTACCAATTAGTGGGCTACCCCTCTAGCAGCAAGCCCAAGCAACGTGGTAATAATAGGCGCAAGCCTACTGGCCCAGGGCCCTTGGCCCATAATGTTGCCGCATCTGATTCTTTGATTTCACCTAGCTACGGCCCAACTTATCCCCCAGCTATGGACTTCACTGGGGGATCTTCTTTTCAAGGCTCTTCAGGCTATCCACCCACACCCAGTCCGGGTATTTTGGGCCACCATCCACCTAGCCCCGGTAGCATATATGGCGGATCCACTGGGCTTTCTCTCACTGCCGATCAACAGCACAAGCTCTTGAATTTCATCAACCAAATGGGTTCCTCGGACCCATTCTCAGGTACGGCTTCTTCCCTTTCTCCCATTTCATCTTTATGGATAATCGATTCAGGGGCTAGTGACCATATCACTTGTAATTTATCTCTTCTTGATTCATTTTCCCCATGCGTTACACCCATTAATATTACATTGCCTGATTGCTCACTTAGTCCTGTCACCCACATTGGTCGCTTTCAACCTTATCCACAATTGCATCTCACCAACATTTTATATGCTCCCCGTTTTAAACACAATTTGTTATCTATTCAAAAATTAACCCGTGATAACAATTGTGTAGCCATTTTTTTCGATGCTTTTTGTGTCTTTCAGGACCGTACGACTGGGGATCTGATCGGGCTCGGCAAGGCTAATCGAGGACTCTACTTTCTATGTTTCGATTTTCCAAAAAATTTTAGTTCTGTTTTCTCTAAATATTTAAATTCCATAAAGTCCACTGTTTGTACTTCCGAACAGCGATCTCCTTGTACTCCAATTTTTATTAATAATATTAGTTATGATCTTTTGCATCAACGTCTTGGTCATTCTTCCTTAAAACAATTTTCTTCTTCTGGTGTTTCTGTTTCTTGTCCTTCTTCTTTTTCTTGCCCTATTTGCCCTTTAGCTAAACAAACCCGCCAACCTTTTCCCATTAGTCACACTCTGACTCACTCCATTTTTGAGCTTGTCCATATGGATGTTTGGGGTCCTCATCGAACTCCCACCCATGATGGTGCATGCTATTTTCTTACCATTGTGGATGACTTTTCTCTTGCCACTTGGACTTTCCTCCTTCAATTTAAAAGCCAAGTATTTTCCAAAATCCAATATTTCATCTCCCTGGTTCATACCCAATTCAATGCCACTGTCCGTCGCATTCGTTCTGACAATGGCTCTGAATTTTTTTCTTCTGAGTGCCGTTCATTCCTTTCTATGAAGGGCATTTTCCATGAAACCTCATGCGTTTACACTCCTCAACAAAATGGAGTTGTTGAACGCAAACATCGGCACTTATTAGACGTGGCCCGTGCTTTAATGTTTCAAGCCTACATCCCTCCACCATTCTGGGGGGAATGCCTTCTCACTGCCACCTACCTTGTCAACCGACTCCCCTCTTCCTCTCTTCATGGTCTCAGTCCCTTTGAAAAATTATTTGGTAAACCTCCTATCCTTGACCATCTTCGTGTTTTTGGTTGTCGTTGTTACGCCACCACCTTGGGCCCTCGCGATAAGTTTAGTCCTCGCGCCCTTCCATGCATTTTTATGGGTTATCCTCCTTCTCAAAAAGTTTATCGTGTCTATGACCCTCAGTCCCACAAATTTTTCGTTAGTCATGATGTTGTTTTTCAAGAATCTGTTTTTCCTTTTTCTTCCTCTTCTTCTTCTTCTTCTTCTTCTTCTTCTTCTTCTTCTTCTTCTTCTTTGGACAGCCTGGCCCTCTCGTCACCTCCAGTTGTGCCGGATCCTGACACGTACACTTCCTCATCATTGCCTGTGGATCTTCCTGAACCAGCTCCTTCAGGTACAATTCCCATTGCCCCACCTCTCCCCTCCAACCCTTCATTGGACACCCCTAATCTTGCATCGCCATCATCCCTTACCCCACCTCCCCAACCTAGTGAGATCACTACTGCTCCTTCTATTGAGCCTCCCGATCCTTCACTACGTCGATCTGGCCGTCCCACTCACCCTCCTATTTGGACTTCCGACTACATATGTCCTACCCTACCTGCCTCTTCCCAAACTTCCCTTTATCCGATATCTAACTATGTCTCCCTCCACCACTGCAATCCCCCTTACCAACACTTCATAGCCTCCACTTCCGCCATCACCGAACCTACCACGTACCATGAGGCCACCCAAGACCCCAATTGGATTACAGCTATGGATGCTGAACTTACTGCCCTTTAGGCTAATCACACTTGGGATATTGTTCCTTTGCCCCTTGTTCATCGTCCTATTGGATGTAAATGGGTTTATAAGGTGAAGTATCGTGCTGATGGCTCAATTGAACGTTACAAAGCCCGTTTGGTTGCCAAAGGCTATAATCAGCGTGAGGGCATTGACTACCAGGATACTTTCTCTCCCACAGCCAAGCATGTCACTGTTCGGCTCATCATTACCATTGCCGCCGTCCATCATTGGCCCCTTTATCAGATGGATGTCCAGAACGCCTTTCTTCATGGTGATCTTTCTGAGGAGGTCTATATGGAGCTTCCCCCCGGATTTCGCAATCAGGGGGAGCATCTTGTATGTCGATTGCGGAAATCCCTTTATGGGTTGAAGCAAGCTTCTCGGCAATGGAATGCCAAGTTCACTGGTGCCTTGATTGCACACGGCTTCAGCCAGTCTTACCATGATTATTCCTTATTCACCAAGAGGAAAGGTAGCTCTTTTGTGGCTTTACTCATTTATGTTGACGATATCTTGATTACAGGAAACAGTCAAGCTGCCATTTCAAATCTTAAAAAATATTTGCATGGTGCATTCTTCATGAAGGATCTTGGTCCCTCAAAGTTTTTCTTAGGGCTTGAAATCGCTAGATCTCCAGATGGTATTTCGTTAAGTCAACGAAAGTATACATTGGAACTTATTTCTGAAGCAGGCTTAGCTGGTTCGAAGCCATCAATGATTCCCATGGAGCAGAACAAAAAATTCACAAGCCTTGAGTATGATGCTGGATCGAAAGAACAAATGAATGATCCTCCTCTTGATGATCCTTCAGTCTATCAGCGACTAGTTGGACGACTGATTTATCTCACACTCACAAGGCCTGACATCACATTTCCAGTCCAACTTCTTAGCCAGTTCATGCATGATCCAAAACAATCTCACATGGAAGCTGCTCTGAAAGTGATCAAGTATCTTAAAAGCTGCCCAGGCCTTGGTCTCATGTTCCCATCATCTTCGCCATTTGAGTTGCGAGCATATTGCGACTCTGATTATAGCACATGTCCCATGACAAGAAGATCCACCACAAGCTTTTGTATAATGTTGGGAAACTCTCTGATTTCATGGCGCTCCAAAAAACAACCCACTGTGTCTTTATCATCAGCCGAAGCAGAATACAGAGCTATGCAACTTACCACTGGTGAAATAGTCTGGATCATTGGGTTACTTAAAGATTTTGGTTTTTACATGAAGCGTCCAGCATTACTCCATTGTGACAATGAAGCAGCGGAGAAGATTGCAGCAAACCCTATATTTCATGAACGCACAAAGCATATTGAAGTTGAATGTCATTATGTCAGAGAAAAGCTTCAACAAGGAATCATCACAACACGACATGTACCAACCAAGGAACAACCTGCTGACCTACTCACTAAGGCACTCAACAGCAAACAACATTAGCATCTTCTCTCCAAGCTCGGAGTATTTGATTTATTCAAATCTCCAGCTTGAGGGGGAGTGTTAATTAACAGCTGCCTCACCTAATACATTACCATATTAGTGCCTGTGATTAGGCATAATATCATTGTAATTATTGTAAATATTTGGTTTACCTTTCCTAGGCTAGGCTATGTCCCTATAAATGTATAGCAAACATTGTAAAGATTAACACAGCAATATAGAATTATTCCGCTCACTCAAAGGCTTTCTCTCTATATTCACCTTTTCTTACAGAGTTGCTCAAACAATCTCAATCATATCCTCTGACAATGGAAGAACATATAATGACTATTTATACTAGAACGAATGGTTATCTTGATTCACTAGAAATTGGACAGGTAAAGAAATTTCTCGTTGAGTTACGTAATTACTTAAAAATGAATAAACCTCAGTTTCAAGAGATTATATCTTCTACCAAGACATTCACTGAGGAAGCAGAAGTGCTTTTGAAAGAAACCATTCAAGAACAAATTGAACGTTTTCTACTTCAAGAACAAGTATAAAGAAATTCTTTTATTTGTGAATCCCTTTGTTTAATCCTATAAAAATACGTATTTTGTCTTAGTTTATTTATTTGGACTTACTGCTCTCGGTTTTTCGAATTTTATTAAGATTTCACTCTTACAATTATTTATTTGTTGGGACAATAACCCAAGGGAAGGACTGATTGGAGGATGATAAATTAGCATACCTACTCGCCTTCTTCCTTCCCTCTCTTATTCTAATGGAACATTTTTTTTATTTTTTGTAGGAAGTGTTACAACAAACGAGATACTTCAGAATTTACATATGGTCTGGTACCTAATTCTAATAAATCCATTTTTTTTTTCAATTGGAAATTTCCAACTGAAAAATTGAAAAAAATCCATTCTATTACGAAGACCACCAGGTCGCGAAGCTTGTCCAGGAGATGTTTTTTATTTGCATTCACAACTTTTGAAAAGAGCTGCTAAATCAAGTTCTCGTTTAGATGACGGAAGTATGATGCTTAACCAATAGTTGAGACCCAATCGGAAGATGTTTCGGCTTATATTCCTACTAATGTAATTTCCAAATGAATAAATATTCTTATCTGCCGATCTATTTAATGCTTTTGTGGCTCAAGTAGTAACTACTTTACAAGAAAGAGGAGCAATGGAATACACCATTATGGTAGCTGAAACGGCGGATTCTCCAGCTACATTACAATACCTAGCTCCGTATACAGGAGCTGCTCTGGTTCTGGTTGAATATTTTATGTACCGCGAACAACACACTTTAATCATTTACGTTTTCTCATGTACACCAGAAATAAGGATACGTTTTCCCATAGATTCTCTCGTTGGCCGAATGGATGCATTGGTCACAGTGCTTAAGCAACGTGACTTGTCACGACCCTTCGTTTGCAAGCGTCTTAAGCATCTCAGGGTAAAAAGCGAATCTTCCGAGTGCGCGTGGGGCTTTTTGGCTTTGGTGCCTTCACGTGGCCAACGCATCCATTCGGCCAACGAGAGAATCTATGGGAAAACGTGTCCTTATTTCTGGTGTACATGAGAAAACGTGTCACAGTGCTTGCTTTAACTTTTATTTATTTATTATACTCTTTCACCTTTCTTTTATTTTAATGTTTGGGAGAGAAGCGCTGTGTGACTGGACCAAGCGGGGGCGTCTCTCTCATCGACCGACAGGAATGACGCGGCAGCACGTGCGAGGGACAGGCCCCGTGGGGCCCCTCTGGAAAAAAGTACCCCACCTCCCGTCAACTCAAACTGACCCGAGAATGCGGAATTCTCGTACGGGTTGCATTTTTAGAAATACACGATGTTTCGTTGTTCCTGAATCGTAACGTGAAAAGTTAACCCTCGCATGATTGCCCTGCGCTACTGTTCTATCATCCGACTCCCCCCATCTCTTTCGTTATCCCAAACAACATCTTCAACCTTCCTCAAGCTCCTCTCCTCTGTTCAGGAGGTGGAGTAAAGACCAACCTGGAACACAGCAACACACACCCAGAGCTCTTCAGGTTCTAAAAAACTCTCTTGTTGTGTTTACCCTCCGGAGAACACCATGGGCAGCGGTAATGTTCTGCCTATTGCCGCAGAGCAACCCACCGAGGCTGGGCTGGACGTGTTAACCATTTCCAGCGCCGAGATTAAGCATCAAATTTCCGCGACCCATGTTCCTCCCGAAAAGGATTTTGATGCAAACTCTCTTTTCGTTGTTGTCAGACAACTCTTACTGGTATGTATGTTTCTACCATATCTATTCTTCCTAATATTTCGTTTTTCACTTTTTTTATTCTATTCCTATAAATTTTCTTCTCTCATTTGTACTGGAATATGATAGTTTTAGATAATATAGAGCCTTAGTATCATTCAAGGGACACAGAAACTCTGTTCTACACTCTTATTTTCTTTTTCTCTCTCTTCCTCTATCCCTTCAGGTTGCCGATAGAAAAATAGAGCCACAGCGCAGTCTGTGGCCATCACCTCCGGTTTATTCTTCCACTTTCTGTTATCTTCTCAGGGAATATTGTCTTTTGGATTCTTAGATTCCAAAAGCTAGTTCTTTTACGCGACGTCCTGCCCCTTAATGTTGTTGAAGCTCAAGTGGGCCCAAAAATTTACACACAAAATGGTGGAGGACAAAAATACAAGAATTTTATTTATACAAAAAATGAATTTTTCACAAGGCCAACGACAAGGCACTTACCTCACTTTTCACACTTTATGGACACACACTTTTGAAGACTTTTTAGGACACTCTTTGGACACCTAACTACTCACATTTGCTCAGGTTGCACACAATCACCGTGGGTGCCTTCCCCTTTTTATATAATGTACGACCGACTTTACAAGTCGGTTCTTTGGCTTTCTAGACGATTCTCCACTTCTCTTTTTATAATTTACAGCCGCACTTTTTGACTCCTTTCTTTGACAATTCTTGTCTTTTGTTCGGTGGATGATCTTTCTTCCATTCTCTAGACACTTCTTCTTCACGTGGGTCCATGCCATTTTCTTCTTCTCCTTCTTTTCTACATAATTCTGGTTACATGGAGAATTCTTCTTTATGGGACCAAGGCAGCGTTGATTCTCTTCAAATGTATCTGCATATGGATGTGTTCCCTACTCATTTACCCACATGAGACAAATCCTAACAAATCCCACGTCAAACCCCCTTTTCAGCGGAGAGTTAGCGATCCAAAATGTTTTCTTCTGACGCATGATCTTTTGCATGTGACAAACTAGCACCTCCCAAATCATTATATGGCCTCAATTTTTATTTTTTTTCCTCTTTAAATGGCATAGAGACGAGCATTAAGATTTAACACACTTGTTCCAAGATGGAACGCAGAAATCAGCTAATGTTATCTGTAATCGTCAATGGGATCAAGTCGGTGCTTTTACCTTTGAGATTCCTTTGCTGATAATTTCTTATGGGTTACGGCAGCTCGAAAAAGATCCAGATATCTTAGATCTAACATGGAGCACAGATGAGCAGCTTTCTTCAGAGGTAATTACAAAGAGGGGCTTTTTTCCCAAGAAACCCTTGAGCAAACCTTATTTTAATTATTTAATTATTTAACAATTGTTGGTGACAGGAAATATGCAATCTTAGCAATTGGATTCTTTATCTCCTATATTCAATCGAGATAATTAGCTATTGCTTTTAGCCACTGTAATTTTCTACAGTTCTTTAGTACTTCTCCAATTTTACTAATAAAAAGCAATGGAAATTTTATGCTGATTTGAGAATTTTTATCATTGTTATACTTCAATCTCCTTTGTGTTTCTTGCTGAAAGGAAGAAAATTGTAATATCATATGGCAAACAAGGCTTTGGATGTTGAAACGGCACACAAAGTAACGATGTCAATACTCAACAAACTCTCAAGCTATTCATGGAAGACCAAGGCAGTGCTGGCACTAGCAAATTTTGCTTTGTACTACAAGAAATATATCTTGGCAACTTCCCGAGGTGACCCAGCAACCGGACTCATTGAGTCAATGGAGATCCCAGCATACGTGACCTCCTTTTACCATAAAGAGGAGATTAAACTGATGATCTATCATATGGTGAACATAACCAGACGCACCTTAGAGCGGTGGGGGGCAAAGAGTACGGCTTCGAATGATTCAGAAGATGTTTCATATTTTTTACATTCCATGGATGGTATCCCGATACTTGTCCACTGGATTATTATGAGTGTCGTAGCTTGCACAACGCCAATGTTTTGTCTTACTAGCAATGAGTAAGTTCCTACCCCTGACATGTGTTAGCATTGGAGTGAAAATTAATAGGCCTAGATATATTCCATATATATTATAGGATTATTGTAAGAGTTATTCACTTCTGTATTGATCAAGATTCCTAGTGGTGCCTAGTTAAGACTCTTAATACTATACAGTTAAGACTCCCTTTGGTACTTGTATAAAAAGGGAAAACCACAGGAAAATCTTAAAGGCCTAAAAGAGAGAGGTTTACACCCCATGAGGGCAACAGCCCGCACTTCATGAGGGCGGCAGCCCGCGCCTCATGAGGGTGGCAACCAGATAGTACTACTTTGTGTAGTAGCCACAGGCCAAAAGAGAATCAAGTGAGTTGCTGTAAGTATTGAGAATAGCTATGTGAGAGCTATGTATGTAAATATTGTAATCAACACCTTTGTATTCTCATGAAAAAATCTAATAAGAAGAGAAGGGGCCAATAGCTACGTCTGTGACAGGAGACGTAGGACGTTGTGTTAGTCTAAACCTCTTAAATCTTGTGTCTCTTGTATTTTTATGGTTTGATCTTTGTATCTATATGTTTAGTGATGGGTCGTTCCCGCAACAACATGTATGACATATGTTGCAATCACTCCCACATGATAGATGGCTTAGGTGTCATATATGGTGTTACAATAAAATATTTTATACAGCTTCTATTTCTTAATCTAATCAAATGATGATGGTTGCTTGATTTTAGGGACAATACACAGGAGCTGTTGTCATTGGCCCAGAGCATCTATTACAAGCTGGACGAACAATTCATATATGTAACGTGTCCAGGTAAGCCATTGGAGCGATTTCATTCATGAGAAAACACAGCACCGTGGATCTATCTACGTATAACATAACAGTTTAGAATCGACGACATCTCTGACAATAGATTCTCGTTTACTGCAGAGAAATTGAAGGCAATGAGAAGAGTGAAGGAATTCTTACAAACACCTGACGAAGTCTCGGAGGTTTTGAAGGCACTAATTTTTGGCAAGGATGATGTAGAGCCACTTATTGACAGTTGTTTGGACAAACCGGTTAGCGCTTTCAACCCAAACACTAGAACTTGGTTTCAACCACTTAAGTCTACAAACTGAATATTATAGTACTTTACCTCAATTCTGTCCATTACACATTAAGTTTATTCTATTGAACAAGTAGACTTGTTTTTTAACAATTTGATTTGCGTAAACAGGTCAGCCTCGACGTTTTGAAAAATAAAGGTGTTCTGTTGTTTATTTCGGACCTGCATGTGTCTAGACATGATATCTTGATCATGAAGCCAATTTATGAAGAAATTACAGACTATAATATTGTGTGGATCCCCATTGTGGCGCAATGGACCGATAAGTTGCGGAAAAAGTTTGACATGTTGCGATCACAGATGCCATGGTACGTACTGCAATACTTTTCACAGTTGGCAGGTATCAACTTCATTAAGGAAGAGTGGCACGTCAAGAATGGCCCTGTTGTAGTCGCAATGGACGCACGAGGAAATATCCAACGAGAAAACGTTTTGCCCCTCATTCAAGAGGAGGGAACAAAGGCCTTCCCTATAAGTGACGTCGTTCCTTATGCACTTGTCATGCGCCCAACAGGACCTCACACGGTAAGTCATTTCCGAAACTCTTAATAAAGATACATACAGAGCTCACTGATACATATGTTCAAATGCACATAATTGTGGGTGTAGCTTTAAGCAAAATATGATAAGGTGCCTTCAAATAAAACTTGAGGCTAAACCATACCTTGTGCAACCAGATAGAAGATTACAATTTCTATTGTGGAGGCAAGGATAGCAGATGGATGGAACAATTTTCCGAGAAAGTAAACGCTATGGCCGAAGATCCCATCATCAGGGAAGCACTCATTTCCGTGGAATTTTCCCGTGTTGAAAAAGTTAACACATGGAACCCTTTTCGAAGAGGCTCCAAGACTCGAGAGAAGAATGAGAAAATTCCAAGCATGTTGCCTTCTTTCAAGAATGAGAAAAGGTGGGCTGTGTTGGTCAAGTGGTCGACAAAAATTGTTAGTGATGATGGTCCAACAATTCTGAAGGTCTTGGAGAAGTTTGACGAGTGGAAGCAGTATGTGTCTGAGAGGGGTTTTGAGAATTGCTTCAGAGAATACCATGAGCAGATTCGCTCGACTAATCCCAACCCATCAACATCCCCGCCGGTATAAGGTGCTGCCACTTTGACGGTGCTATAGATGATGTATGTGTGTCATCAGTATTATGAAGTTTGATATCGTAATGCTATAATAAGTATGTTGGTCATATTGGTAAGCTGATGCCAATATCATGGATATTATATATCTATGTTGGTTATATCGAAGAGAGTCTTTTGTTGATCTATGCTGAAACATTAGAGAATATTATAGTAATAAATGGATAATCAAATTTATTGTTATATTTATAAGTTATATATTTCAAGTAGATAATAACTTTATAATAAATATTACAATAGAATTCAGCCAAAAAATCACTATTTAAGCATTATTTCTAGCATTCAAAAATTTTCTATCCTTTCAAATCATTTCCAATATTCAGTATTTACACCAACAATAGTGGAACTAGTATCTAATTAGAATAATATTTCTAATTACTCTTGAAATAACCTCTTTTAAAAATTTCATTTCTCAATGGCAATCATATTTTACCTAGGGACCATTCTTACTAGGTTGTTATCCTACTTATCTTAGTATACAAGGATTAATTAACTCCTTAGTCATAGAAAAGGGAAAAACAGAAAAAGAAATAAAAAGAAAAACTTGAGAGCATGTATATTTAAATTTGATTATACTTTTTTATTTATCTTATTTATCTTATTTAAATTATTAGTCAAAGTGCATACTTTAATTCTTAACAATTTTAACCCATCTATGCTTTACAAGCTTTTTGGTATACGTCTCACTTCAATCACGCATACTTGAACACTCAAAACTAGCTCACTTAGGCCCCCTCAGCTCTGGGCCCAAAACAGACTCCTTCCTGCAATCTTCTGCAACGGGTTGGGTACATCCATCCCTTTGCGGGTCACTTGAGCTAGGCCTCACACAGGACTCTCCTATGTAATCACACATGCCAATGCTTCTCAAATTCATACACATTTAAATTCTCTCTTACAATTGAAAATCAGTATATTTTTATTCTCTTAATCACTTAAATTTTCTTAGTCTTCTATTTTTAAGACATCTAATTTTAATGGGATGTCCAGAAATTTTCGATTTGACGTAATCCTGATGACAATTATGCACCACTCTCTTACGAACTATGACGTCTTCCTTTAGTGGCCCTTAGTTTCACCTAGTGCAGATTTTGCAGGAAGAATCGGCCCCGTGGGCAAGCCTTGGGATACGTCGTCCATAATTGTTTTCTGCTAACTTTTCCACTACCTATCCATCTGGTGCAGGCAACCAGTTTTCTTCCTCGGCACTCCCCACGTCCTAGAAGGTATTCCTCTTCAAAAAGTAGCACTAAAGTGATTAGACTTTAAGGAAAAGAAAAACAAAAAACAATACACTTTAGAAGGGAAAAGTTTTGGTTGAAATGTAAGTTTTTTTTTCCATCTCTAAGCACATACTTTATGTCTGTATCTCATCTCCACCGTCGGTATTGAACTACAAGTCTTAAAAAAGCGTGATTAACGACGCAGGTAACGATGTGCACAAGAAATATGTATACAAGCTGTTCAAATGGGGTTATAAGGCAAGGAACCAAAAGGCGGGGCGTTGGATGAAAAAAGCTGTCTTATATAACTAGAGTCTCCGTAGCTACGTCTTTTCTTTTCATTTATGCTCCTCAACAACATAAAGATCTCGTAACATCTCGCAGGCATTCTCTGAGGAAGATGGCACTGAGCAATAATGTCATCGGGGCCATCAACTTCATTGTTACGCTCCTCTCAGTGCCGATCATAGGTGCTGGAAACACCTATGATATTTAGAGTCCAATAATTTTTATTTAGATTCATAATACACCGCTACTGTTTATGCCTACAGTAATTCAACTTAAATTTACTATTTTTTGTTATGATTATTTATAGTAAAAGACCTGAAATTTAGACTCAAAATTCAATCTAAACTCGATTTTTCTGTTTCTAAATTAGTCTTAGAGATCGAGAGCCTTTTTTTATTTTATTTCAAATTTAAAAAAAAAAAGATTCTCTATCTACAAGTGTCAGAATTCATCTCTAGAAAATGAGCCCTTGAGACTCCCTTCAAGGGTTGATGCTCCATGATCAAAGCCGCATCCCACATGCGTTTGGTAAGAAAATACCATAATAATTTACACAAACTTTAAAGATAAATGCACTTAGTCTGAGCACAAATAGGCCAACAACAGTGATCTCACAAAATAGTAGCCTCTGTAGAGGATATGGACATTCCAACCAGGCTAAGAAAGCGTAGAAACAAAAGGAAAGGAGAAAAGTAATAAATATATTATTAGCTTCTCCACTGTAGTCCTTTCAAGTTGAGCAATTATCCGACGCTTGGTGAAATAGCTTGGGGCTTTGCTCCTTATCTAGAAATGAGAGACTAACTTCCAAAACTAATTTCCTTAGGATTTTCTACAAAAAGAATCATAATAATAATATTAAAGAGGATTTGAATGAATTTGATTCAATGATAGATGATTCAATTTCCAAATTTGAAGCTATTAATAGGTTTGAAATAATCTCCCCAAATACATCCAAGAAAATGATAAGTGAAAAAGAGATTATTCATTGACTCAATCTTAAAAGAATTATTTCATATTAAAAGAGAGAAACTTATGAGATTTCTAGTTTTGTAGAAAGAGAATTCCATCCCTTCTTCCAAAGAAGTTCAAAGCACTGATGCATTTTTAGTTTCTAAAGAAAATCATTTTAACCAAGGAGCTAGCTTAAAAAACTAAATAGGAAAATCAAAATTTGTGAGAAGAGATTCTATCCTACTTTGAAAGGTATTTGAAATCCCCATGCATCTTAGGGTTGTAAAGAAGAGACAAAAGCTTTGAACTTACTTGATTGAAATGATAGAGCATATAGTTTGTATCAAGGTGAGAATCAGCAAGGTAATAGCAGCTGTGGTAGAAGCTATCATCCATGGAGTGCGTAGATAATCTCGTCTCAAGGAAGCCAACCAACCATGGGAAGGGTCCTCATAGAATTTTACCAAACGTTTGCAAAGATCATAATGCTTTGAGCTCATGGCTGAATATAGGATCTTTGTGCCAAGCTGGTTGATGAAAGTTGCATCATTGTTACCTAACCCATTAACTATAATCCCTTTTTCACCTAGTAAATGCACATCTTTCTCACTTTTGATAAGAAAATGTAACAAGAGAAAATAATCAGTAATGTATGCCTGATTTGGATAATGACATTGCTCCAAGGCCATGAGATTTCTAGCATAAAGCTCTGTGTAATTATCCAAGACAAAGCGTGGGATTTTTAACACTCCCTTCTCATAATGTAGGTCAAGTAAGCACTTGCTTGAAGGATTCACTTCAAACTTCAATCCTGCCTCATCCAGTTGGGTTGCACTATACATATGCTCAACTATGTTACATTTTCTTCTTGGTAGAGTTTGGAGAGGAGGGAGGTAGAATTTTCTAAGCAAATCAAGGAAGTGTTTTATTTTAGGCTCAAGATTTTGAGACAAATTTTGAAAGTTATAAAACTCAAAATAGTCAAAAGTAAGCTGAAGGAATGAAGGTAGACTTGAGGAAGATCCATATGCAAAATTGAACAAGTTTTCAATGATAAAGAAAGGAAGTTGATTTTCAAGTAACAAAAAGTCCAGTTGTATCCTAGCAGTCAACCATGGCTTTAGTATTATATGATCATCTGCTGTCCATGGTAATCCTTTCCTCGACTCTTTAACGAAAAGCTGAATGATGAAGCTTGCATCCTTAAGGATCATTTTTAGAAAGTCACCCTTGCTAAGTGAAATGGTATGTGCATAACATTGGCGAATATCTTCTTCTGAATGCTCTACAAAGTCTACCAAATTCTCCAAGTCTTTCTTGGTTTGTCCTATGAATTCTTTCAGATATTGTACTTTATACTTTTCCATCATCTGCAATTTTTCATTGCCATGGTGAAAAGGCCCAATCGAAATAACTTGTGGACTATATGCTTCTTCATTCAAGCTTCTAAGAGTATTTGGAACTTTGTAGATACAACATTTAGGTGATAAAAGAAACTTTGTGCTTTCAAACTCTTTTGTTATCTCATTCACCAAATTAGCACGATTATATCCACCTATTGGTGAGATGTTTGTAGGCTGTGGAATTGGATCCCCCATCTATCAAGTTTCCTTCCTTAAATCCCCTAATCACAAAGACAGCAGTTTGTAGCATTAAAAATTTTAGATGGGTAGTAACCAACTTCCCATGATTCAAGTGATGCTTGTGGAATAAGAGAAGTAGACATTTAAATAAACAAACAAATAAACTCAATCATCAACCATCAACCATCAACCATCAACTTGGACCTCAAATACTGCACGATATTTGATGGACAGAGAAGGCTCTCACCTGTTGAGAATTACGCCACCATCAACTTGGTTTCATTATGTGAAGCAGGAGGATCGCTCGGCTGCTCAACCCTCAAACAATAGAGCACGCTGGGTTGCTTTGAAAAGGAAGTCGCTCCCTCGCTCTTCTCATTTCCTCTAGAAGATGCCTATGACATGAAGCGGCTTGACTTGCAGGGCCTGTAATTAATTAATGGCAATGATGTCTATTAGACCGCCAGACCTTTAGAAATTTCATAGAAAGGAGATCCCCAGTGACTAACGGTTCGAATTTCTAGGCAAATCATATGTTTTTATTCATCAACAACAAAATCACATGGATGAAGTATTTCGTTTTCCAAATGAAAAATGGGAACTGAATTTGCATCTTCACAATAAAGCAAAAGAGAAAGTAGCAAATTCCATAAAAGATTATAATTACCATTACCATATATATGACAAGTTCAAACGGAATCCCTAAATTAAGAACACCAATATAAGAAATCACACACCTTAGTGGTAGGTAAGCAATCCAAACCTTAGGAATGCAAAAGGAATCTTTCAAAATGTGAAAACCACGACAATCGGCGGTTGCCCAACGAAGATCACCGACGGAAGAAGGTTTCTTCGCCACTGTTTAAGATGCGCAACTGGTCGATTCTCCTCCGCGGAACTCCCAGAATCAGAGGCAGTGGTCGCAGAAGACGACTCCGGTGTGGGTAAATGGTCGATTCTCCTCTGCGGATCTCCCAGAACCAGAGGCAGCGATCGCAGAAAACATATGAACGTGGCTGGGTTTCGATGCCTGTGCAGCCGACACACTGGGTCCCTTGCTCCGATCCACAAGCTTATAACGAGATGCGGAAAGGTCCAGCTGTGCGGATAACTTTCCAGGAAAGCACAGCGGAAAAGAAAGACTTTCAGACTTTCGGGGACCGGTAAATGACGACTTTAATATACTATGTACTGTGTAATCCTAATTAAATTTCCTGTTCAACAGCAAGTATAAACGATAATGTATTAAAGAACTTAAGTTGACAAGCAAAAACATCTAAAACCAGGTGTGTGTAATTATTTTATTTTAAAAAGCTCAAGATTAATTTTAACTATTCTTAATGATAAATAAGTAACAGATATTGTATAAATTATTTTAGAAACAGCGAGGCATCAGTTTTTGCAGTAGAAGCAAAAACTACATATTTTTTCAGTGATTAAGCCTCCCACTTAATTTACCTTCTTTAACAAACCGCTAAATGATCCTCTTATAAATTAACAATCTTTACCCTCCGGAGAACGAAGGAACACCATGGCCAGCGATAATATTCTGCCTATTGCCGCAGAGCAACCCACTGAGGGTGGGCTGGACGTGTTAACCATGTCCGGATTATAGTTTTTACAACTCTTCTCTTTGTTAAAATTATGGTTACTATTATTAAACTAAAAGTTTAAATTATTAGTCAAAGTGCATACTTTAATCCTTAAGAATTTTAACCCATCTACGTTCAATAAGCTTGTTGGTATATGACTCACTTGAATCACTTAAGACTTAACACTCAAGCTAGCTCACCTAGGTCCCCTCAGCTCTAGGTCCACAAGAGACACCTTCCTCCAATCTTCTGCAACGGGTTGGGTCCATCCACCATTTTTGCCTAGGCCCCCTCACTCGAGCTAGGCCTCACAGGACTCTCCTTTGTAATCACACATGCCAATGCTTTTCAGATTCATACACATTTAAATTATCTCTTACAATTGAACATCATTATATTTTATTCTCTTAATCACTTAAAATTTCTTAGCCTTCTATTTTTAAGGCTTCTAATTTTAATAGGATGTCCAAATATTTTGGATTTGACGTAATCCTGATGACAATCACTCCCCACTCCCTTGGGCGCTATGACGTCTTCCTTTAGTGGCCATTACTTTTACAAAAGGCAGATTATGAAAGAAGAATCGGGCCCCGTGGGAAAGCCTTGGGATACGTCGCCCATAATTGTTTTATGCTAACTTTTCCACGATCTATACATTTAGAGCTAGCAACCGGTTTACTTCCTCCGCACTCCCCATGCCCTGCAAGGTATTCCTTTTCAAAAAAGTAGCACTAAAGCGATTAAACTTGAAAAAAGAGTACACTTAGAAAGGAAGCTGATAGATGGGGGATTCAATTCGACAACCTACCAACGTCTTAAAAATAGTTGGATATAATCGTGCTAATTTGGTTAATGAGATAACAAAAGAGGTTGAAAGCACGAATTTATAAAAGATTACTCTTTTTTTCACAAATACAATAGTTTGTAGCATTAAAAATTTTAGATGGGTAGTTACCAACTTCCCGCGACTCAAGTGATGCTCGTGGAATAAGAGAAGTAGACATTTAAATAAACAAACAAATAAACTTAAAATGAGGGGGTTAAATTGATTATAGATTATATAAAGATATGTTTAGATTTTAAGAGAGGCTACAATAACTTAACAAAAATGACAAAACCTGGGTTTTTATGAGCCAAGTCCCTTTCAACCCATCTCAGGATTGGGTTGATGTCTAAATTTTGAGCCTAAATTTCATGTCTTTCAGTATAAACAGCCATAATGAAAAGTGATAAAGTTAGGTTGAATTACTGTAAGCACAAAACAAATAAAAGAAAAGTGTACTAAGAATTTAGATAGAGATTATTCGAGCTCGTATACTGCACGATAAGGAAGATGAGAAACATGATGAGCTGTAAGGGGAGAACCTGAGATCCTGAACATAAATTGGGCATGAAGACTCTAAAAATTTGTTCCTTTTTTATTTGGTAGTAAAAGAAGTTTTTCCTCAGAATGGTTGAAGGCTTCATGCAAAACTACGAGACTGATTGCTTTAATGTTTTCGAACTACGAGTCATTAGAACAAAAAGCATACTCTCTATCTTATATCATCACAATCATCAAGTAGTTTGGACATCAAAGCCACATTTGACAGCAAAATCTCTAATCAATTTTGGCTTTCAATTTGTTTTCTTCAATTAAAACAAAAAGAAAAAAGAAAAAAGAAAACAAAAAAAGGCTCTCACTTGCTGAGAATTACGCCACCATGAACTTGGTTTCAATCTGTAAAGGAGAAGGATCGCTTTGCTGCTCAGCCCTCTAACAATAGACCACACTAGTCGTTGTTGGACTGGTATGTAGAGTACTAGACTGAAACTCACGGTAAGAAGTTGGTTTGGTTGTTTATTAATTGTTTACTTGCTTATATATGGTATTTTCCTGTGATGTAACAAACAATGAAACTCAAACAGCAAACAAATAAGATCAGAACATAAGAGATTTAACATGGTTCAGCCAAAATTTTGCCTACATACACGAGACAAGCAGGAGAGAACTTTATAAGTTGTCCAAAGAACAATACAAAAGGTTACACCTGATATCAGCTCAGTTTCTTCATCTACAACATCCTCTTAACATATATCAAAGAGTGTATCACAATATTCAGCTCAATCTACTAACCTTCTACTAACTTTCTCAACGCTGGATCAGAATTGATGACTTTTATACACAGGTTCTGCATTCACAGGATCTATAAAAATTTTCTCTCTTGGTTCTTCACATTTTTCAGTTACTCCTTTATCCTTCTCTTTGAATTACATACATATATGCAATCCACCAACATGTCTAGCATGAGTTGGAAATGTACAGGCAAGTGGCAGCAACTCCAAACAGCACTGGTAACACTAATGTTGACAAATCAGCAGCTGCTTCACCTTTCACCGCTTCAGCTGTTTGAATAAAAAATAAGCTGCTGCATCACCTCCATTGCTAGTCATTAGGGTAAAAAGAGTTTGTGCAACTTGACCAACCAAATTATGAGTCAAAAAAGTCCAACAATTCTCCATCTTAACGAATAATTACTGCTCTTTACACAATTAGCTTCTCTCCTGCTTTACCATTCTATATTACTTGTCTACATATAGCCCTACCAAGTCAATACAAGTTTGAAATTTCTTTGTAGGGATAACTTTCGTGAGCATATCAGATGGATTCTAAACAGTAGGTACTTTCAACACTTTTACTTTATCTTTAGCCACAATTTTTCTAACAAAGTGATACCGAACATCAATGTGTTTTGATTTCTTATGATACCTTTGATCTTTAGCAATATGAATTGCACTTTGGCTATCACAGAAAATCTAATTCTGCTCTTGCTTCACACCTAATTCAAACACCAATCCTTGTAACCAAAGAGCTTCTTTGATGCCTTCTACTATAGCCATGTACTCAGCCTCAGTAGTTGACAATGCCATAATATGTTGCAAAGTTGCTTTCCAACTTATGGCATAATCTACAAGTGTGAAAGTATAGCCAGAAAGAGATCTTCTTTCGTCTAGATCTTTAGCATAATCTGAGTCCACATATCCAACCACTTGTTGACTTCCTTCTTTGCTGAAAGTTAAATTGAAATTAGTTGTTCCATTTAAATATCTTAATACCCACTTTACTGTATTCCAATGATCTTTTCCAAGATTACTCATAAATCTACTGACCATACTCATTGCATAGCTTAAATCTAGTCATGTATATACCATAGCATATATCATACTTCCCACTACACTTGCATGTGGTACCTTCATCATGTCTTTCTTTTCTTCCTCAAAACTAGGAGATGAATCCCAAGAAAATTTAAAATGAGCAGTAAGTGGAGTACTTACTACTGTAGCATCAGTCATGTTGAATCTATTGAGCACCTTTTCAACATACTTTCTTTGGGATAAATGCACCATCCCACGATTCTTGTCATAGTTAATTTCCATTCCAAGAATTTTCTTAGCTAAACCCAGATCTTTCATATCAAACTTTTGTTTCAACAAGTTCTTCAACTTTATCACTTCAGATATACTTTTGGCTACAATCAACATGTCATCTACATAAATTAATAAGTAGATATAACAACCACCAACTATTTTCCTTTGATACACACAACTATCATAGAAGCTTCTGCAGTATCCACTTGTTACCATAAAGCTATCATACTGCTTATACCATTGCCTAGGAGATTGCTTAAGACCATAAAGTGACTTTATAAGCTTACAAACATAATCACTTCTATGTTTATCCACAAAACCTTATGGTTGACTCATATATATATCTTTTTCTAACTCCCCATGTAAGAAAGTTGTCTTAATATCTAATTGATGCAATTCCAAACCAAATAAAGCCATTAAAGCTAACAAGACATGTATAGAAGTATGCTTCACTACAGGAGAAAAAACTTCATTAAAATCTATACCTTGCCTTTAAGTAAAGCCTTTTACAACTAACCTTGCTTTATATCTGACTTCATTACTGCCTAGATTATCTTCTTTCTTCTTATAAATCCATTTGTACTTCACAACTTTCTTATCTAGAGGAAGTGGAACGAGTTTCCAAGTTTTGTTCTTCAAAGAATCCATCTCTTCATGCATTACTTCAAGCCACTTTGTTGAATCTGCACCTTCTACTGCATCTCTAAACGTTTCTGGTTCATCACATAAATTGGTCTCTTCTGCAACTATTAAAGCATAAGCAACTAAATCTCCATAGCCGTACCTTTTAATAGGTCTGATTTCTCTTCTTGTTTATCTCTGGCAATTGAGTATTCTTGCACCCGTTGCCTCACTGAAGGAGTTGTAGTCAATTCTGTAGTTTGAGGCTTTAATTTGTCTCTCTCACTCTCTGTTTCAGATATACTTGGATCATTAGTGCCTCTAGAATTAACTTCAAATGGACTTGGAGCAATTTCCAACTCTACCTTTTCATGTAACTCCTTAACAGGTTTACTTCTTTTAAAGTCCACCTTCTCTTTTGGCATGTGATACTCATCAAAGACTACATCTCGGCTGATAATAATCTTGAATGATATTCCATCAGAGAACCACAGCCTATAACCTTTTACCCCATCAGCATATCCAAGAAAAACATATCTCTTTGATCTTGGTTCCAATTTTCCTTTTCTAGTATGAACATATGTTGGACATCCAAAAATTCTTAGAATTGAATAATCTACAGGCCTTCCACACCAAACTTCTTCTGGAGTTTTTTAATTAAGGGCTGTAGTGGGTGACTTATTGATTAAAAAGCAAGTAGTGTTAGCTGCTTTAACCCAAAATGTTCTTGTCAAGTTTGCTGTTGATAGCATACTTCTCACCCTCTCAAGGATTGTTCTATTCATCCTTTCAGCTATTCCATTTTGTTGTGGTGTGTATGGCATTGTGTAATGCCTTACTATGCCCTCATTCTTGCAGTATTCTTCAAACTCTTTATTACAGAATTCAAGACCATTATCTGTTCTTAGTCTTTTCACTTGTTTGCTAGTTTGCTTCTCCACCATCACCTTCCACTGCACAACCTTCTTAAATACTTCATCTATGATGGTAAGCATATATCTAGCACCACCAATAGAGGATACCCGAGCTGGACCCCATAAGTCAACATGCACATAATCTAAAGTCCTTTTTGTTTTGTGAGTTGTAGAATTGAACTTTAGTCTAGTTTTTCTTCCATACAAACAATGCTAACAAAGATCCAATTTGGTGATCTTTTTATTTCCAAGAAGACCTTGATTACTTAATATTAGCATGCCTCTTTCACTCATGTGCCCCAATCTCATATGCCAAAGTTTGGTATATTCTAAAGATGCTCTAGAAGTTGTCATAGCAACTCCTCCTGAAATTGTCTTTTCTTTGAGCAAATATAATCCATTGCACCGAATGCCCTTAAGAACAACAAGAGAACCTGAAGGTGAAGGTAATAAATTTTTAACTAAAGATAATAAATTTTTAACTAAAGGTGAAGGTAATGAATGTATGGTAGAAGTTGCGGAGTTGAGCCAAAATGTGTCAAGGATAAATGCAAGACCGCTAGAAATATCTCCTGCTTCCACAAAGATGGTTGATGGTGGAGACATTGCTACTCTAGACGTTCAGACTCCGGAACAGCAGTTAAAGTCACCAGAAAAAAGTGGTTCAGATGTAAAATTGGAGGAAGCTGATTTGTCGACCAAACAGGTGAATTCTCTAATGATCAAGGGAACAAAGTGCAAAACAAATACGATACCAAGAACACACAAAAATTTGCTCAAAACTTGGAATATGAAATAGAATACACCAAGAACCAAGAATGGCAACATTACAGCAGTGAGAACATTTGCAAAAAGACGCCCGTTGGAGGATCTAAAAAATAATTAATCCCGAGGTTCTGCTTTTAATTGTTGTAGAACTAGGAAGTAAATGAACTTTGTATTTAGACATGGCATATCTCATGCAGATGCTTCTAGATCGGGTGCTAGTTTCACAAGTTATTTATTTATTTATTTAAATTATTATGAGTGTAGTGGTTATGTCATGTTTTATAGGAATATCTGGGCTTGTATGTTTCAATTTGCAGGGCAAATTATTGCCTAAAGACTTAAAATTGAGAAGTTGCACGTTTTCCCAAAAAAAAACAAAAAAAAAAAAAACAACAAGAGAACCCTTTGTTACCTTCAAAATACCACCTTTAGATTTCCATTCATACCCATTTTCTTCCAACGTTCCAAGAGAAATGAGATTTCTCTTCAGTTTTGGTATATGTCTTACTTGAGTAACAGTTCTTATAATACCATCATAGGTTTCTATCTGGATTGATCTAATTCCAATGACCTTACAAGATGCATTGTTCCCTATTAAGACAGTCCCTCCTTTCCATGGTTGAAATTAATAAACCATTCTTTTTTAGGAGTCATATGGAATGTACAAGTAGAGTCTAAAACCCAGCTATCACCAAAATAATTTTTCGATATATTCAAAACAAATCCTGCATTTGATAAATCTGCATCTTCAACTATTGCTACTGTTTTCTCATCATAAAAACTACCTACTTTCCTTTGTCCTTCTTGGCTTTTCTTTCTAGGCAATCTCTTCTCATATAACCTTCATTGTGGCAATGAAAACATTTAAACTTTTTGGTTCGTGAAACTGACCTGGATTTTTTATGCCTGTTTTGTGACTGTGACCTTTTATTGCTACTTTGTTGTCCTCTTGCACTTGATCTGCCTCTAGCTATTAACCCTGCACCACTAGCTTCCTTATGTTCATCATTAACTCTCTTCCTTAATTCTGTAGAGTTTAGAGAAGCCTTAACATCTTCCATAGAAATTGAATCACGACCATACAGTAAGGTAGTAACTAAGTACTTATATGACTTAAGTAGAGAACACAATAGGATCAAGGCTTGATCTTCATCATCTACCTTGATGTCTATATTTTGTAGGTCCATTACAACCTTATTGAACTCATCTAAATATCTATCCAACGGTGTGCTTTCTTTCATCCCTAAAGTGTACAGCTTCTGCTTAAGATATAGTCTATTTGTGAGTGACCTAGTCATATATAAGCTTTCCAGTTTGATCCACATTCCAGCAGGTGTCTTCTCTGATGCTACCTCTCTTAAAACATAATCAAAAAGATTTAAAATGAGTGAAGCGAGAGGTTTATCTATCATTTCATCTTTTTGTGTCTCAGTTAAGCTAACAGACATCTTTTCTTTTCCAAGCAAAGCAGGCAGCAAGCGTTGGTAAGTTAACAATGCCTTCATTTTGAGCTTCCATAGCCCAAAATCATTCTTCCCATCGAACTTTTCTATTTCAGTTCAAATACTACTCATATTGAAGCTATTGAATTCTTAACTGACAGTAATAGGAAAGGCCAGGCAGTAGTAAATACCAACCCAGCTCTGATACCAGTTTGTTGGACTGGTATGCAGAGTACTAGACTAAAACTCACGGTAGAAAGTTGGTTTGGTCGTTTATTAATTGTTTACTTGCTTATCTGTGGTATTTTCCTGTGATGTAACAAACAATGAAACTCAAATAGCAAACAAATAAGATCAGAACACAAGAGATTTAACATGGTTCAGCCAAACTCTTGCCTACATCCATGGGACAAGCAGGAGAGAACTTTATTAAGCTGTCTAAAGAGCAGTATAGAAGGTTACACCTGATATCAACTCAGTTTCTTCATCTACAACATCCTTTTAACATGTATCAAAGAGTGTATCACAATATTCAGCTCAATCTACTAACCTTCTACTAACTTTCTCACAACTGGATCAGAATTGATGACTTCTCTGCACTGGTTCTACACTGGTTCTGCATTCATAGGATCTGCAGAATTTTTCTCTCTTGGTTCTTCACGTTTTTCAGTTACTCCTTTATCCTTCTCTTTGAATTACATACATATATGCTATCCACCGACATGTCTAGCATGAGTTGGAAAACATACAGGCAAGTGACAGCAACTCCAAATAGCACCGATAACACTAATGTTGACAAATTAGCAGCTGCTTTACCTTTCACCGCTTCAGTTGTTTGAATAAAAAATAAGCTGCTGCATCACCTCCATTGATAGTCATTAGGATAAAAAAATTTTGTGCAACTTGACCAACCAAATTATGAGTCAAAAAAGTCCAACAATCGCTTTAAAAAGGAAGTCGCTCCCTGCTCTTTCTCTACGAAGGTGCCTATGACATGAAGCGACTTGACTTGACTTGTACAGCCTTTCATTAATTAATGCCAATGCCGTCTAGTAGGCCTCTAGACCATTTGAAACTTCATGGAAAAGGAGATCCCAAGTGATTCGGTTCGAGTTTCTAGGAACAAACAGCAGCATATGGACCCCGCTAAGCCGCGTGGCTATCGTGTTGCATGGAAGTCCTAGTGAGTCACTGACTTCCTCCAACCTCAAACCTTCACCTTCATGAGCGACTTAATTGATCAAGAAGAAATTTAAAAAATTACAAAACTATGAAGAGGGAGCGAAGTTATATCACGCGATGGAGCATATGCCCTTCTCCTGCAATCCCTCGACTATTGCTTTCCTTTGCTGTTTACTTCATTGACAAGGGTTACACGTACGCTGTCTCGTTTACACGTGTTGATGGCCTTGATCACGAAGGCTCCGGGAAGGAGGAAGGATGAAGAAGGAAGGTTACCATCACGCGGATTAGCATTGCCTGCTAATGGCATTTCCTTTCACTTGTGTCACAAAGAGGATAATGCAGGTTGCGCAATGAAGTAAGTGGGTAGGCGCATGGGAAACCGTGTTTCTTTTGTCAAGGAATAGATGTTGGAAGCTGTAGAAGTTTTAAGTTCCAAACTTGTTTTTCAATTTTCTGAATAATAATTTAAAAAAATTATCAGTGTATATACCCCTTATCTTTATACATACCTTAGAACCCTCCTATAAAATAACCACCTAAACAGGATATGAAGCTTTTATTAATAGATATTTTATACGAGAAACATACTCATTCTTTTAGATATTTTAATTTTTATATTTAAGGTTTATCATTTATTTTTTAAATTTTATTTTAATATATAAATAGGCTACTTTTGTCTTTCCTGTTAGAAACTGGAAGTTGTAAGACTTTTGTAAGACTTTTGTAAGGCTTTTGTGCCGTGTCCTCACAAGCCTCGGAAGAACTTATTTTTGTTAATGGAAGTTCGAGGCCTTTAAGCACTTCGATCTAAACTCCTCCCAGAATTCTTCAGCGGGTCCACACGGAATGGGGAATTATTTCCTGAAAGGTTCTGACGTGAACATGTTTGTAGCTGGGTGTGAATCTAAAAACGAGGAAGAGAGAAAAGGGCAGGATAACGAAGATCCCAATTCAGATCACGAATCAGTGGGTTCTTCTCACCTAGGCGAGTGAATCAGCTGCCTATTGCCACAAAGCAACCCACTGAGGGTGGGCTGGACGTGTTAACCATGTCCAACGCCGAGATTAAGAATCAAATTTCTGCGATCCATGCTCCACCCGAGAAGGATTTTGATGCAAACTCTCTTTTCGTTGTTGTCAAACAAATTCTGGAGCTTTCTGACAATATCTTACAGGTATATATGTTTCTACCATGTCTGCTCTTCCTAATATTTCATTTTTCACTTTTTTATTCCACTCCTGTAAATATTCGGGTTTGAAGCGCGTTAGAGCACGTTTGAGAGGGGCAATCAGAAGGCATGGCCTTCTTTTCCTCCTTCTCAGTCCTCTTGCCCTTTCTCTTCTTTTTGTCGGCCTTGGATCCTTCTCCATGCCCTCTGAAAGCCCCTAACAAGATCGCTTGCTTTCGTTTAACCCATTTGAACCATCAAGAGCTTTGCGGAGCCATCCCGTCGTCAACTTCGCGTAGTGCTCCGCCCACTCCACCTCGCGCACGACTTTTTGGTTTGGGTGCCTTCCTGGGTGCCAGTTCCTTGTCTGCTCCCTGGATCCGATCTTCAACTCTTGAAAAGAGAAGTCGTTCATCTTCTGCCTCTCCCTCGTTCGGTTGTACGTCATATAAGGCAAGGATCTCAGGTTTCTCTTTCTCACGGTTTGGTGAAACTCTGTTTCGGTCCTTACAAGTTCCTGCAAAGCCCTCGTGCCTATCTTCACCCTTTGCTTATCCTTCTTTACCTTCCTCTTTTTTTATTTTTTATTTTATTTTTTTATTTTTTATTTTTAAAAGAAATAAGAACAATACCCTTATCATTTATATTAATAATACAAATAGACCGAAGTGTCAAACCTATTAGAGAAATATATAAAACAAGATATAAGACCTAACCCTTTATTTCATAAACTCAATAAATAGGGTATAAAACTCTACTGAAATAAAAACATAAACAATTAGCATGACTACCTAGCCATTAATGAAAAACAAATTATTAATCTCATTGAAACTTAACATAAGGTGAAAGTAATTGTCTAAGGAGACCTATAATGCTCTAGGCCTAGTTGATCTTTCCATACAATTTTCTTGCATCAACTTGGTAAAAACCCAAGAGTTGTAAAAACTTGTACTCTTGTCATTGAATTCCAAAATTAGCCAATCCATTAGCTAAAAAATTTGTTTCACGAAACACATGAGATATCTAAACATTGGGAGGGATATAACTAAACATTTGCATAGCTTGTAAGCAAATTTCCAAAGAATAGATTGATTTCCTTTTATGCAATGAATTATAAACTGAAAATCTACTTCTATCTATAACAATACAATTCCCTTTTGATGGCATATTTCCAAGCCTTTAAGTTAAGCTAAGACCTCTACTTTTGCACTATCTTCATTTCCCAAATTAATTGTATATGCTATAAGCACACTTCCCTTCCAATCTCGCACCACTCCCCTTCTTGCGTATGCACCACTAATACAAGATCCATTTGTATTCAACTTCAAAGAGTCTACAATAGGGAAATTCCAACACATCATTCTTCCTCTAGTAATGGAAGGTATTGAAATAGGAATATGCAAAGCTTATAACCGTATGCAATCACTCATTGACAGAAATTTGGTACCTTTGAAGGATCCCATTAGAGGACTAACATCATAAATTACTCCTTCTGTCAACATTAGCAAGAGAAATCTCTTTTCCAAATAGATGACATTATTCCTTGCTAACCAAATTTGCTATGTGATATAGCAACCCATCAATGCTACCACTATTCTTGCATGTGAAGATTCGCTGGCTTCCTTGAACCAATCAGCAAGAAAACTTGAGAATGTGTCTCTCTTGATCAATATTTGTAAGATATTATAGAAATGTTGTCATAATCTCCTAGCCAGTTCTCCTTGGCAAAATAGACGATCAATTGATTCATATTGAGGATGAACACAACATACACACTTAGATGCTAGCGAAACACCTTGCCTTTGTATATTTGTATATGTCAGAAACCCATTGTTCATCATTTGCCACATAAAGAAGTCAATTTTAATGGGTAAATACTAATTCCAAATGAGTTTGCTCTAACTTACCTTTTCTCCATGTACCCATTGATGTTCATACATAGATGTAACAAAAAACAATCCAATGGATGTAAGCTCAAAATTTAACTTATATGGCTCATTGGTACGAGTGATTTGATCAGCTTGTTCTTTTTCTTTTGGAGACAAAAACCTTTCTAAAGCCCCACATCTAATATGCCATCATTAATACTTTTCCAATTATCTTCACAAGATGGAAACCATAAAAGCTCCTTTAGCCATTTGTCTGTCTAGAAAAACCTCAAACCATTTTTTACTACTAACCTACTATGTTGCGAAGCAAATGGAAGATGTACACTGATAATAGCACAACAATAGGATGCCAAAATGTATTTAGGTTGGTGAATAACTTCTACCATTGTGCCATATTTTCTCTTCATGAATTGTGCCCTTAATGATCTACCTTTAATAAAATTCCATGTCATCTTCACATGTAAATTGTCTATTACTGTAGTCATATCTCTTATTCCTAAACCTCCTTCATCCAAAGGCCTACAAACTTTATCCTAGCCTACTCAATGTGCTCTATGAACTTCCCTATTTCTTCATAAAAGGTCTGCCATAGTTTTATTAATTTCTTTCAAGACTAATTTCAGAACCTTAGTAACTAACAAAAAATGTATGAGGATTGAGGACAAAATACTTTTGACTAAAACTAGTTTTCCCCCCAATGAGATAAAAATCTATTTTTCTAATTGGTAATTCTCCTTGTAATCTTTGCCAATAACTCTTCAAAGTATATCATTTTTGCTCTCCCTTTAAAGAGTGGAACCCCTAAATATTTTATAGGTAAATTAGTCGATGAAAAACTTGTCTACTGTTTAATGTGATACTTCTTGTAAGCAAGAGCTTTTTTCACCAATAAGAAATTACATTTCTTGACATTTACTAGCTGTCCACTAGAAAATTAATAATCTCTCAATAAAGTCATAAAATTAAGTGTTGACAATTTTTAACCATTCAAAAAGACAATCATGTCATCTTCATAAAGCAAATGTGAGACATAATCAAAGTTATCCATACCTTTAAATCTTCCAATCTCTACATTCTACATTAGGTGTTTCAGCTTTCAACTAAATTCTTCTTGAGCAATAATAAATAAACTTGGAGATAGTGGGTCCCTTTGTCTAAGTCCCCTGATGGATTTAAAGAAGCCAAATTTTTTTCCTTGTAATTGGACAGAAAACCAATTGTTTGAAATTCAATGATAAATCATGTTTGTCCAGAGTGAAGAGAAACCAAACCTTTATAAAACTTCTAATAAAAACGACCACTCTAACCTATCATAAGCCTTTACATAAACTTATTGGTCTTAAATCTGAAAAACTCCTTAGTTGTTGCACCTTTGGAATTAATACCAACATGTAGTGCTTCTTGAAATTTGACCTCCCATAAAGAACTCAATTATGCAAATCTTCTTTTAGTATTCCTTGTGCTGCTAAGAAGAAGTGTTCATTAAAATCATCTGGACTTGGTGCACTATCAGATCCAAGTTCTTGATAGCTTGTAGAATCTCATCCAATTCTAGAACATGGCAAAACATTTCATTTTGCTTCTCTGTGACTAATCTTGTTACATGGCTGACCAAGCTTTTCCTTCCTTGTTTCATCCTCAACCTGGACGGCGGAACTCCCAACACCCCCTACTCCATCATTTTTCTTCTCCTTTGCTTTGGGCTTTTCGTCTTCATCCTCATTGCAGCTGCTTCTTACTTCAATGTCCAGAAGAGCTTCACGCCGCCCACACGGGGTTCTCACGGAACCTCCATTCTCCCCGTTATTTTCTTTTTCTATCTTTTCCTCTGTCCCTTCAGGTTGCCGATAGAAAAATAGAGCCACGTCAACTCTTCTCCGCTCACAAACTCTTCTCGCACTATTGGCCATTTTTCATTTTGTTTGGAACAACTGAGTCTGCGGCCACCACCTACGGTTTATTCTTCCACTTTCTGTTGTCTTTTCCTCCGGTTTACGCCATGTCCTGCCGCTTACTGTACCTGCACATGGATGTGTACCCTACTCATCTACCCACTTACAGACGCAACTCCTTTTTTCCTCTCATTTGTTATAAACAACCTCAGACAAATCCTAACAAATCCTTTGTTAACCCCTTTTTACCACTCTCCTGTTATAAACCACATCAGACAAATCCTACGTTAAATCCTCTTCAGCTGAGAGTTAGTGATCCGAAAGGGTTTCTTCTGACACATGATCTCTTGCATGTGACAAACTAGCACCTCCCACATCATTAGATCGCCTCAATCTTTTTCTGTTTAAATGGCATAAAGACGAGCATTGAGATTTAACACACTTGCTCCAAAGGGGAACGTAGAAAAATGGGCCAATGTTATTTTTAATTGTCAATATGATCAAGTCAGAGCTTTTGTCTTTGAAATTCTTCGCTGATAATTTCTTACGAGTTATGACAGGGCCAAAAAGACCCAGAGATCCCAGAGCAAGAGGTGCCCATTGACAGCTTCGATCCCACACTGGACACAGTTGAGCAACTTCGTTTAGAGGTAATTACCAAGAGAGACATCTTTTTTTCTTTTTCTTTTTTTCATCCCCAAAGAAACCCTTGAGCAAACCTCATTTTCAGCTTTCAAATTTTTCGATGTTGTTGCATGAATTATAACTGAGGTGAATAATATCATTTTAATACTCAGTTAGTTGGCAATTGTCGGTGACAAAACATATGTAATGTTAGCTGTTGGATTGCCGTCTTTATCTCCCACTATTCAATCGAGACAATTAGTTATTACTTCTCCAATTTGACTAATAAGAAGTAATAGAAATTTTATGGTAATTTGAGAATTCTATGATTGTTATACTTTAATCTCCCTTCATGTTTCTCGCTAAAAAGAAGAAAATTGTAATGTCAGATAGCACACGAGGTTTTAGATGTTGAAACGGCACACAAAACATCGATGTCAACACTCAACAAACTCTCAAGTTATTCATGGCAGAGCAAGGCAGTGTTGGCACTAGCAAATTTTGCTCAGATTATAAGAAATATATCTTGGCAACTTCCCAAGGTGACCCATCAACCCGAGTCATGGAGTCAGTGGAGATCCCAGTGTATGTCAGCTTTTACCATAAAGAAGAGATCAAAGAGATGATCAATCGTATGCTGATCGCAACCGAATGCATCTTAGATTTGGAGAAGCAAAAGATGCAGAAGATGTATCATTGTTGTCACATGCCATGGATATTCTCCCGGTACTTGTCTACTGGATTATTATGAGTGTCGTAGCTTGCACAACTCCAGTGTTTTGTCCTTCTAGCAATGAGTAAGTTCCCACCCCTGACATGTATGACATATGCTGAAATCACTCCCATATGATAGTTGGCCTAGGTGTCATGCTTGGTGTTACAATAAAATATTTTATACAGCTACTATTCTCTTAATCTAATCAAATGGTGATGGTTGCTTGATTTTAGGTACAATACCCAGGAGCTGTTTTTATTGGCCAAGAGCATCTATTACAAGCTGCGCAAACAAAGTGGTAGTATAAGATATTGTCTTAACGATAGGTAATTCACTGGACCGATTTCATTCATAAGGAAGCACACCACGGTGGATCTATCAACATCCAACACAATAGGTTAGAATAGACGACATCTCTAATTATAGATTCTCATTTACTGCAGAGAAAAGGAAGACAATGAGAAGAGCGAAGGAATTCTTACAAACACCTGATGAAGTCACGGAGGTTTTGAAGGCACTGATTTTCGGCAAGGATGATGTACGGCCACTTATTGACAGTGATTCGGACGAACTGGTTAGCGCTTTCAACCCTACCACTCAAACTTGCTGTAGAATTTCTTTTCTCACTTCTGATAGTGTAAAATTATAGCAGTATGGTTAATAGAACATATATTTTCAGACTTGAAGAAAATACAAAGTAAAAAAAAAAAATTAGTGTAGATCATACCATGCAAGACCCTCCTTAGATTCATGCCTACATCTTTCACACTTGCTACAAACTGAATATTATTTTGTACTTTGCCGCAATTATGTCCAATACACGTTAAGTTTATTCTATTGGACAAATAGACTTGGTTTCTAACAATTTGTACTGCATACACAGGTCAACCTTGACGTTTTGAAAAATAAAGGTGTTCTGTTGTTTATTTCGGACCTGCATGTTTCTAGAGATGATATCTCGGTTATGAAATCAATTTATGAAAAAATAACAGATTATAATATTATATGGGTCCCCATTGTGGTGCAATGGACTGATGAGCTACGGAAAAAGTTTGACATGTTGCGATCGTGGATGCCATGGTATGTAGTGCAGTACTTTTCGCAGTTGGCAGGCATCAAGTTCATAAAGGAGGAGTGGCACTTAGAGAATGACCCCATTGTTGTTGCAATGGACGCACAAGGAAATGTCCAAGCAGAAAACCTTTTGCCCATGATTCGAGAGGAAGGAACAAATGTCTTCCCTTTAACTTGGGTGCGGAACCTCGATGTCATTGTCATACGTCTTGTGGATAGTGGCACGGGCTTCGCAAGGTCACATTTCTTCGATTTGCGTGTCATTTGTTCACGAGAAGCAAAAGACCTTTTGCCCATGACTCCAGCGGAGGCAATGAGGACCTTACCTTTGATGATGCCTTGTGCGGGTATCACGCGTCCACCAGGACCTCACACAGTAAGTCATTTCCCAAAACGCTTAATGCGGTCTCATCGATACATGTGTTCATATGCACGTAATTATGGGTGTAGCTTTAAGCAAAATATGATAAGGTGCCTTCAAAAAAAACTTGAGGCTAAAACATACCTTGTGCAACCAGATGGAAGAATACACTTTCTACTGTGGAGGCAAGGACAAAAGATGGAGCGAACAATTTTTCGAGAAAGTAAATGCTATGGCTGAAGATCCCATCATCAAGGAAGCACTCATTTCGGTGGAATTTTTCCGCGTTGAAAAAGTTAACAAATGCAACCCTTTTCGGAGAGGCTCCAAGACTCGAAAGAAGAATAAGGAAATTCAAAGGATATTGACTCCTTTTGAGAAGAAGGAAAGGTGGTCTGTCTTGATCAAGTGGTCAAAAAAGATAGTCAGTGATGATGGTCCAAAAATTCCGAAGTTCTTAGAGATGTTTGACGAGTGGAAGCAGCATGTGTCTGAGAGGGGCTTCGAAAATTGCTTCAGAGAATACCATGAGAGGCTTAGCTCGACTAATCCCAACCCATCAACATCTCAGTCGGTATAAGGTGCTGCCACATTGACGGTGTGATAGATGATGTATGTGTGTACGAGTATTAGGAAGTTTAATAGTGTAATGCTATAATAAGTATGTGGGTCATATTGGAAAGCAAGTGCCAAGATCATCGACATTATATATATATATATATATATATATATATATATATATTATTTTTTATGAATATGTGAGTTTATTCATCGAAGAATAAAGAAATACATAAGCTTAGGGGTATACCCTAGCATTACAATTCATCTATGAGAAGATAGAATTTGGACTTCTCCAACTATGACTCAATAAAACATTAACTTGAGAGAGTTTAAAGTTTCTAAATAAAAAAGCTCTTCTACGGATTACTCTCCTAATTTGTTTGTACTTGTCATGGAAATCCTTAATAGGATAATTATTGAGAAAGTTTCCACCTCTACTTTCAAATATCATTGGAGGTGCAAGGAAGAGAAAATCACTCACCTTTGTTTTGCAGATGATTTATTTTTATTTGCACATGGGGATATTAATTCAGTATTATGTCTCACTAATGCTTTGGAGGAATTTGCAACACTCATAGGTTTACAGTATAATCCTAGCAAAAGTCAGATATTTTTTTTAGGGATCACTGAACAAGAAAAACTTTTAATACTAGATCATATCCCCTTCTCCGAAGGAAGACTCCCTATTAGGTACCTTGGTGTTCCTCTTATTACAAGAAGGCTTACCTACACTGATTGCAAAGTTTTAATAGAGAGAATCATGGCAAGAATTGATGGATGGGGATTGAAACATCTAAGCTATGCAGGAAGACTACAATTGGCAAAATCAGTTCTCACTTCTATCTGTACCTTTTGGATGCAAATGTTCCTTCTCCCAAAACAAACCATTTATGACATTATATATATATTAATGTTGTTTATATTGAAGGGAGTCTTTTGTTGGAATAATCTATGCTGAAATACTATAGAATGATATAGTAGTAAAAATATAATAAACTTTATAATTGTATTTATAAGTTATATATTTCAAATAGATAAGAATTTTATCACAAATATTACAATAGCATGTAAGTTATAATAAACATGTCATTTATCGTAAATATCATTACATGTTAGTTATAATTTTCATTTAACTTTAGATAGGGACCAATTACTAATTTATTCTTAGTAATAAATTCAACCAAAGAACTACTAATTAAGCACTTTTTCAACATCCAAAATTTTTCTATCCTTTCAAAGATAGAAGTAAGGTTATATTTCAATAGTCAATGTTTTAACACCACCATCTATGGAACTTGAATCTAATTATAATATACCATTAATAAATCCGAAAAAACTTCCTCTTTTCAAAATTTCATTTCTCAAAGGCAGTTTTATGGTACTTGGATACTATACTTTTTGTGTTGTTATCCTAGTTATCTTATATGCAAGAATTAATTAGCTCCTTAGCCATACAAAGTGTACTAGGAATTCGGACAAGGATTATTGGACCTCAAATACTGCACAATATTTGGTGGACAAAGAAGGCTCTCATCTGTTGAGAATTACGCCACCATGAACTTGGTTTCAATCTGTAAAAGAGAAGGATCGCTCTACTGCTCAGCCCTCAAACAATAAAGCACACTAGGTTGCTTTAGAAAGGAAGTTGCTTTGTCGCTCTTCTCATTTCAAATGAAATTGTGGAGTGTAATGCATTTTTCCAAAAGGGACGCTCCAACAAGTTCAAGTATCTTCAAAGATCTAGAGAGTTCCAGAAGATTCAGAATGGAGACCGGCCAAAAGAGTTAAGATGGTGCAAAGAAGAAATCTCTACAAAGTTCCGCCAGCTCTAGACTATTCTGGCAAAAGATAAGAAGAAAGATGTTGGTTTGAAAAGTCAATAAAAGTGGTTGTGTAAGTTGATTATATAGTCTATAAACACCAAGTGTGTGTTATAAAAATGTATGTACAAAAACCTTAAACCTTACCTTGTACCAAAGCTTTTTATTATCAATCAAAAGCTTTCTTTTCTTCCTTTTTGCCACTACGTTAAAGACAAAGGGCTCTACCTTAACCTTCATTTCAAGCTTTCTCAATCTTCGTTCTTCCTTTTTCTTTCTCAAACCTACCACAAATCTTTTTCACTGCAAACTATTTTTCTTTTTAGCAAAACCAACAATTGGTATCAAAGCAAGGTTTAATTATATTAACAGTTACAATGGCCAAGTCAAGTCAATCTGTTTCACTTCCTTTTCCAATTTTCCAAGGAGAAAACTATGACTATTGGAGTCTAAAGATAAAAACATTTTCCTCCTTTCAAGATTTGTGGGATATTGTTGAAAAAGGCATAGATATCCCCACAAAATGTCTCCATTCTTTCAAAGGAACAACAAAAGAAACTGAAGGAGTCAAGATTGAAGGATGCTCGAGGTCTCTTTATCATTCAACAAACTGTTGCTGAACACATCTTTCCAAGGCTTGTGGAAGCAAAGACTTCCAAAGATGCTTAGGAGACCTTGCAAATAGAATACCAAGGAACAGTAAAGGTACATTCTATTACACTACAAACTTTGAGAATGAAGCTTGAAAATAAAAAATGAAGGATTCTGAGACAATTTCATATTATTATGCTATGGTAAAAGAACTTGTTAATTAAATGAGAGCCTATGGAGAAGAAGTATCTATCAAAAAGGTTATAGAAAAGATAATGATAACTCTTACTGAAAAATATGATCCAATTGTTGTTGCTATAGAAGAATCCAAGGATCTAAGTAAATTGTCAATAACTAAATTGATAGACTCTCTACAATCCCATGAATATAGGCTAAATAGGTGAAGTGAAAGTTCAATTGAAAATGCCTTTCAGTCTAAACTAAGCATAAAGTCTATAGAGAGACGAAAGGCGAAAAGAAACCCTCCTTGTAATATATGCAAAAAGACAAATCATTTGAAAAAAGACTATTGGTTTAAAGGAAAGCCACAATGCCAAATATGTAAAAGATTTGGCCATGTTGAAAAGACATGTACATATAAAGACAATCATCAGGCCAATTATATTGAAGAAAAAGAAGAAGAATCTAAAGAAGAAAATCATGGTGTTCTCTTTTATACAAGCCAAACAATAGAAAAAGAAAGTGATACTTGGTTTCTTGATAGTGGTTGTAGTAATTACATGATTGGGAATAAGAGTATATTCACAAAGTTAGATCCATCATTTAAATCCAAAGTTAAGCTTGGAAATGGAGAATTTGTTAATGTTGAAGGAAAAGGAACTATTTGTGTTCAAACAAAGAAAGGTGTGAGGTTTATTCCTGAAGTTTTATTAGTTCCTAGTCTCCATCAAAATTTACCTAGTGTTGGACAGATGGTTGAAAAAGGATATGTTCTGCATTTTGAGAGATATTTATGTATTGTATATGATAAAAAGGATAAATCTTTAATCTTAGCAAAAATAAAAATGCAAAACAATAGAAATTTTCCTATTCAATGGAAATATGCTCTCTATATTGCCATGAAAGTTGAAACTAATGATTCATGGTTATGGCATAAAAGATTTGGTCACTTTAATTTTCATGGCTTAAAATTACTTCATCGAAAGAAAATGATACTAAATCTTCCAAGCATGGAAGTAGCTAATAAAGTATGTGAAGGTTGTGTGCTTGGGAAACAACAAAGGCAATCATTCCCTTCTAGAAAGGGATGGAAAGCTAAAGATTTGCCAGAATTAATGCATACAAATGTTTGTGGCCTTATAAGAACACCATCTCTTCAACAAAACAAGTATTTCATCTTATTTATTGATGATTGTACAAGGATGACATGGGTGTATTTTATGAAAAAAAAATCAGAAGTCTTTGGAATATTTAAGAAATTCAAAAATCTAGTAGAAAAACAAAGTGGACGTTATATTAACAGACTAAGAAGTGATAGAGGCACATAATATACCTCAAAAGAATTTAACAAGTTCTGTGAAGATGAAGGAATTGAAAGACAGTTAATAGTTAGATATACTCAACAACAAAATGGAGTATTAGAAAGAAAAAATAAAACTATTATGGAAATGGCTAGGTCAATGTTAAAAGAAAAAAGCCTGCCAATAACTTTCTAGGTTAAAGTTGTATACACCGCAGTTTATTTACTAAATAGATGTCTAACTAAAGTAGTAACGAACAAGACTCTAGTTGAAGCTTGGACTAGAAGAAAACCATAAGCTAAACATCTTAAAGTCTTTGGTTGTATATGTTATGTGCACATACCTGAAGAAACAAGAAGTAAGCTTCATGATAAAACTGAAAAGGTATATTCTTAGGCTATAGTGATCAATCAAATGGATATTGAATTTATAGCCTAAGAACAAAGAAATCAATAATCAATAGAGATGTTGAATTTGATGAAAATGGAATTGCGAAGAAGAAAAAGTTGAATAGAAAAATGTTCTAGTACCTGCTTACATTTCAACAATTCAAGAACCCATGGAGGAGGTCATTGAACAAAGTGAAGTTCCCTAAATGCCAACAACTCTAGAAATAGCAAGTTTGTCTTCTCCAACTCCATAAGAATCTTCTTCAAAATCTACTTTAAGAATAGTAAGATCTTTAAGAGAAATATATGAAACTTGTAACTTTGTTTCTTCATAACTAGAAAACTTTGAAGAGGGAGTAAAACATGATGTATGGAAAAAAGCTATAGAGGAGGAGATTAAAATGATTAAAAAGAATAAAACTTGAGAACTAATAGACAAACCTGGAAATAAAGAAATTATTGGCATTAAGTGAGTTTACAGAACAAAGCTAAAGCCTGATGGAACAATACAAAAGTATAAAGCAAGACTAGTTGCTAAAGGATATTCACAAATTCTTGGAGTAGATTATGTAGAAACTTTTGCTCCAATTGCAAGATTAGAAACCATGAAAGCTCTTATTGCATTGGCTGCTCATAGAAAATGGAAAATTTATCAGCTTGATGTAAAATCTGCATTTCTTAATCATTTCTTAGAAGAAGAAATATTTGTAAATCAACCTCAAGGATTTAAGATAGAAGGATCTGAAGATAAAGTTTATAAACTAAAAAAAGCTTTGTATGAACTCAAACAAGCTTCACGAGCATGATATAGCATAATTAATGGATATTTCATCGATTAAGATTTTAGGAGAAGTCTAAGTGAGCCTACTCCTTACATTGAAACTCAAGGTAAGTCTGAAAGACTCCTTATCTCTTTATATGTTGATGATATAATTTATATAGGAAATAGTGAAAGAATGATACAAGATTTCAAAAATGACATGATAAAAAGCTTTGAGATAAATGATATGGGTTTAATGCATTACTTTTTTGGTATTGAAGCAAGTCAAGAAAAAAAAGGAATATTTATTTGTCAAAGAAAGTATGTTGAGAATTTGTTGAAGAAATTTAAGATGGAAAGATGTAAGTTAGTTAGTATATTACTCATGCCTAATGAAAAATTCAAGAAAGAAAATGGTTCAAATAAGGCAAATGGTTCAATTTACAGAAGTCTTATTGGTAGTTTACTTTATTTGACTACTACTAGACCTAATATTATGTATACTACAAGTTTACTTTCAAGATTTATGCAAAATTCAAGTAAAGTTCATTATACAACTGCCAAAAGAATTTTCAAATATATACAAGGTACAAGGAATTATGGTATTTGGTACAAGCGAATTGCAGGACCCAAACTAACTGGATATACATATAGTGATATGGGTGGTTCAGTTGATGATATGAAGAGCACATCATGTTATACTTTCACATTCAGTTCTAGATTTTTCTCTTAGCTGTCTAAGAAACAGGATGCTGTAGCATTATCTACCACTGAAGTAGAGTATATTTTAGCTAGAAAATGAGCAACGTAAGCTATATGGCTTCAGAGAATTCTTGTTGATGTAGGTGAAAACCAAGAAGAGCCAACATAAGTCTTTTGTGACAACAAATTTGCTATTACCATGTCAAAGAATCTAGTGCTTCATAGTAGAACCAAACATATTGCAGTGAAGTATCATTTCTTTGAGAAGCATCTACTTAAAAAGAGATCAAGATTACATACTGCAAAGCTCAAGATCAAATTGGAGATATCTTTACAAAGGCACTGCCAAAAAAATAAGTTCGAGATATTTTGAAGCATGCTCAAGGTAACGGAAAAATGTTGAGTGTAACGCATTTTCTAAAAAGGACGCTCTAACAAATTCAAGTGTCTTCAAAGATCTAAAGAGTTCTAGAAGATTCAAAATGGAGACTGGCCAAAAGAGTTTAGACAGTGCAAAGAAGAAATCTCTACAAAGTTCGGATAGTTCTAAACTATTCTGGCAAAAGATAAGAAGAAAGATGTCAGTTTGAAAAGTCAACAAAAGTGGTTGTGTAAGTTGGTTTTGTAGTCTATAAATACCAAGTGTGTGTTGTGAAAATGTATGTATAGAAACCTGAAACCTTACCTTGTACCAAAGCCTTTTATTATCAATCAAAAGCTTTCTTTTCTTCCTTTTTACCACTACGTTGGAGACAAAGGGCTCCACCTTAACCTTCCTTTCAAGCTTCCTCAATCTTCCTTCTTCCTTTTTCTTTCTCAAACCTAACACAAACTATTTTTCTTTTCACCAAAACCAACAGGAATCCCAAAATTAAGAACAACAATATAAGAAATCACACACGTTAGTGGTCGGTAAGCAATCCAAAAGTTATGAATGCAAAAGGAATCTTTCAAAATGTGAAAACCACGACAATCAGCGCTGACCCGATGAAGATCACCAACAGAAGAAGGCTTGTTCGCCACTGTACGCCTCTAAGATGCGCAAATGATCGATTCTCTAGCGATGGCAGAAGACAACTCTGGCGCAGGTAAATGGTCGATTCTCTCTGCGGATCTCCCAGAACCAGAGTCAGCGATCGCAGAAAACATATGATGACTAGGTTTCGATGCTTTTCTAGCCGACACACTGGTCTCTTTGCTCAGATCCACATCCGAAAGAGAAAAAACGACATAAGTGGAACAAAAGTCCAGCTGGACGGAGAACTATCCAGCAAAGCACAGCAGAAAAGAGCGACTTTCAGTTATACTTTAATCTCAATTTGTGTTTCTTGCTGAAAAGAAGAAAACTATAATATCATTGTTACAATAATATCATTTTTACTATTTAAAGCAATCAATTTTTGGTGACAGGAAATATGCAATATCAACAGTTGGATTGCCGTCTTTATTTTTCATTATTCGATTGAGATAATTAGTTATTGCTTTTAGAACATTGTAATGGTCTACAATTCTTTAGTACTTCCTTAATTTGACTAATAAGAAGCAACAGAAATTTTATGGTGATTTGAGAATTCCTATCATTGTTATACTTTAATCTCTTTTTATGTTTCTTGCTAAAAGAAGAAAATTGTAATATCATATGACACACATGGCTTTAGAGGTTGAAACGTCACACAAAACAACAATGTCAATACTCAACAAACTCTCACGTTATTCATGGCAGACCAAGGTAGTGTTGGCACTAGCAAATTTTGCCTTGGATTACAAGAAATATATCTTGGCCACTTCCCAAGGTGACCCATCAACCAGACTCATTGAGTCAATGGAGATCCCAGTGTATGTCACCTTTTACCATAAAGAGGATATTAAAGAGATGATCAATCGTATGCTGACCGCAGCCGAGTGCATCTTTGAGTTGGAGAAGCAAAAGAGTACGTCTTCAAATGATGCAGAGGATGTATAATTGTTGTCACATGGCATGGACAATATCCCAGTACTTGTCTACTGGATTATTATAAGTGTCGTGGCTTGCACAAACCCAATGTTTTGTCTTACAAGCAATGAGTAAGTTCCTACCCCTGACATGTATGACATATGTTGAAATCACTCCCATATCATAGTTGGCCTAGCTGTCATACGTCGTGTTACAATAATCAAGTGACGATGGTTTCTTGATTTTAGGGACAATACACAGGAGCTGTTGTCATTGGCCAAGAGCATCTATTACAATCCATGCGATGAAAGGTGGAATGTAAGACATTGTCTTAACGATATAGGTAAGCCACTGGACCGATGTCATTCAGGAGGAAACACACCACCGTGGACCTATCTACATCCAACACAACAGTTTAGAATAGACGACATCTCTGACTATAGATTCTCGTTTACTGCAGAGAAAAGGAAGGCAATGAGAAGAGTGAAGGAATTCTTATAAACACCTGACGAAGTCATGGAGGTTTTGAAGGCACTGATTTTCAGCAAGGATGATGTACAGCCACTTATTGACAGTTGTTTGGACGAATCAAGTAGTGTTTTCAACCCTAACACTCGAACTTCTTCTAGAATTTCTTTTCTTACTTCTGATGATGTAAAATTACAGAAGTACGGTTGAAACAACATATATATTCAGAATCAAGATAATAAATAAATAAAAAATAAAAGGTTAGTATAGGTCGTACCACGCAAGACACTCCTTAGAGTCATAGCTACATCCTTCACGCTTTCTAGGAACTGAATATTATATAGTACTTTGCCGCAATTATGTTCAATACATGTTTAAGTTTATTCTTTTGAACAAATAGACTTGGTTTTTAACAATTTGTACTGTGTAAACAGTTCAGCCTTGACGTTTTGTAAAATAAAGGTGTTCTATTGTTTATTTCGGACCTGCGTGTCTCTAGAGATTGTATGTCGATTATGATGGAAATTTATAAAGGAAGAACATACTATACTATTTTGTGGATCCCCATTCTGGTGCAATGGACCGATGAGCTGCGAACAAAGTTTGACATGTAGCGATCGCTGATGCCATGGTATGTACTGCAATACTCTTCACAGTTGTCAGGCATCAAGTTCATTAAGGAGGAGTGGCACTTCGAGAATGACCCTATCTTTGTCACAATGGATGCACAAGGATATGTCGAAGTACACGACATTTTGCCCATGACTCGAGAGGAGGAAATAGAGGACTTACCTTTAACTTTGGTGGGGGCTTCCGATGAGAATGACATGGATAAAGATGAGGAGATAGTAAACCTGTCGGCTTCCATGCATCCACGAGGACCTCACGCTGTAAGTCATTTCCGAAACTCTTTAATGAAGATACGTACAAACCTCATGGATATATACGTTCATATGAACATCATTATGGGTATAGCTTTATGCAAAATATGATGAGGTGCCTTCAAATAAAACTTGAGGCTAAAACATTCCTTGTGCAACCAGCTAGAATACTACACTTTCTACTGTGGAGGTAAGGACAGCAGATGGATCGAACAATTTTCCGTGAAGGTAAATACTATTGCAGAAGACCCCATGCTCAAGAAAGCACTCATTTCCGTGGAATGTTCCCACGATGAAAAGGGTAAGACATGGAACCCTTTCCGAAGAGGCTCCAAGACTCGAGAGAAGAATGAGGAAATTCAGAGGATATGGCCTTCTTTCAGGAATGAGAAGAGGTGGGCTGTGTTGATCAAGTGGTCAACAAAGATAGTTAGTCGTGATGGTGCAACAATTTGGAAGGTCTTGGAGGTATCTGACGAGTGGAAGCAGTATGTGTTTGACAGGGGCTTCGAAAATTGCTTCAAAGAATACCATAAAAAGATTTGCCCGACTAATCCCAATCCATCAATATCCCAACCGATATAAGGTACTATAGATGATATGTATGCGTGTCACCAGTATTTGGAAGTTTGATAGTGTAGTGCTAAAATAAGTATGTTGGTTATATTGGTACACTGATGCCAATATCACAGATAGTATATATGTATGTTGGTTGTGACGGTGGGAGTCTTTTGTTAAAATAATCTATGCTGAAAAACTTGGGAATGTTATAGTAGTAATAAATGGATAATCAAATCTATTGTTGTATTTATAGGTTATATATATTTCAAATAGATAATACTTTTATCATAAATATAACAATAGCATATGAGTCATAATTATAGGAAACATATGAGTTATCATAAACATTGCAACATGTAAGTTATAATTTTCATTTAACTTAGGAGAATGACCAAGTACTAATTTATTGTGAGTAATAAATTCAGCTAAAGAACTAGAATTTAAGCACTCTTTCTAACATCCAAATTTTACTATCCTTTCAAATCATTTTATATTTTTTTAGCTTCTTAATAGATTCGAAGCAAAGTTACATTTCAATATTCAATGTTTAACACCAACAATTGTGAAACTTGTATCTAATTATAATAATACCACTAATAAATCTTAAAATCCCTCTTTTAAAAATATCATTTCTCAATGTAATATTCTCGCACTTTGAGAGCATATATATTGTGTTGCTATCCTACTTATCTTAATAAGCAAGTATTAATTAGCTCCTCAACCATACAAAAGGGGGAAAAAAAAACTTTAGCATGGTATATTAAATTCGATTATACCTTTTTTTTTTTTTTTTGGTGGAAATGTAAGTTTACATTAATAAGTAGTGTACAAAAGCATAGGGGTATACTCCAGAATTACAAGAATTACAAAAATATAGAAGTTGGAAGCCTCCAAATTTCACTCAAAATAACATTTCCCTATGAGGATTTAATATTTTGAAACAAAGAAGCTCTCCCTCATACAATTTTCCTTACTTTAGCTAGCATGATTGGAATGTCTACTATTTTGCTTTGAAATCGTCTTCTATTACGTTCTGCCTATATACAATAAATGCAAGCTAAAAAAGATAACTTAAAAAGTTTGGCAGCCAAATCCTTTTCCTTTAGTTGCTCTGATCATCCATTGCAATTCTTCATTCCATCCTCCAATATCACGTCTAATTCCATTTTGAGCAAGGATAGTTTTCCAAACCCTCATTGTCCATGGACATTTAAAAAAAAAAAGATAATTCCTTTTTTCAACATGGGACTGACAAAAATCACAATATAAGTTAATTGAAGGGAGCCATCGTACCATTCCTTTTGCTATAGAAAGTCGATCTTGACACACTAGTCATCCAATGAAATTATGTCTGCTGATGCCACCAATCCAAATGAGATTACAACAATCCACTTTTTCATTTACTGGTCGAAGGTGCTGATAAATTTCTTTGCAGTAATAGGTAGATCGATCAAGAATTGAGGTAAGTGCAGGCATTAATTTAAGAAGACCTCTCCAACTCCATGTCATGGAACCTATGGTATCAAGCTGCATTACTAGAGTTCGTTTACATTTGGTACTAAGGATCCATTTTCTCTATAGAGAAGCATTTGGAAAATTTATAAGATTCCAAAGCATACGTCTCAAAAGGACTTTACTCCAAAGTTTAAGATTTGGTAATCCCAATCCTCCTTCCTTCTTGGGTGAACAAACTATTTGCCACACTACTTTGTGAGAGTGTCATATATCTGCAATACCTACCCAAAGAAAGTCCTTGATCTTTTTCTCAATCTCATAAATTGTTTGCTTTGGCAATAAGAAAACTTACATCCAAAATGTACATGTGGAAATTAGGACTAATTTTGCCAGCTGTAACCTTCTTGCATAGCTAATATGTTTCATTCCCCAACCATCTATTCTACCAAATATCTTATTTGTCAAGCCCTTGTAATCAACATGAGTAAGCCTTTTTGTAATCAAAGGAACTCCAAGATATCAAATAGGAGTGTACCCATAGGGAAAGGTGAATGATCTAGAATAAGAAGTTGCTCTTGCTTTGATAACCCTGAGAAAAATACTTGGCATTTACTAGGGTTGTAATGTAAACTTGTGAATTCAGTAAATTCCTCCAAAGCTTCGATAAGACAGAGCACTGAAACCATATCATTATGAGAGAAAAGGAACAAATCATCAACAAAACACAAATGAGTGATTTTCCCAAACTTGCATTGCCAATGGAACTTAAAAGTTGATGAAGAAGTCTTTGCAATAATAATTCTATTTATATCTCCATAACCAGTATAAATAAATATGGGGATAATGGATCCTCCTGTCTCAGTCCATTGGTACCTTTAAAGTAACATGCATGCTCTCCATTGAAATTTATTGAAAATCTTGGTGTAGTAATACACTTACCAACAAGATCAATTAAATACTGGAAAGTATTAATAGCTTTCAAGACTCCTAATATTGTTTCCCATTTGACCATATCATATGCTTTCATGAGATCAATTTTTATGGCTACACGTTTACCTTTATCGCCCTTGTGATAGTTATGAAGTAGTTCTTGGCAAAGTAAAATATTCTCAAAAATTTGATGTCCCTTGATGAAAGCAATTTGGTTTTGGCTTACCACTACAGGGAGAATAACACTCAGTCTTTCAACCAACATCTTATAAATAATTTTGTGAAGAACATTGCAACATGCTATTGGTCTATAGTCTTTATTGCAACAAGGATTAGGGACCATCTGAAACATTAGGCTTCTTGAGAGGAAGTTTTATTTCGCACCACCTGAAACATTTTTGAACCTACTATTTCTTGTTGCCATATTAAACTAACTGTATTCATGAAATATGAGCAATCAACCCAAAAATTAAAGAACCTAAATGAAGAATTCTTCCTCTGTGTGGCATTACCAAACTTAACAAGACATGGAGAGTGATCTAATACATTAGGGAGTAAAAATTCAATAGCAAAATTTTCAAATTTGAGAATCCATTCTCTATTAGTAAGAGTTCTATCAATTTTACTTGCTCTAAGACCAGTACTCGAACCTTTATTTGTCCATCTGAATAATGGACCCAAATAAGGAGGTTCAATCAATGTTATAGTCTCAATCATTTCATTCATGTCTTCCATTCCTTATGTCCATCTAACATTAAGGCTAATGCATTCACTTGTATTCTGTATTTCATTGAAATCCCCTATAATTAACCTAGGAACATCATTAACATTAAGATTAGAGAAGCTAGTAAGGTTGGCCCACAATTCTCTACATTCAATCTCTAAGTTACTAGCATAAACAACAGATAACAAATACGAGTGCACACCTAGCTTTTCAATTAAGTAATGGATGATTTGAGAAAAAGGCTCTTTAACTGTAAGTTGAATATCAGAAGCTTTCCAAAGGATCCATATTCTACCAATACTACTAAACTTGTAATTATGGATATAATTCCAACCTGCGAACCCATTATTTACAATTACATCAGTATTTTCTACTTTAATTCTATATTCAAGCAAAATAAAAACTTGTGGGTCATGGATCAAAACAAACTCAGCTATCTCCCTTAATTTAGGGCTTTTATTTAAAATCCTAACATTTCATGATAGTACTTTCATATATTAGGAGGCTTATTTTCTACCACCGTTATCCCAATCTCTACAATAGGATCAATGAATGAGTTCTCCTCTAATACTGCAAACTTATTCTCAGATACAGCTTTTTGCTCCTTGTCTTTTTTGGTACTTGAGAAAGATTTAGTATTTGCAACTACAACTTTAGATGGAATAGAAAAAACTTCAATCTCAAATGAATTTGGAGCTGACCCTGGTACTGGGGGATCCTTTATATGAATCAAAATTTGACTATCTTAGGTAATATTACTTTGAGAGTTCTGAGCTAAAAGAGTTACAGACTTTTTGCGTACCCATATTTCTTTTTTCTTAATAGTACATCTATATACCCAAAATAATTGCATACCTTACATTTATGAGGAATCCAACAATATTCAACGTGTACTTCATATGGTTCTTCTCCTCCCATATCAATATCAAACTTGTTAGAAATTCACTATTAATATCCATCAAAATACATACTTTAGCATATGATAACCGAAGCTTTTGTTTGGCAACTTTATCCATGTATAAAGGCTTGCCCAACACACTACTCACATAACTCATACCCTTAGTGGTCCAAAGCACATGTGGAACATTAATAAACGCACCCAAATGGGAATTGCAGAAATTTTTGCTTTCTCCAATCTAATAAGAGGATGCCATTTCTGAATAAAAAGTGCCAACCTGCAACATCCCATACTCCAACTTCCATAACTTCTTCCATTTTCTTCATACTTGAAAAGCGAAAGAAAAAAACCCTTCATCAGTTGCTAACACTTCTGATAAGTTTTGTTTTCCCCATAATGTTTCCACAATACCTTTCACCAAATAATAAGAAATATTTTCAGTTAACAAATATCCCATAAGGCAATTCTCAAAATGACTTTTCCCTTCCTCAATAGCCTCTAGTGGTGGTTTTACAATAAGCTTATTTCCTTCTTTAGAAGGAGGATGATAATCTAACTTGACCGTCTTCATAAGGTTATCCATAGCAATATGTTTCCAAGACACCCCAAAGTTTCCAACAAACGAATTAATCTTTTGGCCAACTATTGTTTTCTTGACCACATAAATTTTCTTAGTCTTTTATTTTTAAGACATCTAAGTTTAGCAGGATGTCCAAAAATTTTGGATTTGACACTCCCTTGGGAACTATCACGTCTTCCTCTGGTGGCCCTTGATTTTACCGAGTGAAGATTTTGCAAGAGGAATCGGGCCCCGTGAACAAGCCTTGGGATACGTCGCCCATAATTGTTTTATGCCAACTTTTCCACGACCCATACATTTAGTGCTAGTGCTGGCAACCAGTTTTCTTCCTCGGCACTCCCCATGCCCTACAAGGTATTCCTTTTCAAAAAGTAAAACTAAAGTCATTAGACTCAAAAATCCCAAATACACTTTAGAAGGGAAAAGTTATTTATGCATTTTTATGCATATACTTTATGTCTGCATCTCATCTCCACCATCGGTTTTGAACTAAAAGTATCCAAAAACATGATTAACGACCCATGTAAGCGAGGTGCATAAGAAATGTCTATGCAAGCTGTTCAAATGGGGATATCCATCTAAAGATTGTCTTTGCTTGCGTATGTATCTTTCATTAATCAAGGTAAGGAACCGAAAGGCGGTGGGTAGGATGAAAAAAGCTGTGTTATATTGCTAAATTCTTCATACCTATGTCTTTTCTTTTCATTTATGCTCGTCAACAACAAACAGATATCGTAACATCTCCCAGGCATTTTCTGAGGAAGATAGGCAAAATGCCATCGGGGTCAACAACTTCATCGTTGCTCTCCTCTCAGTGCCGATCATAGGTGCTGAAAACACATATGATATTTGGAGTCCAATAATTTTTATTTAGATTCTTAATACACTATTTTTTACGCCTATAGTGATTCAACTTAAATTTACTATTTTTTGCTATGATTAATTGTAGTAAAAGATCTGAAATTTAGACTCAAAATTCAATCTAGCTTTGATTTTTCTGTTTCTAAATTTTTCTTTGATATCAAGAGCCTTTTTATTTTGTTTCAAATAGAAAAAAAAAATTCTCTATCTACAAGTGTTACAATTCATCTTTAGAAAAGGAACCCTTGAGACTCAACAACATCCTAAAGTTTGATATTTCTAGGGTTAATGCTTCATGATGAAAGCTGCAACCCGCATGCGTTTGGTAAGTAAACAACATAATAATTTACGCAAACGTTAGAGATAAATGCACTGAGTCCGAGCAAAAAGAGGCCAACAGAGGTGATTTCACAACATTGTAGCCACAGTAGACAATATGGACCTTCCAGTTGGGCTAAGAAAGCGTAGAAACAAAAGGAAATGAGAAAAGAAATAAATATATTATTATCTTCTCCAATGTGGTCTATTCAAGTTGAGCAATTATCTGCAGCTTGGTGAAATAGCTCGAGAACTTAGCTATGAGTGGGCCTGAAAGATTTCCTCCAAGTGTAGAAGAGATTATTCATAGACTCAATTTTAAAAGAATCATTTAATATTAAAAGAGAGAGAATTATGAGATTTCCAATTTTGTAGTAAGAAAGTTCCATCTTTCCTTCCAAAAGAGTTCAATTCATTGATGAATCACTAGTTTCTAAAGGATATCACTCTAACCAAGGAGGTAACTTAAAAATTGGATAGGAAAATCAAAATTTGTGATAAGAGACACCAACATACTTTGAAAGGTATTTGAAATGCCCATACATTAAGTTTGTAAAAAAGAGACAAAAGCTTTGAACTTACTTGATTGAAATGATAGAGCATGCAGTTTTTATCAAGGTGAGAATCAACAAGATAATAGCAGCTGCCGTAGAAGCTACCATCCATGGAGTGTGTAGATAATCCCATCTCAAGGAAGCCAACCAACCATGGGAAGGGTCCTCATAGAATTCTACCAAAATTTTGCAAAGATCATAGTGCTTTGAGCTCATGGTTGGATATAAGATCTTTCTGCCAAGCTCATTCATGAAAGTTGCATCATTATTACCTAACCCATTAATTATAATCCCTTTTTGAACAAGTAAATGCACATCTTTCTCACTTTTGATAAGGAAATGTAACAAGAGAAAATAATCAATAATGTATGCCTCATTTGGATAGTGACATTGCTCTAAGGCCATGAGATTTATAGCATAAAGTTTTGTATAATTATCCAAGACAAAGCGTGGGATTTTTAACACTCCTTTCTCAAAGTGTAGGTCAAGTAAGCACTTGCTTAAAGGATTCACTTCAAACTTCAACCCTACCTCATCTAGTTGGGTTGCACTATACATATGCTCAACTATGTTACATTTTCTTCTTGGCAATGTGTCAGGAGGAGGCAAGTAAAATTTTCTTAGCAAATCAAGGAAGTGTTTTATTTTAGGCTCAAGATTTGGAGACAAATTTTAAAAGTTACAAAATTCAAAATAGTGAAAAGTAACCTCAAGGAATGAAGGTAGACTTGGGGAAGATGCATATGCAAAATTGAACAAGTTTTCAAGAATAAAGAAAGGAAGTTGATTTTCAAGTAACAAAAAGTCCATTTGTATCCTAGCAATCAACCATGGCTTTAGTACTATATGATCATCTGTTGTCCATCCTAATTTTTCCCTCGACTCTTTAACAAAAAGTTGAATGATGAAGCTTGAATCCTTAAGGATCATTTTCAGAAAATCACACTTGCTAAGTGAAATAGTATATGTATAACATTGGCGAATATTTTCTTATGAATCCTCTACAAATCGCACCAAATTCTCCAATTCTATCTTGGTTTGTCCTATGAATTCTTTCAGATATTGTACTTTATACTTTTCCATCATTTCCAATTTTTCATTGCCATGGTGAAAAGGTCCAATCGAAATAACTTGTGGAGTATATGCTTCTTCATTCAAGCTTCTAAGAGTACTTGGAACTTTGTAGATACAACATTTGGGTGATAAAAGAAACTTTGTGCTTTCAAACTCCTTCGTTATCTCATTTACCAAATTAGCACGAGTATATCCACCTATCGGTGAGACGTTTGTAGGTTGTGGAATTGGATCCTCCATCTATCAAGCTTCCGTCCTTAAGTCTCCTAGTGACAAAGGCAAGAGTTTGTAGCATTAAAAATTTTAGGTGGGTAGTTACCAACTTCCCACGACTCAAGTGATGCTTGTATTGGCATTTCAAATAAGAAAGGTAGACACTTAAATAAACGAACAAATAAACTCAAAAGGAGAGGGTCAAATTGAATGGGTTCTTTTATAGATTTTATAAGATATGTTTAGATTTTAGGAGCGAGAATTATTGAGAGGCTACAATAACTTAACAAAAATGACAAAGCCTGGATTTTTATGAGCCGAATCCCTTTCAACCAATTTGAGGATTGGGTTGATGTCTAAATTTCATGTCTTTTGCTTATAAACAGTCATAATGAAAAGTGATAAATTTAGGTTGAATTACTGCAAGCATGAATAAAAGAAAAGTGTACTAAGAATCTAGACACAAAGCATTGGACCTCAAGTACTGCACTATATTTGATTGAAAAGAAGGCTCTCACCTGTTGAGAATTATGCCACCATGAACTTGGTTTCAATCTGTAAAGGAGAAGGATCGCTCTGCTGCTCAGCCCTCAAACGATGTAGCACACAGGGTTGCTTTAAAAAGGAAGTCGCTTCCTCGCTCTTCTTATTTCCTCTACGAAGATGCTATGACATGAAGCGACTTGACTTGACTTGCACAGCCTGTCGTTAATTAATGGCATTGGTGTCTATTAGACTGCCAGACCTTTTGAAACTTCATAGAAAAGGAGATCCCTTTGACTAACGGTTCGAATTTCTAGGCAAATCATATGTCTTTATCCGTCAATAGCAAAATCACATGGAAGAAGTATTTCGTTTTCCAAATGAAAAATAGGAAATCCATTTGCATCTTCAAAATAAAGCAAAGGAGAAAGTAGCAAATTCTATACAAGATTATAATTAGTATAACATCTATATGCTGAAATTAAAACGGAATCCCTAGATTAAGAACACCAGTATAAGAAATCAGACCCGTTAGTGGTAGGTAAGCAATCCAAACGTTGGGAATGCAAAAGAAATCTCTCAAAATGTGAAAACCGTGACAATCGGCGCTGACCCGATGAAGATCATCAACAGAAGAAGGCTTATTCGCCACTGTACGCCTCTAAGATGCGCAAATGATCGACTCTTCGGCGATCGCAGAAGACAACTCCGGCGTAGGTAAATGGTCGATTCTCCTCTGAGGATCTCCCAGAACCAGAGTCAGCGATCGCAGAAAACATATGATGACTAGGTTTCGATGCTTTTCTAGCCGACACACTGGTCTCTTGCTCAGATCCACATACCAAAGAGAAGAAACGACATACGGAACAAAAGTCGGGCTGGACAGAGAACTATCCAGGAAAGCACAGCAGAAAAGAGAGACTTTCAGTTATACTTTAATCTCCACTTATGTTTCTTGCTGAAAAGAAGAAAATTATAATATTATATAGCACAAAGCTCTAGGTGTTGAACTGGCACACAAAACAATGATGTCAATACTCAGCAAACTTTCTAGTTACTCATGGCAGATCAAAGCAGTGTTGACACAAGCAACTTTTGCTTCGGATTACAAGAAACCTATCTTGGCAACTACACAGTATGACTCATCTACCCAACTCTTCGAATCAGTGGAAATCATATGTTGGGCACAACTGAATGCATCTTTGAGTTGGAGAAGCAAAAGAGTACGTCTATGAAAGATGCAAATGATGTATCAATGTTATCATATGCAACAGATGATATCGCGGTGCTAGTCTATTGGATTATTATGAGTGTCGTAACTTGCACAAAGCTAATGTTTTGTCTCACTAACAATAAGTAAGTTCTTACCTGACATGTATGACGTGTTGAAATCACTCCCATGTCACAGTTGGCGTAGGTTTCATACATGATGTTACAATAAATTATCTTATATAGGTATTATCCTCTTAATCTAATTCAAATGCGATTGTTGGGTGACTTTAGGGACAATACACAGGAGATGTTGTCATTGACCATCACCATCTATTACAAGCTGTACAAACAAAGCGGGGATATAAGATATTATCTTAACAATGTAGGTAAGCCATTAGACCGATTAAATTCATAAGGAAACACCACCATGGATCTATCAACATCCAACATAATAGTTTAGAATAGATGGCAGCTCTGACTATAGATTCTCCTTTAGTGCAGAGGAAAGGAAGGAAACGAGAAGAATGAAGGAATTCTTTATTATAGAAATTGAGAAGGTTTCTCGAAGGTTAACGTTTAAAATGAGGAAGCTTAGTGTGCAAGGTTTGCCATTCCCCGGAGCTCTTCAGGTTCTAAGAAACTTTCTTTCTTTTTGTGTTGACCCTCTTTAGAAGGAAGGAACACCATGGCCAGCGAGAAGGTGCTCCCCGTTACCGCAGAGCAACCCACTCGAGGTGGGCTGGACGGGTTTACCATGTCCTACTACGAGATTAAGACTGAAATTTCTGCGACCCATGTTCCTGCAGAAAAGGATTTTGATGCAAACTCTCTTTTCGGTGTTGTCAAACAAATTCTGAAGCGTTTTGATGTTGTGCCGATACAGAACCGAGTACAGGTATACAATGTTTCTATCGCTCTTCCTGATATTTCATTTTTCACTTTTTATTGTTTTCCAATAAGTCTTATTGTCTGAAGCTAGTATAACTAGCACCTCCCGAACCGTTAGATCGCCTCAGTCTTTCTCTTTTTAAATGGCATAGAGACAGCAGGACCGAAAAGATCCTGAGATCTTACAGGAAGAAGCGTCGACAGAGAGCTTAGATCCAATATTAAGCATAGATGAGCAACTTTCTTTAGAGGTAATTACAAAAGGGGTGCTTTCTTTTTTTCCCCCAAAAACCACTTGTGCAAACCTCAGTTTAATTTTTAAATTTTCCGATGCTTGTTGCGTGAATTATAATTGAGGTGAATAATATCATTTTTACTATTTAACTATTTAACTATTTAGCAATTGTTGGTAACAGGAAATATTCAATGTCAGCAGTTTGATTGTTGTGTTTTTTTTTTCAATTATTCTATTGAGATAATTAGTTATTGCTTTCAGAATATTGTATTTGTCTACAATTCTTTAGTGCTTCTCTTATTTGGCTAATAAGAAGCAATAGAAATTTTATGGTGATTTAAGAATTTCTATCATTATAATACTTTAATCTTTTTTATTTTTCTTGCTAAAAATTGTAATATCAGATGGCACACAAGGCTCTAGATGTTGAAATGGCACACATAACAACGATGTCAATACTCAATAAACTCTCAAGTTATTCATGGCAGAATAAGGCAGTGTTGGCACTAGCAAATTTTGCTTTGGATTACAAGAAATATATCTTGGCGAGTTGATAACTCTATTTTTATAGAGTTATTTGACCTATTTTTAGGCAATAAGCAATGCAATGCTTATGAGAAAATATTTGAATTCCTCTTTATTTACCTAAATTTATCTTGTTTTTGTAGCACAAGGAGGCAAGGAGAAAAGGAATGAACATGGAGAACCTGATGCTTATTGTGTGGCAAAATCGTAATATCAAGATCAAAAGAGTCAAGATGGGCTTGGGCTTTGGATGATTGTTATTAGATTTTCTATTGTTCTTGGGTTTTCTATTTATTTAGAAAACCCAGTCATGTTAGGAATTCAAATCCTAATTAATTTAGAAGTTCAAAACCCAATTGTTTTAGGTCTCTAAAACCCAATTCTACTAGGATAGGAGATAGGTCTAAATCCAAACCCTATTTAAGAGAAGAGAATAGGCAAAAGAAGGAGGAGGAGGAAATTGAGCACAACTCAAGAAAGAGGCCAAGAATTTAAGGTTTTCTTGAAGAGAAGACAAAAAGGGTGACAGACTTCTTGTTCTTGGATTCAAGATGCCTTCTTTATTTCTTATTACCATTCTTCCTCATTATTTCTTTATGTTTTAGTTTATTTTGGTTAGAGCTACGATGTAACCTAATTATGATGGTATAAATCTTATGATTATTATGTTTTGCAAGATATTTTATTTATGTGAAGTTACATATTACGGAGTTTAATGCTTTTAGGTGATTAGCTACCACTTAGATGACTTGATTTGCATGTTAAAGACCGACATGAAATAGCATGCAGTTGCTTCTTGTAATATGCAACCATAGATTAAATGTGGATAGACATATACCATGTTATTTGTGTGGCTTTTGGTGATAAGATGATCGAAAGATTTATTGTAAACCAGGAATATTCACAAATCCTAATGCATTTGGTTTGTTTCAATTCACATATAGAGATATAGTGAGTTAATGAACTAAGTAGGTTTGTTATACCTAGACATAGGATAGTAAATAAATTAGGAAATTCCGCCATCACATAGATATTATCCCTCTTGCAAGCATAAATAATTAATATTAGTACCTCATAGTTATGGTGAAATCGGACACTCTAACATATTTTGCGTATTTAGTTTTCTTAGATTTAGTTGGTTAGTTTATCATCTATCAATTTGGTTTGCTAGATAAATTCTAGGAGTTGTTCACCGTTAATAATTAGTTGGTCTAGTAATCACCAATCTCTGTGGGACGATATCTTTCTCATCATTATATTACTTGTTCGACATGTTCACTTGCATATAAATTTCACCGAACACGAGTGCACAACATGATCCATGGACCCAACTCTTTGAGTCAGTAGGGATCCCAGAGTATGCCATCTTTCGGCGTAAAGAGGCGATTAAAGAAAAGATCAGTGAAATGTTGACCACAACCGAATACATACTTGAGTTGGAGAAGCAAAAGAGTACGTCTACGAATAATGCAAAGGATGTATCCATGTTGTCACAAGCGATGGACGATGTCCCAGTGCTTGTCTACTGGATTATTATGACTGCCATAGCTTTCTTAACTCTAACGTTCTGTCTTACTAGCAGTAGGTAAGTTCCTACCCTTGGCATGGATGACATATGTGGAAATCACTCCCATGTCATTGTTGGCCTAGGTGTCGTACAAGGTGTTACAATGAAATAATTTATACAGCTACTATTCTCTTAATCTAATCAAATGACGATGGTTGCTTGATTTTAGGGACAATACATAGGAGATGCTGTCATTGGCCGAGAGCATCTATTGCAAGCTGCACGAACGAAGTGATAATATGGGTTATTGTCTTAACGATATAAGTAAGCCACCGGACCGATTTCATTCATAAGGAAGCACGCCACCGTGGATCTATCTACATCCAACACAACAGTTTATAATAGACGACATCTCTGACAATAGATTCTCATTTACTGTAGGGAAAAGGAAGGCAATGAGAAGAGTGAAGGAATTCTTACAGGCACCTGACGAAGTCACTGAGGTTTTGAAGGCACTGATTTTTGGCAAGGATGATGTGCAGCCACTTATTGACAGTTGTTTGGACAAACCAGTTAGCGCTTTCAACCCAAACACTTGAACTTGGTTACATCCTTCATACTTGCTACAAACAGAATATTATAATGCTTTGCCACAATTCTGTCCATTACACATTAAGTTTATTCTATTGAACAAATAGACTTGATTTTTAACAATTGAACTGTGTAAACAGGTCAGCCTCGACGTTTTGAAAAGCAAAGGTGTTTTGTTGTTTTTTTCGGACCTGCATGTGTCTAGAGATGACATCTTGATTATGAAGCCAATTTATGAAGAAATAACAGACTATAATATTGTATGGATCCCCATTGTGGCGCAATGGACCGATGAGTTGAGGAAAAAGTTTGACATGTTGCGATCGCAGATGCCATGGTATGTACTGCAATACTTTTCACAGTTGGCAGGCATCAAGTTCATTAAGGAAGAGTGGCACGTCGAGAATGGCCCTGTTGTAGTCGCAATGGACGCACGAGGAAATATCGAGGGAAAAAACGTTTTGCCCCTCATTCGAAAGGAGGGAACAGAGGCCTTCCCTTTAAATGGGCTGCGCCCTCAAGTTTCTGTCACGCCCCCGAAAGGACCTCACGCAGTAAGTCACTTCTGAATCTCTTAATAAAGATACATACAAGCCTCACTGATACATATGTTCAAATGCACATAATTGTGGGTGTAGCTTTAAGCAAAATATGATAAGGTGCCTTCAAATAAAACTTGAGGCTAAAACATACCTTGTGCAACCAGATAGAAGATTACAATTTCTATTGTGGAGGCAAGGATAGCAGATGGATCGAACAATTTTCCGAGAGAGTAAACGCTATGGCCGAAGATCCCATCATCGAGGAAGCACTCATTTCCGTGGAATGTTCCTGCGTTGAAAAAGTTAACACATGGAACCCTTTCCAGAAAGCCCCCAAGACTCGAAAGAGGAATGAGGAAATTCAAAGGATATTGCCTTCTTTCAAGAATGAGAAAAGGTGGGCTGTGTTGATCAAGTGGTCGACAAAAATAGTCAGTCATGATGGTCCAACAATTCTGAAGGTCTTGGAGAAGTTTGACGAGTGGAAGCAGCATGTATCTGAGAGAGGCTTCGAAAATTGCTTCAAAGAATACCACGACAAGCTTTGCTCGACTAATCCCAATCCATCAGCATCCCCGCCGGTATTGTTAAGAATATTATTATTAATATTATTTTGATGATGACCAAAAAAATTATAATTAATTAGTTTATCTTATTTTATGTTTATCATTTTAGTTTAATAAAAATAATAATGTATGAACATTTTTGTAGGAAAATGGTGGAAGAAAGCTCAAGAAGATTGGCCAAGTTATACTCAAATCATGTGGCCCATTTATTCTGTGCAGCCCAGCTCAAAATGCATAGGAAAATGTTGTGCAAACCGCAACTCATGAGCCCATTGTGTGTGGTCTAGTATGTGTTTAAAAGGGGCCTCAAAATTTGCTTCAATGACAAGCTTTACTCGACTAATTCAAATCCATTTACATTCCTACAGTATTATTAGGAATATTGCTATATTAGAATTATTTTAATAATTATTAAAACTAAATTATAATAAAAAAATACGTTTATTATTGTTGGTTTATTATTTTAATATAAAAATAATGCTTGAACATTTTTGTAAGAAAATGGTCTAAGGAAGCAGAACAAGATTGGCAAAGCTATTCTAGTCAATGTGGCCCAGCTCAAAACGTACAAAAAAATACTGCAAACTGCAGCTTACGAGCCCACTATGTGTGGGTCTAGTCTGTGTCTAGACAGAGGTTTCGAAATTTGCTTCAAATAATACCACAACAAGCTTTGCTTGACTAATCACAAATCCATCAACATCTCCGCCAGTATTATTAGGAATATTGCTATACCTATTATTTTAATAAATAAAAAATTATAATTATAATAACAAATATTTTTATTATTGTTTGTTTATTATTTTAATATAAGGAAAATAATACATGAACATTTTTGTAAGAAAATGATCTAAGAAAGCTTAAGAAGATTGGTGAAGTAATGTTCAAATCATGTGGCCCAACTCAAAACACACACAAAAATATTGTGCACGCCGCAGCTTATGAGCCCATTGTGTGCGGTCCAATTTGTGTCTAAAAGGGGTCTTGAAATTTGCATAAAAAAATACCACAAAAAACTTTGCTTGAATAATTCCAAATCCATCAAGATCCTTGCCGGTATTATTAAGAATATTGCTATTCCATTATTATTTTGATGATAAAAAAAATTATAATAAGAAAATATTCTTATTATTGTCTTTTATTATTTTAATATAAAAAATAATGCGTGAACATTTTTGTTAGAAGGTAGTCTATAAAAGCTCAAGAAAATTGGCGAGTTATGTTCGAATCATATGCCCCATTTAGTTTGCTTGGCCCAACTCAAAAACACAGAAAGGTACTATGCAGACCGCAACTCACAAGCTCATTGCGTGTGGTTCGATCTATGTCTGAGAGGGGCTATGAAATTTGCTTCAAAGGATACCATGGCAAGCGTTGATTGACTAATCCCAATTCATCAACATCCCTGCCGATATTGTGAAGAATATTTTTTTTTTTTATGATAACAAAAAAAATATAATAAGAAAATATTATTATTGTTATTCGTTTATTATTTTAATATAAAGAAAATAATGCAAGAACATTTTTATAGGAAAATGATATAAGAAATCTCAAAAAAATTGGCCAAGTTATGTTCAAATCATGTGGCCCATTTACTTTATTCAGCCACAGAAAAATGCTCGGCAGACCGCCGCTCACGAGCCTTCTGTGCGTGGTCTAGTCCGAACGAGAAGTCAACAGCCTGGTTACTGTGCCGCCCAGTCCGAATCTGCAACCCAGATTCGAAGCATGTACGCACGACCCAGCCTATCCACAAGGAACTTGCGCGACCCGACTGAAGAAGTATGAAACCCGATTCTCCGACCCATCTCCGTGCGTGACCAACGAAGAGCTCCATTGATGAAGAAAATCTATACAACCCGAAGATCAACTCAAGACAAACCATGTTAGGAAAACACGAATGTCAACACTAGAACAACACAATGTAGAGGAAATCTAGGCAGCACTTTATTGACTCTAACAACCTAAAGCATGCATGCCACAACTTAACAACTACTGCTAGGCCAACCTCAACAAGAAACCAAGAAATCAAAAACACCAAGAAGGCACGTAAAGGTTTGCAAGAACTCACGAAATCAGAGGCAGAGCCATCATTAGCTCAGCCACGCAGAACCCTTGTTTATCTTTCCTTTTTAAACTATTTATATGTGTAACTTAATGTAAAGCAATGCATACAAGTGTCCAACAAACTCATACTTTTGCTCAGTTGAATATAGAAACTCTTCAAGCAACATCTCTCTCTCGCCTTTACACTCTCTCCTTTGTTTTCCACTTGGTATCTAGAGCCATCTTGAGTCGTTGCTCATGGCAAACAACCAACTCATTGCCATTCCATATCCCTTTCCTATCTTTGTAAACGTTGCTAACTTTGTGAATCTTTGGCTGATTGAAACCAATTTCCTCTTGTGGTTCACTTAGGTCAAGACTCTCATGCAAACCCAACAACTGTATGGTTTCTTGACTAATAAAATTGAACTGCTAGCATACGGCGGTGCGTGACAACACGTGGCGACAACTCATGAAAGCGTGTTTCGGCTTGTTTTCTTCTCTTCTTTTTAACTAGCTCCTTTTCCTCCCCTACTGTGCAGATTTGTGCAAACTTCCTGTGAATTAAAGACACTTTGGTGATGACTTTTGTGTTTTTAGTTTATAGAATGCTTTGTTCAAGTTTCTGTACTACTTTTGTTTGGTAAATACTATGTTTTAGTTTTTATTGTTAGAACTATCATGTAACTTGATTATAATGGTATGAAAATATGATTATTATGTTTTGTGAGATACTCTGTGAATGTGAAGTTACATGTTACTGAGCTTAATGCATTTGAGTGATTAGCTACTACTTAGATGAGCTGACTTACATGTTAGAGACCTACAAGAAATGACATGGAATTACTTCTTGTAATGTGCAATCATAGATTAATATGGATAGATATATACCATGTGGTTTATATGGTTGTAGGTGTAAACTGAAATATTCACAAATCTTAATGCACTTAGTTAATTTCAATTCACATGTAGAACTCTAATAAGTTAATGAGCTAAGTAGGTTTGCTATACTTAGACATAAGATAGTGAATAAATTAAGAAATTCTACCATTACATAAGTAGAAACAATCTTACAAGCATAAATGATCGACATTTGTATCTAGTAATTGGACGCTCTAACATGTTTCATTAAGCAAGTTTAGGTTAAATTTAGTTGTTTAATCAATGTTTTACCATTTTGATTTGCTAGATAAATTATGGAAGTTGTTCACCATTAGTAATTAGTTAGTTTAATAATCAACAATACTCATACTTATCATTATATTACTTGTTCGACATGTACACTCGCATATAGAATTTCACCAAACATTGATCAAGTGGTTGATAAGATAGTTAGTCGTGATGGTGTAACAATTTGGAAGGTCTTGGAGGTGTTTCATGAGTGGAAGTAGTATATGTTTGAGAGGGGCCTCAAAAATTGCTTCAAAGAATATCATAATAAGCTTTACTCGACTAATCCCAATCCATTAACATCCCAGCCCAAATAATGTACTACTCCATTGACTATGCCATAGATGATACGTATATGTGTCACCAATATCAGGAAGTTTGATAGTGTAATGCTATAATAAGTATGTTGGTTATATTACTACGCTTATGCCAATATCGTAAATAGTATATATGTATGTTGCTTGTACGTGAGGGAGTCTTTTGTTGGAATAATCTATGTTGAAACACTTGAATATGCTATAGTAATAAATGGATAATCAAATGTAATATAGGTTATATATTTCATATAGATAATACTTTTATCACAAATATTACAATAGTATGTGAGTTATAATTATAGGAAACATGTGAGTTATCATAAATATCGCAACATATAAGTTTTAGTTTTCATTTAACTCTAGGGAATGACCAAGTACTAACTTATTGTAAGTAATAAATTCAACCAAAGAACTACTATTTAAGAACTCTTTCTAACATCCAAATTTTATATTTTGTCTATCTTTTTAATAGATTAGAAGCAAAGTTATATTTCAATATTCAATGTTTAACACCAACAATTGTGAAACTTATATCCAATTATAATAATACCATTAATTAATCTTAAAATCACCTCTTTTAAAAAATATCATTTCTCAATGGTAATCTTCTTGCGCCTGGGTACCATAAGTAGTGTGTTGCTATCCTACTTATCCTAATAAGCAAGTATTAATTAGCTTTTCAACCATAAAATAGGGGGAGAAAAAACTTTAGAGCAAGTATATTAAATTTGATTATACCTCTTTATTTAGAATGATAGAAATGGTAAAATCTTTCAGAACCATCATCACTTCTAAGTCTTTATAAAACAAAAAACGAATTGATTTCTCTATGCAAAAAATTCTTGAAAATAGTTGAAAATTTATATCAAATTATAACAAAAACTAGTCAATAAGAGAAAAACGACTACTAAAGTTTAAGGGTGAAGAAAAATAGTTGCTTTTTTATATTTTTGTGATGGGTGGTCCAAACTATTTTTTTTTTTTCTTTTGTTAGGTAAATGGGGGTAAGGGAGAAGTTCTGCGTAAAAAGACAACTCAGTTTTTGTTCTTCCTATTGCTCATCGATCCTTACCACCCTATTCCGTCTCTTTTTGTTCCTTTAATCTGAGATGTGGCCCCTAGTTTATTGGTGTTTGTTTGAAAAGGCTTATGGAGATTTTTGTTCATCTTAGCCCGAAGCACAAAAGGACCAAATGGAATGTGGATCTCTCGCCGAACATGATCAAATGGGTGAGCTTGAAAGGTAATGCTGAAAGCATGCACTCAAATCATTATAGGGGGAAAGTAAACTCATTATCACCTATGTAGGAAATGTTGAGAGATAAATGGAATCGTGCGACAAACATATTTAGCATTCACACCAAAAATTCACATAGTCTCAAATAAATTTAGGTGGTCTTGTGCAGTAGCAATTCACACTTTAAAATTTACAATTCCTTACAACCCTTCTTTCTACTGTAATTGTGGCTGTCACTACTTAACCAACAAGTTTAAGTAATTCCAAACAACTTCAAACCACTTACTTACAATAGCCTTGTTCACATGTCTTTCTCGGATCATCTAGACTTAGACACTGGAGCCAACTCATCTATCTTTGTCAACACTAGGATGGCCCTTCCTCCAACTCTCTATAAGTATAAGGTTGGACCTCACACGACTCTCCTCTACGATCACAGGTATAAATACTTTTCAATACTCAACATTTAACCATCCATGCATTCACTCAATGCCGAATTTGGAATTAAAAAGTCACAAACAACACTTATTCTTAACAAAACCAGGTTCTTATTCACAATAAAAATTAATTTTACTTTTAAGGGAAAAAACAAACTATCATTTTGTCATTAATTCTAATTTTAATAAGGTTTCCAAAAATTTTGATTGGACGTAATCCTGATGATAATTATGCACCACTCCCTTAGGTACTGTGACGTCTTCCTCTGGTGGCCCTTGGTTTTACCTGGTGCAGATTTTGCAGGAAGAATCGGGCCCCGTGGGAAAGCCTTGGGATACGTCGTCCATAATTGTTTTATGCTAGTTTTCCACCACCTATGCATTTAGTGCTGGCAACCAGTTTTCTTCCTCGGCACTTCCCATGCCCTGCAACGTATTCCTTTACAAAAAGCAGGACTAAAGTGATTAGACTTGAAAAAAATAATACACTTTAGAAGGGAAAAGTTCCTTATGCATCTCTATGCACATACTTTATGTCTGTATCCCATCTCCACCTTCGGTATTGAACTAGAAGTCTACAAAAACATGATTAACGTCGCATGTAAGCGATGTGCCCAAGATATATGTATACAAGCTGTTCAAATGGGGGTATACATCTAAAGATTGCCTATACTTGCGTATCTTTAATTGATCAAAGTAAGGTACCAAAAGGCGGTGGGTTGGATGAAAAAAGCTGTGTTATATAGGTAAATTCTGCGTAGCTGTGTCTTTGCTTTTCATTTATGCTTGTCAATAACAAAAAGATCTCGTAACATCTCGCAGGCATTCTCTAAGGAAGATGGCACTGAGCAATAATGTCATCGTGGCCAACAACTTCATCGCTACGCTCCTCCCAGTGCCGATCGTAGGTGCTGGAAACACCTATGATATTTAGTGTCCAATAATTTTTATTTAAATTCTTAATACACCTCTATTATTTATGCATATAGTAATTCAACTTAAATTTACTTGTTTTTGTTATGATTATTTATAGGGAAAGACCTGAAATTTGGACTCAAAATTCAATCTAGATTTGATTTTTCTGTTTCTAAAATATTCTCAGATATAGAGAGCCTTTTTTTATTTTGTTTCAAATAATTTTTTTTCTCTATCTACAAGTGTTGCAATTCATCTTTTAGGAAAAGCGCCCTTGAGACTTAACAACATAAGATACCATCCTAAAATTTGATATTTCTACGGTTAATGCTCCATGATGAAAGCTGCATCCCACATGCATTTGGTAAGTAAATACCATAATAATTTACAAAAACTTTAAAGAAAAATGCACTTAGTCCGAAAAAAAATAGGCCAACAACAGTGATCTCACAGAATAGTAGCCAACGTAGAGAATATGGACCTTCCAGCCGGGCTAATGTGGTCTCTTCAAGTTGAGCAATTATCTGTAGCTTGGTGAAATAGCTCAGGACCTTATTTATGAGTAGGCCTGAAATAATCTCCCCAATACATCCAAGAAAATGATCAATCTTAAAAGAATCATTTCCTATTAAAAGAAAGAGAATTATGATTTTCCTATTTTGTAGGAAGAAAATTTCATCCCTCCTTCCAAAGAAGTTCAAAACACTAATGCATCTTTATTTTCTAAAGAATATCACTTTAACTAAGGAGGTAGCTTTAAAACTAGATAGGAAAATCAAAATTTGTGAGAAGAGATTTCAACCTACTTTGAAAGGTATTTGAAATGCCCATGCATCTTAAGTTTGTAAAGAAGAGACAAAAGCTTTGAACTTACTTGATTGGAATGATAGAGCATGCAGTTTGTATCAAGGTGAGAATCAACAAGATAATAGCAGCTACAGTAGAAGCTACCATCCATGGAGTGCGTAGGTAGTCTTGTCTTAAGGACGCCAACCAACCATTGGAAGGGCCCTCATAGAATTCTACCAAACTTTTGCAAAGATTATAATGCTTTGAGCTCACGGCTGAATATAGGATCTTTATGACAAGTTGGTTGATGAAAGTTGCATCATTGCTACCTAGCCCATTAACTATAATCCCCTTTTGACCAAGTAATTGTACATCTTTCTCACTTTTGATAAGGAAATGTAACAAAAGAAAATAATTAGAAATGTATGCCTCATTTGGATAGTGGCATTGTTCCAAAGCCATCAAATTTCTAGCATAAAGCTCTGTATAATTATCCAAGATAAAATGTGGAATTTTTAACACTCCCTTCTCATATTGTAGGTCAAGTATGCACCTGCTTGAAGAATTCACTTCAAACTTCAATCCTACTTCATCTAGTTGTGTTGCAATATACATATGCTCAACTATGTTACATTTCCTTCTTGGTAAAGTTTGGAGAGGAGGGAGGTAGAATTTTCTAAGCAAATCAAGGAAGTGTTTTATTTTAAGCTCAGGATTTGGAGACAAATTTTGGAGGTTATAAAACTCAAAATAGTCAAAAGTAAGCATAAGAAATGAAGGTAGACTTAGGAAAGATGCATATGCAAAATTGAACAAGTTTTCAACAATAAAGAAAGGAAGTTGATTCTCAAGTAACAAAAAGTCCAATTGTATCCTAGCAGTCAACCATGGCTTTAGAACTATATGATCATCTGTTGTCCATGGTAATTCTTTGGTCGAAACTTTAACAAAAAGCTGAATGATGAAGCTTGCATCCTTAAGAATCATTTTCAAAAAATACACTTGCTAAATGAAATAGTATATGCATAACATTGGCGAATATTTTCTTCTGAATTCTCTACAAAGCATACTAAATTCTCCAAGTTCATCTTGGTTTGTTCTATGAATTCTCTCAAATATTGCACTTTATACTTTTCCATCATTTGCAATTTTTCATTGCCATGGTGAAAAGGCCCAATGGAAATAACTTGTGGGGTATATGCTTCTTCATTCAAGCTTCTAAGAGTATTTGGAACTTTGTAGATACAACATTCAGGTGATAAAAGAAACTTTGTGCTTGCAAACTCTTCTGTTATCTCATTCACCAAATTAGCACGATTATATCCACCTATTGGTGAGACGTTTGTAGGTTGTGGAATTGGATCCCCCATCTATGAAGCTTCTTTCCTTAAATCTCCTAATGACAGACAAGAGTTTTTAGAATTAAAAATGTTAGATGGGTGGTTACCAACTTCCCAAGATTCAAGTGATACTTGTGGAATAAGAGAAGTAGACATTTAAATAAATAAACAAACAAACAAATAAACTCAAAATGACGGGATAAAATTGAATGGGTTATTTTATAGCTTATATAAGATGTGTTTAGATTTTGAGAGAGGGAATTATTGACAGGCTATAATAACTTAACAAAGATTGGGTATTTATGAGCCAAGTCCTTTTCAACCCATCTGAGGATTGGGTTGATGTCTTTTTAATCTAAATTTCATGTCTTTCATTATAAACAACCACAATGAAGTGATAAATTTAGTTTGAATTACCGTAAGCATAAAAGTGTACTAAGAATCTGGACAGAGATATTGAACCTCGAATATTGCATGATATTTAATGGATAGAGAAGGCTCTCACCTGTTAAGAATTACGCCACCATCAACTTGGTTTCAATCTGTGAAGGAGGAGGATCGTTCTTCTGCTCAGCCCTCAAACACTAGAGCACGCTGGGTTGCTTTGAAAAGGAAGTCGCTCCCTTGCTCTTCTCATTTCCTCTAGAAATGCCTATGACATGAAGTGACTTGCCTTGACTTGCACAGCCTGTCATTAATTAATGGCAATGGTGTCTATTAAACTGCTAGACCTTTTGAAACTTCATAGAAAAGGAGCTCCCTTGTGACTAATGATTTTAATTTATAGGCAAATCATATGTTTTTATCCGTCAATAACAAAATCACATAGATGAGGTATATCATTTTCCAAATGAAAAATAAGAAATCAATTTGAATCTTCACAAACAAGCAAAAGAAATAGTAGCAAATTTTATAAAAGATTATAATTACTATACCATTTATATACCAAGTTTAACCGAAATCCCCAAATTAAGAATACCATCATAAGAAATCACTGCCTAGAAGCTTGCTTCAACCCATAGAGAGATTTCCGTAATCTGCAAACAAAAGACTCCCCCTAATTGCGAAATCTGGGGGGAAGCTGCATATAAACTTTCTTAGAGAGATCACCATGGAGAAAAGCGTTCTGGACATCCATATGATAAAGTAGCCAAAGATGAACAAGGGCAATAGTGAGAATGAGACGGACAGTGACATGCTTCGCTATAGGAGAGAAGGTGTCTTGAAAGTCAATCCCTTCACGCTGATTGAAACCCTTGGCGACTAACGGTGCTTTGTAACCGTTAATGGAACCATTGGCATGGTACTTGATCTTGTAGACCCATTTACATCCTATAGGATGTCGACCAGGGGGTAAAGGAACCATATCCCAAGTATGATTTGCCTCAAGGGCAGCAAGCTCAGCATTCATGGCAGCAATGCAATTAGGGTCGGTAACAGCTTTGTGGTAGTAGTAAGGTTCTTGAGAGGCAGAGATGGAGGCAATAAAATGTTGATAAGGAGGGTGACATTTGTGGATGGAAACATAATTGGAGATAGGATATAAAGAGGTGTTGGAGAAGGTAGGTAGGGTAGGACATAGATAATCTGAGGTCCAAATGGGAGGGTGGGTAGAACGGGTAGAGCGGCGAAGGGAAGGCTCAAAGGGAATAAGTGGTAGGGAAATATGAGGGTCGGTAGAGGGAATGGTGGAGGGAGGAAAGGTGGAGTCAATAGGTAATGACTCAAAAGGGGTAACTAGAGGAAAGGGACAATCAGGTAGTTCAACGGATAAAGAGGATAAGGTATAAGTATCAAGATCGAAGAGAACTGGAGGCATCGGGGCCTACAAGTTGTCTGCGGTGGGTAAAGAATTAGAAGAAGAATGAGAAGAAGAAAGTAATGGGAAGACCCTTCCCTGAAAAATAACATCACGGCTAACAAAGAAGTGGTGAGTAACAGGATCATATAAATGGTAACCCTTCTAAGAGGAAGGGTAACCCATGAAAATGCAAGGAGTGGCACGAGGGCTAAATTTGTCATGAGCACCTAAGGTGGTGGTGTAACAATGACAACCAAAAACACGAAGATGATCAAGAATAGGAGGTTTGTTAAAACATTTTTCAAAAGGGCTGAGACCATGAAGAGAGGAAAAAAGGAGACGGTTGATAAGGTAAGTGGTAGTGAGAAGGCATTTGCCCTAAAAAGAAAGAGGGATGTGAGCTTGAAACATCAGAACTCGAGTGACATCCAATAGATGTCGATGTCTGCGTTCAACAACTCCGTTTTGCTGAGGAGTGTGGACGTAAGAGGATTCATGTAAGATGCTAAGGTGAGAAAGGAAAGATCAAAATTCAGAGGAGAAAAATTCGACACCGTTGTCAGAACGAATGCGTCAAACAAGAGAGCCAAATTGGGTTTAGACAAGTGAGATAAAGTATTGAATTTTGGAAAAGACTTGACTTTTAAATTTAAGAAGAAACATCCAAGTAGCACGAGAAAAATCGTCCACAATGGTGATAAAGTATCTGGCACCATCGTGGGTAGGAGTTCGATAATGACCCCAAACGTCCATATGCACCAACTCGAAAATGGAACGAGTGGTACTATGATGGGTGGGGAAAGGTTGGCAAGTTTGTTTAGCGAGGGGACACACAAAGCAGGTGAAAGAAGGAGGATAAGTGTGGAGTAACTAAAAGAAGTGAGAGTTTTCAAAGAAGAATGACCGAATCGGTTATGTAAAAGCTCATAAGAAATATTATTGATAGGAATGAAAATTCAACCTGAAGGCTGAGTTGGAGTACAAAAATGAGTTTGAATGGAAACTAAATAATTGGAAAAAAAACATAATGGAAATGAGCAGGAAAATCAAAACAAAGATAGTAAAGCCCGCGGTTAGCCTTGCCAAGCCTAATCAAATCCCCAGTCAAATGGTCTTGAAAAACACAGAATTGGTTGAATAAAAGGGCCACACAATTATTGTCACTAGTTAGTTTTTGAACAGACAGCAAATTATGCTGGAAACGAGGAGCATAGAAAACATTATTAAGGTGAAGTTTAGGATAAGGGCAATAATGGCCAACATGGGTGATAAGACTAAGTGTTTTATTAGGTAATGTGATGTTAATAGGTGCAACACATGGAGAGAAAGAATTAAAAACATGTAAGTTGCATGTAATGTGGTCAGTGGCTCTTGAGTCGATAATCCAAGAAGATGAAATGGGAGAACAAGAAGAAGTCCTACCTGTGAATGGATTATAAGGACCCATTTGATTGATAAGGGTGAGAAGCTTGTGCTAGAGCCCAGTGGACCCATCAAAAACACTACTGGAGCTAGGAGGTGGATGGCCTAAAATACTAGCACTCGGAGTTGGTAGGTGGTATGGTGGACCAAAAGTAGGCCCACTAGAGGAGACCAAGTGAGGCAATGAAGGGGGTCCATTGCCGATAGGATCATTGCCCCCAATAGAAGATGGAGTAGGAGGCCCAAGAGCAGAGACAACATGGGCTAAAGGTCTAGTAGAAGTAGACCTGCGGCGAGACCCACCGCGAGGCTTGGGCCTCCCACCTGTTGGGAAGCCCACGAGGAGATAGCAATTGTCCCTGAGGTGATTAGGCCTATTGCAATGGGTGCAAAAAGGCCTAGAGGGAGAGGCTTGGGTTAGTGGTGTGGACCCATCTAGCCCAACAAGTTAGGTCGGCCCAGCCAAGGAGGGCTAACCCATGCGTGAGGGAACAGTGACCGACCTAGAATGAGATTTGGGGCACTGTGTCGAAAAGCAATGGCATCACCACTAAGAGAGGGATGGCTGTCGGCAGTGACGCGTTAAAGCAAGTCTTGTTTCGCCAATAAATAAAGTTTCTCCATAGTCAGGAGCTCGTCGCGAGACAAAATAGATGAGCGAAGGGTGGAAAACTCTTCTGGCAGAGCTAATAACAGCTTTAAGGATTGATCTTCCTCCTCGCGGCGGTGAAATAGTTTTTCGGTTTCTTAAGTGCCGCCACAACAATAACGAAGTGGGGGCTGTTGGGCATCCAAAGCACCCCAAAGCTCCTTTAAACAGAGGTAGAAGGAGGTGAGCTCGGCATTAGAGGCACCAGGAGACAGGCGGAGGTCACCGATGGCTTGTTTCAAGGAGAATTTTTTAGTTCCGCTAATTTGGTCAAAACTATGGGCTCAATTGATGAATCAACGGAATGGGTTAACCATGTTTTCACAATTGCATGACACTTGTCCCAGCGGTTAGTGGCGTCGCTGGCTTCAGTAGGTCACAGTAGCTTGCCAGTCAGAAAGCCTATCTTATTTGAGCAAGGAACATCGTTTGAATTTGCTCACTCCAAACATGCCAATTGGCCTCACCAGTGAGCTTTTAGGACATTATGCACGGCGATTGGAGATTGACAGCAATGAGATGATATGGATCGCGAAGGGGAAAGGCAAAAGTGTTGTTTCCGGTAGCCATCGGGAACAATTAGTGTGGCGATTAGGGTTTCAAAATTAGGCAATTAAGGTTTGAGGGTAAATTTGGTAAGTGACGAAAGGTGAGTGCGGGTAGGGTTAACGGGAAAGGAAGAAGAGAAAAAGCGGCTAGGGTTTACCAGAAAAGAAGGGAGAAAGCAGCTAGGGTTTATGAGAAAAATAAAAAATTGAGGAATGAAAAAGAAAAGGTATTTCGAAAAGGATGGATGAAGTCAACCGAAAAAGGGACAGATAAAAAGCAAAGTGGAAAGACAGAAAGGAGAAGTCGGGAAAAGAGAATAAAGTGTGAAAAGTGAAAAGGGTATTGGGAAACGAGAAGGAGAAAGAGAATAAAGTGAAGTGAAAAGGGTATTTAGAGAAGGAGAAAGAAAAGACAAAACAGAAGGATGATTGTGTTGGAAAACGGAATAGAAACAAGACAAAAGAAAAAGGAGAAAGTGGAATGGGAGAAGGGGACGCACCAAAACAAAGACGGAGGTGGATGAAAAGAAAAAAAATGACCAACAAGAGGCTTACGACTCAATGGAAAATTTTGGAAGAAAAAAAATTACGGCAGAAGCTAGGATCGTATGGCGATTGATACCATGTAAGAAAGTGAAAACTTCAATGGAGCATAATGAATTTCTCTATTGTTGTGTGAATTTACAAGTATTCTTGCATTACATATATAGGGTGCAAGATCTAAACTAATAAGGAAAACTAAAATATATACAATAATTACAAGGATATTAAGCCAAAATTATGGACTTAATATGGTAGCAAGTTTGGTGAGATAGTTGTGCGTTAATAGGACCTCACATGACTCTCCTCTATGATCACAGGTTTAATACTTTTCAATACTCAACATTTAACCATCCATGCATTTACTTAATGCCGAATTTGGAATTAAAAAGTTGCAAACAACACTTATTCTTAACAAAATCAGGTTCTTGTTCATAATAAAAATTAATTTTATTTTAAAGGCAAAAACAAACTATCATTTTGTCATTACTTCTAATTTTAATAAGATGTCCAACAATTTTGATTTGACGTAATCCTGATGCACCACTCGCTTAGGTACTGTGACGTCTTCCTCGTGGCCCTTGGTTTTACCTGGTGCAGATTTTGCAGGAAGAATCGGGCCCCGTGGGAAAGCCTTGGGATACGTCGTCCATAATTGTTTTATGATACTTTTCCACGATCTATACATTTAGAGCTGGCAACCAGTTTTCTTCCTCGGCACTCCCCATGCCCTGCAAGGTATTCCTTTCAAAAAGTAGCACTAACGCGATTAGACTTGAAACAAAGAGTACACTTTAGACGGGAAAAGTTATTTTTGCATCTCTATGCATATACTTTATGTTTGTATCTCATCTTCACCTTCGGTATTGAACTAGGTCTACAAAAACATGATTAACGTCGCATGTAAGCGATGTGCACAAGAAATATGTATGCAAGCTGTTAGAATGGAGGGTATCCATCTAAAGATTGTCTTTGCTTGCGTAAGTATCTTTAATTGATCAAGGCAAGGAACCAAAAGGCGGTGCGTTGGATGAAAAAAGCTGTGTTATATGGCTAAATTCTCCGTAGCTATGTCTTTTCTTTTCATTTATGCTCGTCAACAACATAAAGATCTCGTAACATCTCGCAGGCATTCTCGAAGGAAGATGGCACTGAGCAATAATGTCATCAGGGCCATCAACTTCATTGCTACACTCCTCTCAATGCCGATCATAGGTGCTGGAAACACCTATGATATTTAGAGTCCAATAATTTTTATTTAGATTCATAATACACCTCTACTGTTTATGCCTATAGTAACTCAACTTAAATTTACTATTTTTTGTTATGATTATTTATAGCAAAAGACCTGAAATTTAGACTCAAAATTCAATCTAGACTCGATTTTTCTGTTTCTAAATTATTCTTAGAGATCAAGAGCCTTTTTTTATTTTATTTCAAATTTAAAAAAAAAAAAAAGAGATTCTCTATCCACAAGTGTTTCAATTCATCTCTAGAAAATGAGCCCTTGAGACTCCCTTCAAGGGTTGATGCTCCATGATGAAAGCCGCATCCCACATGCGTTTGGTAAGAAAATACCATAATAATTTACACAAACTTTAAAGATAAATGCACTTAGTCCGAGCACAAATAGGCCAACAACAGTGATCTCACAAAATAGTAGCCTCTGTAGAGGATATGGACATTCCAACCAGGCTAAGAAAGCGTAGAAACAAAAGGAAAGGAGAAAAGTAATAAATATATTATTAGCTTCTCCAATGTAGTCTCTTCAAGTTGAGCAATTATCCGCCGCTTGGTGAAATAGCTTGGGACCTTCGCTCCTTATCTAGAAATGAGAAACTAACTTTCAAAACTAATTTCCTTAGGATTTTCTGCAAAAAGAATCATAATAATAATATTAAAGAGGATTTGAATGAATTTGATTCAATGATAGATGATTCGATTTGCAAATTTGAAGTTATTAATAGTTTGAAATATTCTCCCAAACTACATTTCAAAAAATGATAAGTGAAAAAGAGATTATTCATTAACTCAATCTTAAAAGAATCATTTCATATTAAAAAGAGAGAAACTTATGAGATTTCTAGTTTTGTAGGAAGAGAATTCCATCTTCTTCCAAAGAAGTTCAAAGCACTGATGCATCTTTAGTTTCTAAAGAATATCACTTTAACCAAGGAGGTAGCTTAAAAAGCTAAATAGGAAAATCAAAATTTGTGAGAAGAGATTCTATCCTACTCTGAAAGGTATTTGAAATGCCCATGCATCTTAAGTTTGTAAAGAATAGACAAAAGCTTTGAACTTACTTGATTGAAATGATAGAGCATGCAGTTTGTATCAAGGTTAGAATCAACAAGATAATAGCAGCTGTGGTAGAAGCTGCCATCCATGGAGTGCGTAGGTAATCCCGTCTTAAGGAAGCCAACCAACCATGGGAAGGGTCCTCATAGAATTCTTCCAATTTTTTGCAAACATCATAATGCTTTGAGCTCATGGCTGAAAATAGGATATTTGTGCCAAGCTAATTGATGAATGTTGTATCATTGTTACCTAACCCATTAACTATAATCCCCTTTCGACCAAGTAAATGCACATCTTTCTCACTTTTGATAAGGAAATGTAACAAGAAAAAATAATCAGTAACGTATGCCTCATTTGGATAGAAGCATTGCTCTAAGGCCATGAGATTTCTAGCATAAAGCTCTGTGTAATTATCTAAGATAAAGTGTGGAATTTGCAACACTCCCTTCTCATAGTGTATGTCAAGTAAGCACCTACTTGTAGGATGCACTACAAACTTTAATCCTACTTCATCTAGTTGGGTAGCACTATACGTATGCTTAACAATGTTACATTTTCTTTTTGGTAGAGTGTCGGGAAGAGGTAGGTAGAATTTTCTAAGCAAATCAAGGAAGTGTTTTATTTTAAGCTCAGGATTTGGAGACAAATTTTGGAGGTTAAAAAACTCAAAATAGTCAAAAGTAAGCATAAGGAATGAAGGTAGACTTAGGAAAGATGCATATGCAAAATTGAACAAGTTTTCAACAATAAAGAAAGGAAGTTGATTTTCAAGTAACAAAAAGTCCAATTGTATCCTAGCAGTCAACCATGGCTTTAGAACTATATGATCATCTGTTGTCCATGGTAATTCTTTGGTCGAAACTTTAACAAAAAGTTGAATGATGAAGCTTGCATCCTGAAGGATCATTTTCAAAAAATCGCACTTGCTAAGTGAAATAGTATATGCATAACATTGGCGAATATGTTCTTCTGAATCCTCTACAAATTGCACCAAATTCTCCAAGTCCATCTTGGTTTGTTCTATGAATTCCCTTAGATATTGTACTTTATACTTTTCCATCATTTGCAGTTTTTCATTGCCATGGTGAAAAGGCCCAATCGAAATGACTTGTGGAGTATATGCTTCTTCATTCAAGCTTCTAAGAGTATTTGGAACTTTGTAGATGCAACATTCAGGTGATAAAAGAAACTTAGTGCTTTCAAACTCTATTGTTATCTTATTCACCAAATTAGCACGAGTATATCCACCTATCGGTGAGACATTTGTAGGTTGTGGAATTGGATCCCCCATCTATCAAGCTTCCGTCCTTAAATCTCCTATTGACAAAGATAAGAGTTTGTAGCGTTAAAAATTTTAGATGGGTAGTTACCAACTACCCACAACTCAAGTGATGCTTGTGGAATAAGAAAAGTACACATTTAAATAAACGAACAAATAAACTCAAAATAAGAGGTCAAATTGAATGGGTTCTTTTAGAGATTTATAAGATATGTTTAGATTTTAACAGCGAGAATTATTGAGAGGCTACAATAACTTAACAAAAATGACAAAGCCTGGGTTTTTATGAGCCGAATCCCTTTCAACCAATTTGAGGATTGGGTTGATGTCTAAATTTCTTGTCTTTTGCTCTAAACAGCCATAATGAAAAGTGATAAATTTAGATTGAATTACTGCAAGCATAAATGAAAGAAAAGTGTACTAAGAATCTAGACAGAGAGTATTGGACCTCAAATACTGCACTATATTTGGTTGAAAAGAAGGCTCTCACCTGTTGAGAATTACGCCACCATGAACTTGGTTTCAATCTGTAAAGGAGAAGGATCGCTCTGCTGCTCAGCCCTCAAGCGATGGAGCACACTGGGTTGTTTTAAAAAGGAAGTCGCTCCCTCGCTCTTCTTATTTCCTCTACGAAGATGCTATGACATGAAGCGACTTGACTTGACTTGCACAGCTTGTCGTTAATTAATGGCAGTGGTGTCTATTAGACAGCCAGACCTTTTGAAACTTCATAGAAAAGGAGATCCCTTGTGACTAACGGTTCGAATTTCTAGGCAAATCATATGTTTTTATACGTCAATAGCAAAATCACGTGGATGTAAGTATTTCGTTTTCCAAATGAAAAATAGGAAATCCATTTGCATCTTCAAAATAAAGCAAAGCAGAAAGTAGCAATTCTATACAAGATTATAATTACTATAACATCTAGATGCCGAAATTAAAACGGAATCCCTAGATTAAGAACACCAGTATAAGAAATCATTCCCGTTAGTGGTAGGTAAGCAATCCAAACGTTAGGAATGCAAAAGGAATCTTTCAAAAAGTGAAAACCACGACAATCGGCCCTGACCTGATGAAGATCATCAACAGAAGAAGGCTTATTCGCCACTGTACGCCTCTAAGATGCGCAACTGATCGATTTTCCAGCGATCGCAGAAGACAACTCCGGCCTAGGTAAATGATCGATTCTCCTCTGCGGATCTCCCAGAACCAAAGTCAGCGATCGGAGAAAGCATATGATGACTAGGTTCGATGCTTTTCTAGCCGACACACTGGTCTGTTGCTCAGCTCCGCATACCAAAGACAAGAAACGAGATACGGAACAAAAGTCCTGCTGGACGGAGAACTATCCGGGAAAGCACAGCAGAAAAGAGAGACTTTCAGTTATAGTTTAATCTCCATTCATGTTCCTTGCTGAAAAGAAGAAAACTATAATATCATATACCACACGAAGCTCTAGATGTTGAAATGGCACACAGAACAATGATACCAATACTCAACAAACTTTCTAATTATTCATGGCAGATCAAAGCAGTGTTGACACAAGCAACTTTTTCTTTGGATTAAAGAAACCTATCTTGGCAACTACGCAGTATGACTCATCTACCCAACTCATTGAATCAGTGGAAATCCAGAAGTATGTCACCTTTCTCAGTGAAAAGGAGAATAAAGAGATGATCGATCATATGTTGGCCGTAACCGAATGCATCTTTGAGTTGGAGAAGCAAAAGAGTACGTCTATGAATGATGCAAATGATGTATCAATGTTGTCATATGCAATGGACGATATGGCGGTGCTTGTCTATTGGATTATTATTAGTGTCCTAGCTTGCACAAAGCTAATGTTTTGTCTTACTAGCACTAAGTTCGTTCTTACCCCTGACATGTATGACATATGTTGAAATCACTCCCATGTCACAGTTGGCCTAGGTGTCATACATGGTGTTACAATAAATTATCTTATACAGCTATTATGCTCTTAATCTAATTCAAATGACGATGGTTGCGTGACTTTAGGGACAATACACAGGAGATGTTGTCATTGACCAACAGCATCTATTACAAGCTGCACAAAGAAATCAGGGATATAAGAGATTATCTTGATGATGTAGGTAAGCCATTAGACCGATTAAATTCATAAGGAAACACCACCATGGATCTGTAACCATCCAACATTATAGTTTAGAATAGATGGCAGCTCTGACTATAGATTCTCCTTTAGTGCAGAGGAAAGGAAGGAAACGAGAAGAATGAAGGAATTCTTTATTGTAGAAATTGAGAAGGTATGCCTCTAAGCTTATGTATTACTTTATTCTTCGATGAATAAACTCACATATTCATCAAAAAAAAAAAAAAGAAATTGAGAAGGTTCCTCGAAGGTTAAGGTTTAAAATGATGAAGCTTAGTGTGCAAGGTTTGCCATTCCCCGGAGCTCTTCAGGTTCTAAGAAACTTTCTTTCTTGTTGTGTTGACCATCTGGAGAACGAAGGAACACCATGGCCAGCGAGAAGGTGCTCCACGTTACCGCAATGGTGAAAGCATGCACTCAAATCAGTATAAGGGAAGGCAAATCCTATATCACCTATTTAGGAAATGTTGAGAGATAAACCAAATCATACGGGTTTCATTTAGCAATCATATCAAGAATTTACGTTTTCTTAAATAAATTCAGGTGGTCTCATGGAGTAGCAATTCACATTTTAAAAGTTATAGTTCTTACAACTCTTCTTTTTGTTAAAATTATGGTTACTACTACTAAACTAAAAGTTTAAATTATTAGTCGAAGGGCATGCTTTAATTCTTAACAATTTTAATCCAATTACGCTCAACAGGCTTGTTCGTATATCGCTCACTTGAATCACCTACACTTCAACACTCAAGCTATCTAACAGACACCTTCCTGCAATCTTCTATAACGGGTTGGGTCCATCCACCCATTGGCGGGTCACTCGACCTAGGTCTCATAGGACCCTCGTATGTAATCACACATACCGATGCTTTTTAATTGTCAATGGGATCAAGTCAATGCTTTTACCTTTGAAATTCGTTTGCTGATCATTTCTGATGAGTTATGAACAGAAACAAAAATACCCAGAGATCTTAGATGAAGAGGTGCTGATAGACAGCTTCAATCCAACATTGGACACGATGAGTAACTTTCCTTAGAGGTAATTACAAAGAGAGGCATTTTTCTTTTCCCAAGAAACCCTTGCGCAAACCTCATTTTTAATTTTCAATCTTTCAAATGTTTGTTGCGTGAATTAAAACTGAAGCAAATAATATCATTTTTAGTATTCAATTAGTTAGCCATTGTTGGTGACAAAACATATGTAATGTTATTCTACTATCCAATCTAGATAATTTGTTATTGTTTTAAAAGTATTGTAATTTTCTCCAATTTGACTAATAAGAAAAAAAATATAAATTTTATGATTATTTAAAAATGTTATACCTTAATCTTCCTTCATGTTTCTTGCTAACAAAAAGAAAATTGTAATATCATATGTCATACAAAGCTCTAGATGTTGAAACAGCACACAGAACAACAATGTCATTATCAACAAACTTTCTAGTTATTCATGGCAGATCAAAACAGTATTGGCACTAGAAACTTTTGCTTCGAATTACAGGAAACCTATCTTGGCAACCACACAGTATGATTCATCTACCCAACTAATCGAATCAGTGGAAATCCAAAGGTACGTCGCCATTCTCAGTAAAGAGTGGAATAAAGAGATGATCAATCATATGTTGGGCACAACCGAATGCATCTTTGAGTTGGAGAAGCAAAAGAGTACGTCTATGAATGATGCAAATGATGTATCACTGTTGTCATATGCCATGGACGATATCCCGGTGCTTGTCAATTGGATTATTACGAGGGTCGTAGCGTGCACAAAGCTAACGTTTTGTCTTACTAGCGATGAATAAGTTCTTACCCCTGACATGTGTGACATATGTTGAAATCACTCCCATGTCACAGTTGGCCTAGATGTCATACATGTTGTAACAATAAATTATTTTATATAGCTGTTATCCTCTTAATCTAATTCAAATGACTATGGCTGCGTGATTTTAGGGACAATACACAGGAGATGTTGTCATTGACCAGCAGCATCTATTACAAGTTGTACAAAGGAAGTGGGGATATAAGAGATTATCTTAATGATGTAGGTAAGCCATTAGACCGATTAAATTCGTAAGGAAACACCATAATGGATCTATCAACGTCCAACATAATAGTTTAGAATAGACGGCGGCTCTGACTGTAGATTCTCCTTTAGTGCAGAGGAAAGGAAGGAAATGAGAAGAATGAAGGAATTCTTTATTGTAGAAATTGAGAAGGTTCCTCGAACGTTAAGGTTTAAAATGAGGAAGCTTAGTGTGCAAGGTTTGCCATTCCCCAGAGCTCTTCAGGTTCTAAAAACTCTCGTTTGTTGAGTTTACCCTCCGGAGAACGAAGGAACACTATGGCCACCAACAATGTGCTGCCTACTGCCGCTGAACAACCCACTGTGGGTGGGCTGGACGTGTTAAACATGTCCGGCGCCGAGATTAAGCATCAAATTTCAGCGACCCATGTTCCTCCCTAAAAGGATTTTGATGCAAACTCTCTTTTCGATGTTGTCGAACAAATCTTAGTGGTATATATGTTTCTAACATGTCTATTCTTCCTAATATTTCATTTTTCACTGTTTTATTCTATTCCTATAAATTTTCTTCTCTCATTTGTACTGGAATATGATAGTTTTAGATAATATGAAGCTTTAGTACCATTGAAGGGACGCAGAAACTCTGTTTTAAGAAAGTAAATCTCTGTTTTACACTCTTTATTTTCTTTTTCTCTCTCTTCATCTATCCCTTCAGGTTGCCGATAGAAAAATAGAGCCACGTCGACTCTTCTCCGCTTACAAACTCTTCTTGCTGTATTGGCCATTTTTCTTTTTGTTTGGAACAGCGCAGTCTGTGGCCATCACCTCTGGTTTATTCTTCCACTTTCTGTTATCTTCTCTGGGAATATTGTCTTTTGGTTTCTTAGATTCCAAAAGCTAAGTTCTTTTACGCGACGTCCTGCCCCTTACTGTACCTGCACATGGATGTGTTCCCTACTCATTTACCCACATCAGACAAATCCTAACAAATCCTACGTCAAATCCCCTTGTTAGCCGAGAGTTAGTGATCCAAAAGGTTTTTCTTCTGACGCATAATTTTTGCACCTCCCAAATCATAATATCGCCTAAATTCTTTTTTCTCTTTGAATGGCATAGAGACGAGCATTAAGATTTAACACACTTGTTGCAAGATGGAACGCAGAAATGGGCTAATGTTATCTGTAATCGTCAGTGGGATCAAGTCAGTGCTTTTACCTGTGAGATTTGTTCGCTGATAATTTCTTATGAGTTACGGCAGGGGGAAGAAGATCCAGATAGCTTAGAGGAAGGAGCGACGACAGACAGCTTAGATCTAACATTGAGCACAGATGAGCAACTTTCTTCAGAGGTAATTACGAAGAGGGGCTTTTTTTCCCCAAGAAACGCTTGAGCAAACCTCATTTTAATTTCTAAATTTTTCGATGTTTGTTGCATGAATTATAATGGAGGTGAATAATATCATTTTTATTATTTAATTATTTAGCAATTGTTGGTGACAGAAAATATGCAATGTTAGCAGTTGGATTTCTATCTTTATCTCCCACTATTCCATCAAGATAATTAGTTATTACTTTTAGAGCCCTGTAATCTTCTACAATTCTTTAGTACTTCTCCAATTTGACTAATAGGAAGCAATATAAATTTTATGGTGTGTTGAAAAATGATATCATTGCTATACTTCAATCTCTTCTGTGTTTCTTGCTAAAAGGAAGAAAATTGTAGTATCAGATGGCACACAAGGCTTCAGATGTTGAAACAGCACACAAAACAACGATGTCAATACTCAACAAACTCTCAAGCTATTCATGGCAAACCAAGGCAGTGTTGGCACTGGCAAATTTTGCTTTGGATTACAAGAAATATATCTTGGCAACTTCCCAAGGTGACCCATCAGCCCGACTCATTGAGTCGGTGGAGATCCCAGCGTACGTGATCAGCTCTTACCATAAAAAGGAGATTGAACGGATGATCATCCATATGCTGATCACAACTAGATGCACCTTAGAGTTGGGGATGGAAAGCAGTACGGCTTCGAGTGATGAAGCATTTTTGTTACATGCCATGGATGATATCCCGGTACTTGTCTACTGGATTATTATGAGCGTCGTAGCTTGCACAACTCCAATGTTTTGTCTTACTAGCAATGAGTAAGTTCCTACCCCTGACATGTATGACATATGTTAAAATCACTCCCATATGATAGTTGGCCTAGGTGTCATACGTGGTGTTACAGTAAAATATTTTATACAGCTACTATTCTCTTAGTCTAATCAAATGACGACAGTTGCTTGATTTTAGGGACAATACACAGGAGATGTTGTCATTGGCCAAGAGCATCTATTACAAGCTGGACGAACAATTCATGGATGTAATGTATCCAGGTAAGCCACTGGAGCGATTTCATTCATGAGGAAACACACCACCGTGGGTCTATCTACCTCTAACACAACAGTTTAGAATCGACGACATCTCTGACTATAGATTCTCGTTTACTGCAGAGGGAAGTAAGGTAAGGAGAAGAGTGAAGGAATTCTTACAAACACCTGACGAAGTCACGGAGGTTTTGAAGGCACTAATTTTTGGCAAGGATGATGTAGAGCCACTTATTGACAGTTGCTTGGACAAACCGGTTAGCGCTTTCAACCCAAACACTCGAACTTGGTTTCACCACTTAAGTCTACAAACTGAATATTATAGTACTTTACTGCAATTCTGTCCATTACACATTAAGTTTATTCTATTGAACAAGTAGACTTGTTTTTTAACAATTTGATCTTCGTAAACAGGTCAGCCTCGACGTTTTGAAAAATGAAGGTGTTCTGTTGTTTTTTTGGGACCTGCAAGTGTCTAGAGATGATATCTTGATTATGAAGCCAATTTATGAAAAAATAACATACTATAACATTGTGTGGATCCCCATTGTGGAGCAATGGACCAATGAGTTGCAGAAAAAGTATGACATGTTGCGATCGCAGATGCCATGGTATGTACTGCAATACTTTTCACAGTTGGCAGGCATCAAGTTCATTAAGGAAGAGTGGCACGTCGAGAATGATCCTGTTGTAGTCGCAATGGACGCACGAGGAAATATCCAACGAAAAAACCTTTTGCCCCTCATTCGAAAAAAGGGAACAGAGGCCTTCCCTATAGGTGGCGTCAAGCCTTATGCAAACGTCATGCGCCCACCAGGACCTCACACGGTAAGTCATTTCCGAAACTCTTAATAATGATGCATACAAACCTCACTGATACATATTTTCAAATGCACATAATTGTGGGTGCAACTTTAAGCAAAATATGATAAGGTGCCTTCAAATAAAACTTGAGGCTAAAACATACCTTGTGCAATCAGATGGAAGACTACACTTTCCATTGTGGAGGCAAAGACAGCAGATGGATCAAAGAATTTTCCGACAAAGTAAATGCTATTGCTGAGGACCCCATCATCAAGGAACTCATTTCCGTGGAATGTTCCTGCGTTGAAAACGTTAACAAATGGAACCCTTTCCAGAAAGCCCCCAAGACTCGAAAGATGAATGAGGAAATTCAAAGGATATTGCCTTCTTTCAAGAATGAGAGAAGGTGGGCTGTGTTGATCAAGTGGTCGACAAAAGTAGTCAGTGATGATGGTCTAACAATTCTGAAGTTCTTGGAGATGTTTGACGAGTGGAAGCAGTATGTGTCTGAGAAGGGCTTCGAAAATTGCTTCAGAGAATACCGTGAGAAGCCTCGCTCGACTAATCCCAACCCATCAACATCCCTGCCCGTATAAGGTGCTACCACTTTGACGGTGCTATAGATGATGTGTGTGTCATCAGTATTATGAAGTTTGATATCGTAATGCTATAATAAGTATGTTTGTCATATTGGTAAGTGATACGACTACATGACCGACGACATGGACTGTTACCGTGCAGTACACCAGCTGGCGTGCATGCAATGCAGGCATAACAGAAGATGTACGTGCGAGGTGAACCGTTCCAGTAACGGATGTGGTCGTGATCAGCCGGTTACTTTATTTGTTTGCTCTTGTTTTTGATAGTAGGCCGCGTGGAACATTCATCCTAAATGAGTGTTTGTAATCCGCTTTAAGAGTAGGACTGGGTAGGAACTTGCAGGCTAGTAGGGGACATATAATCTCTTTGGCAGAGATATTGACAGCTGAGGTCTGGATACGTTCAAAGCCAAAGCTTGTATTTAAGTAACGGAGCACAATGAATGAAGGCAAGCAAGTTTCCTAACGTTTGACTAGGAGCACCGGTTCTCCCTCAATGGAGGCCGATTACCTTCTCTCTCCCGGGTTCCCTTATTTTCTCTCTCTCTTGGTTTCCTTACCTTCTCTTTCCTTCGTCTTTTGTATCTCACAGTCACCATAGCTCGTAAAAAGAAACACCAGGACTTCCAACTGGAAGACCAACACGTTAGCCGCCCTTATTTGGTTTTTATCCTACTTATTTTAGAATGCAAGGATTGATTAACTCCTTAGTTATATAAAAGGAAAAAATAAATAAATAAAAATAAAAACTTGAGAGCATGTATATTTAAATTTGATTATACATTTTTTATTTATCTTATTTATCTTTTTTAAATTATTAGTCAAAGTGCATACTTTAATTCTTAACAATTTTAACCCATCTATGCTCTACAAGCTTGTTGGTATACGTCTCACTTCAATCACTCAGACTTAACACTCAAACTAACTCACTTAGGCCCCCTCAGCTCTGGGCCCAAAACAGACACCTTCCTGCAATCTTCGGCAACGGGATGGGTCCATCCATCCCTTTGCGGGTCACTTGAGCTAGGCCTCACACAGGACTCTCCTAGTAATCACACATGCCAATGCTTCTCAGATTCATACACATTTAAATTCTCTCTTACAATTGAAAATCAGTATATTTTTATTCTCTTAATCACTTAAATTTTCTTAGTCTTCTATTTTTAAGACTTCTAATTTTAATGGGATGTCCAGAAATTTTCGATTTGACGTAATCCTGATGACAATTATGCACCACTCTCTTACGAACTATGACGTCTTCCTTTAGTGGCCCTTAGTTTCACCCAGTGCAGATTTTGCAGGAAGAATCGGCCCCGTGGGCAAGCCTTGGGATACGTCGTCCATAATTGTTTTCTGCTAACTTTTCCACTACCTATCCATTTGGTGCAGGCAACCGGTTTTCTTCCTCGGCACTCCCCAGGTCCTAGAAGGTATTCCTCTTCAAAAAGTAGCACTAAAGTGATTAGACTTTAAGGAAAAGAAAAACAAAAAACAATACACTTTAGAAGGGAAAAGTTTTGGTTGAAATGTAAGTTTTTTTTCCATCTCTAAGCACATACTTTATGTCTGTATCTCATCTCCACCGTCAGTATTAAACTACAAGGCAGGGCGTTGGATGAAAAAAGCTGTGTTATATAGCTAGATTCTCCGTAGCTATCTTTTCTTTTCATTTATGCTCGTCAACAACATAAAGATCTCGTAACATCTCGCAGGCATTCTCTAGGGAAGATGGCACTGAGCAATAATGTCATCGGGGCCATCAACTTCATTGCTACGCTCCTCTCAGTGCCGAGCAAAGGTGCTGGAAACACCTATGATACTTAAGTCCAATAATTTTTATTTAGATTCATAATACACCTCTACTGTTTATGCCTATAGCAATTCAACTTAAATTTACTATTTTTTGTTTTATTTATAGTAACAGACCTGAAATTTAGACTCAAAATTCAATCTAGACTCGATTTTTCTGTTTCTAAATTATTCTTAGATATTGAGAGCTTTTTTATTTTATTTTATTTTATTTCAAATAAATAAAAGGTTCTCTATCTACAAGTGTTATAATTCATCTCTAGAAAAGGAGCCCTTGAGACTCAACAACATAAGAAAACAACCTAAAGTTTGATATTTCAAAGGTTAATGCCCCATGATGAAAGCTGCATCCCACATGTGTTTGTTAAGAAAATACCATAATAATTTACACAAACTTTAAAGATAAATGCACTTAGTCCGAGCACAAATAGGCCAACAACAGTGATCTCACAAAATAGTAGCCTCTGTAGAGGATATGAACATTCCAACCAGGCTAAGAAAGCGTAGAAACAAAAGGAAAGGAGAAAAGTAATAAATATATTATTAGCTTCTCCAATGTAGTCTCTTCAAGTTGAGCAATTATCTGCCGCTTGGTGAAATAGCTTGGGACCTTCGCTCCTTATCTAGAAATGAAAAACTAACTTCCAAAACTAATTTCCTTAGGATTTTCTGCAAAAAGAATCATAATAATAATATTAAAGAGGATTTGAATGAATTTGATTCAACGATAGATGATTCTATTTGCAAATTTAAAGCTATTAATAGGTTTCCTTTCCTCGACTCTTTAACAAAAAGCTGAATTATGAAGCTTGCATCCTTAACGATCATTTTTAGAAAGTCACCCTTGCTAAGTGAAATGGTATATGCATAACATTGGCGAATATCTTCTTCTGAATGCTCTACAAAGTCTACCAAATTCTCCAAGTCTTTCTTGGTTTGTCCTATGAATTCTTTCAGATATTGTACTTTATACTTTTCCATCATCTGCAATTTTTCATTGCCATGGTGAAAAGGCCCAATTGAAATAACTTGTGGTGTATATGCTTCTTCATTCAAGCTTCTAAGAGTATTTGGAACTTTGTAGATACAACATTTAGGTGATAAAAGAAACTTTGTGCTTTCAAACTCTTTTGTTATCTCATTCACCAAATTAGCACAATTATATCCACCTATTGGTGAGATGTTTGTAGGCTGTGGAATTGGATCCCCCATCTATCAAGTTTCCTTCCTTAAATCTCCTAATCACAAAGACAGCAGTTTGTAGCATTAAAAATTTTAGATGGGTAGTAACCAACTTCCCACGATTCAAGTGATGCTTGTGGAATAAGAGAAGTAGACATTTAAATAAACAAACAGATAAACTCAACCATCAACCATCAACCATCAACCATCAACCATCAACTTGGACCTCAAATATTGCACGATATTTGATGGACAGAGAAGGCTCTCACCTATTGAGAATTACGCCACCATTAACTTGGTTTCATTCTGTGAAGCAGGAGGATCACCCGGCTGCCCAGCCCTCAAACAATAGAGCACGCTGGGTTGCTTTGAAAAGGAAGTCGCTGTTAAAGGAAAAAAACTTAACCAACTACTTCTGATATACACGTTGCAGAAACCAGAAATAGAGGAAAGATTTGGGGATTTTCGGAATCACAAGCAAATAGGAACAGATTTGAAAGAAACTATTCAAGCAGCAAGCAAGAATAGTTTATACCCAACAAGAACACACAGATTTGCCAAAGATTTGGCGTTTTTCATTAGGATAAACAAGAGTACAAAAATACAAAGATAGCTCCTACACTTGATTCAACTTCAAAGGAAAATACAACAAAATATATAGACTAGCAAAGATAAACCTACACACTTTCTTCACTGGACCTTGGATAGTCTTCCACGCTACTAGTGCTTCAGCTTCAATTTCCCAAAGATGCCCGCATGCAACCTTGGCTTCTTGGATACTCCACCCACAGTCACGTTTCCAGCTTCTGGGTTCTTCAGAGGACAGAGAAAGAGTAGGGCAACGTGAAAGAGAAACTTGCCACCATCCATTCTTTCTACACGTCACTTAAGTGCACAATGACACTCCATTACGTGTAACACCCCTCCTTAATGGAATTCACGATCACTCCAAGGAGGCTTCTAAACTTCTCATGCAATTCTTTCCCAAGACTCTTTGTCATAATATCAGCAATTTGTTCTTCATTACTGCAATGCTGTAACTCTATTTCTCCATTACTCACAACTTCCCTTATGTAATGAAACTTGATGGAGATGTGCTTTGTACGGGAATGATGCACTAGATTTCTTGCCATACTTATTGCTGACTGATTGTCACAATAAATGGTAGTTGCATTCTTTTGCTCAAACCCCATTTCCTTCATAATCCTTCTCAGCCACACACATTGACTAGCTGTTGTTGCTGCTGCTACATACTCTGCCTCTGATGAGGACAATGCAACTGACTCTTGCTTCTTAGATTTCCAGGAGAAGGCAGCAGAGCCAATATTAAATATGTACCCAGATGTGCTCTTTGAGTCATCCACAGAACCTCCCCAATCACTATCAGTATACCCTATTAGTTGGAACTTATTTGTGGATTCATACAACAACCCAAACTCAAGTGTTCCTTGAAGGTACCTCAGAATTCTTTTGGCTTTGCTAAGATGGGTATGTGTGGGTTGTTCCATAAAACGTGAGAGCAGGCCAACAGAGTATGAAATATCTGGTCTGGTAGCTATTAGGTATAGGAGGCTCCCAATAAGACTTCTAAACAAGGTGCTATCTACTTTACTAGAGCCATCATCCACCATTAATTTCTCATTTGAGGCAAGCGGGGTGCTAACTGACTTACAAGCTCTTATATGAAATTTATTCAGTAATTTCTCTAAGGACTGGCCCTGGGATAGAAAAATCCCCTTCTTGCTTTGACATACTTCTAACCCAAGAAAATACTTCATCAATCCTAAATCATTCATTTCAAAAGTTCTCATCATATCATTCCTAAAGGCCAGCACTATCTCCTCAGTACTACCAGTAAATATAAGATCATCTACATACAAAGAAACCAATAAGAAATGGTTACCTTGAGTTTTGATGAAAATAGTGGGTTCACTAGGACTTCTTTTGAACTGCCTTTCAAGAAAATAACTGCATATCTTGTTGTACCAGGCTCTAGGAGCTTGTTTGAGTCCATACAATGCCTTCCTCAGCCTCAAGACTTTTTCTGGAAACTCCTTGTTCTCAAAACCCTTGGGTTGCTCAGCATACACTTCCTCTTCAATTTCACCATTCAGAAATGCAACTTTGACATCAAGCTGATGAACTTTCCACCCATTCTGTGCAGCTAACGCTACAATGAGTCTGATGGTTTCAAGTCTGGAAACAGGTGCAAAAGTCTTTGAATAATCCATTCCAGGTACTTGAGTGAACCCTCTAGCCACCAATCTAGCTTTGTAACGTTGCACTTTTCCTTCTCCATCCATCCTTAGCTTGTAGATACGCTTCACACTTACTGCTTTCTTCCCTTGAGGCAAGTCACTTAGTTCCCAGGTTTGATTTTTGGTAATGACTTCAATCTCTTCCTCCATGGCCTTCCTCCATTCTCCTTGCTTCACAGCTTCTTCAAATTTTGATGGTTCATTAACAGCATAGTTACAGCATTCATAAATAGCTTCAAGAGGCTTTATCCTTACTGGAGTTGATGTTTCAGCTTCTGGCTCAGTTTCCTCAAGATACTCAAGCTGGAGAGGAGAAGTAATGGGAGTAGAATGTGAGGTACTCCCTTCAGCAACCTGGATTGCTTCTTCACACCTGGATTCTCCATTCCAGATATTTGGAACAAGCACATTCTGGACTTCAGCTTGACTGCTCTCCCAGTTTCATGCTGCCTTTTCATCAAAAACCACATCTCGACTCACCACCAATTTGTTTTCTTCTAGATCAAAGATTCTGTAGCCTTTTGATCTTAAGTTGTAACCCAACATTACACCTTTGTGTGCCCTTTTGTCTAGCTTACTTCTCTTCTGTGCTGGAACATGAACAAAACATAAGGAACCAAAGACTTTGAGATGGCTTACATAGGGTTTTTTTCCTGTCCAAGCTTCAACTGGAGTCTTCCCTTCAACTGCTCTGGTGGGACTTCGATTTAGCAGGTAAACTGTTGTGTACACAGCTTCTGCCAAGAACCTTTTTGGCATTCTCTTCTCTTCCATCATGGCCCTGGCCATTTCCATGATTGTGCGGTTTCTCCTCTCTGAAACTCCATTCTGCTCTGGAGTATAGCTAACTGACAGCTGATGGAAAACACCTTCTTCTTCACAAAAGTTTTTGAATTCACTTGATGTGTACTCCCCTCCTTGATCAGTGCGAAGTACCTTGATTTTTCTTTCTGCTTCAGTCTCAACCAGCTTTTTAAAACTTCTGAAATGCTCCAGAACTTCTGCTTTGCTCCTTAAAAAATATACCCATCCCATACGAGTGAAATCATCTATGAACAGCAAGAAAAAGCTTCTTCCATCACAGGTAGGAGTGCTCATGGGACCACATACATCTGAGTGCACAATCTCAAGAGGAGCAGAGGTCTAAATGGTTTCCTGTGTTGCTTTTTGGTTTGGCACCCTTCACAAAGATTTTATGGTATTTTTATACTAGGCATGCCTTCAACCAAACATTTCTCAAAAAGGTCGTTAAGAGACCTAAAGTTTAGGTGTCCATACCTCCTATGCCACAACCATGATTTATTCTCAACCACACTAAGTGCATGACCATTTGCATATTCAAACCTCAAAGGAAAGTTTCTGGAATTCAACATTTTTACTCTAGCTATTTCCTCATTATCTTTATATATAACACATACCCCATTCTTGAACACTAGAGTAAAATTTTTCTCAATCATTTGTCCTACACTAAGGAGGTTTAGACTTAAATTTGGAACATATAATACTTCATGAATCCTTTTATCACCATGTTGGGTCCTAATACAAATGGTACCCTTCCCTTCTACATTAACAAGATCTCCATTTCCAAGTCTAACTTGAGACTTAAAAGTCCTATCCAAATCAGAAAAAATGCTATCATCAAAGCACATATGAGAACTACAACCAGAATCAATATACCAAATCTCCTTATCTATAGTTGTCATCAAATTACAAACATAAAATAGAGTAGATTTTGCATCTCCCTCATCAGTAAAGTTGATTTGCTGTCCTTCTTTTGCC